>PYHW01009189.1:143199-161663 GCA_013186435.1 Turdus rufiventris | reverse complement strand
AAGGCGCACCGGACTATAAGGCGCACTTCCGGGTTCGAGGGAAAATTTTAGTCAAAAGGGTGTGCCTTATAGTCATGAAATTACTGTACATACTTTGTAGTTAGTCCCATGTATCCCTTGGAAAAACAGAAGTATTGAACTTTCATTTCAATAAAAAAAATCTTGCGTGTTATTTGTGTAATCATTATTCATAATTATAAGCAGCACAATTTTGCGGTAAGAAAAGCTGCATTAAAATTTTGGTTTTACTACTCTTGTATGAGAGCCATGCATATGTTGAAGCCACTCAAGACTGCAGCACTATAAATAGTGCTCTATTGTTAGTGGATAAAAGATGAAACAAGTCTCATAGCACTGGAACACAGGACACTGTATTACATGTTAAGCTCTGCCTGTTCTAAAAGTGAAAGGCAACATCAACTGATAGACTGGTCTGTGGGTAAGACACACAGCTGGGAAAAGCTCAGTCTGACTCTGCAGCTTCCCGACACAGCAGGAGTAGCAGCTGATCTTTCTGTCTCAGCAATGGCAGAAGCTGTCATAAGACACTGGGTGGAAACTCCTGCACGCTACCAGGAGCAGTTTGTTGGCCAAGAGATGGAAGCACACAAACTGAACCACCTTTTATATGCTTTGCCGGGCCCTGCCACCACTACACCGAGCAGCCAAAGGTGCGCCACAGAAAGCACGGCTGGGGCTGGGAAGAGCAGCCAGGAGGAGGAAAACACACACTTTCGGGTCTTGCTGGATGTTGTGCAGTTCCGCCCTGAAGATATCATCATCCAGACTTTCGAAGGTTGGCTCCTGATTAAAGCTCAGCACGGACCCAGGATGGATGAACACGGTTTCATATCCAGAAGCTTCACCAGACAATACAAATTACCTGATGGAGTGGAGAACAAAGACTTGTCTGCACTTTTCTGCCATGATGGCATCTTGGTTGTTGAAATGAAGAACTCAGTGGAAAAGAATTAGAATCATGTCTGTAGTTATCGGTGAGATAAAATCATTCTTAATGCAACAAAATGATATCAGTCATGCTATGCCATAAGGTGTAGTAAGCATGTAGCTTTCTTTATTAAAGACAAGGAAATTATTTGTATATATGTTTCTGTATGCTCAGTTTACTGTTTGATGTGAAATGTTATACTTGCCTCCAGCTACAGGTTGAAAACCCAGTAGCAAACTTCAGCTAGTCTCAGCAGGAGAAAAAAAATCAATTTGATAACAATGAAAATAGAGCACAGTTTAGAGTTAAGTAGCAGAAATTGTATTTCTAAGGAATAAGCATTTGTCATACATAGTCATAAACATTAAAAAAGGAATGGACAAACTGTGAATCTTATGGAAATTTATGTACAAAAAAAAATCTGTTTTCTAATTTTTGATTAAATTATTCTCTCTGGAAAAGCACATGAACTGAAATATACCATCAAGAGAAAAATCTCTATTTCCACAGTTCAAGCTTCTATACAAAAAACTCTCTAGAGGTTACTTTTTAGAAGTGTGTTGCATGTTTCAAATGATAAGAAAAAAGAATTTATTTGCCTGACTTTATCTGCTTGAAAACACAATAAATAGAAATCATACTTTTTGCCAAAGTGATTTGAAAGAAAACCTTTAAAGACAGTTTAGAAAATTGGTTTTGTTTAGCATAACAACTGAAGAAAAAGTTTTTGCTTATAAAATCACCAAATTCTTCTTTGTGAAACCTCAGTAATAAAAAGACCTTACTTTTGCACAAACGCCTTTTTCTTACACATTTTAGGTAGACTTGTTATTTAATCAGATAAGTATTTAATTGTCCATGTTGCTTGACAATTTAGGAATTTAGGAATCCCACAACTCTGTCTACAAGAGTAAATTTTTCTGCCAATTATAATCCCCCTCTCCCCATAGGAACACAGGCTCAGCATGAATCTAATTTTAAATACAGGGGTTTCTTACTGCAGACACAGCTTTAATATCTGTTCCAGTGTCTCACATTTCATGAGTGGTGAGATGAAAAAATAATCACCTTCTGTATCTAGTATGTCATCTATTCAATATTAAAAAGAAATAATGCTATGGATTTGTAAATACTCACACATTTGAGGGTAACTGCATCTGCAAGTTGAACTGCCTCCTTTTATGTGTACTGGAGATGACTATGACTGGTGTGCTATGAATAGTAAAGGAATGTGGAATGGAAAGTGCCAAGTTAAATACAGACGCTTTATCACAGCCATCTGCTGTTTGGACAAATCAAAAACATATTCAAATGAAACTGAATACAAATACAATTTTAAGAATACAAGAAAACTATGATGAACAAAACCTGGGCTCTCACTGGCGGAAGCTAGAAAGTTCCTTTAGTTTCAAGTGAAAATCCTAAGCTTGTATGTCTGCACACGTCCTTTTATGAGAAAGATTTACATAATTGTTGTTTAGACTTCAAGATATTTGAAGCAATTATTTTAGAAAGTGGGTAGCACAATCCTTGTATTTTACCTATTAATGGTGCTAAAACTCACAAGAAATTTGTACAAGAAAGGCAGAATAAAGTCTGAATTGCAAATTTCCATCACATGCAATTATCTCTTTAATATACCAGAAGTCAAAAGTGTAATGTTTTCTAACAAACTAAACAAAATACAGAGCATTTCCACTCAACCCCACACTTTTTCCCCATATTGCCTGGGTTCAATTTGCATATTGGTTTAAGATCAAATAGCAAATCAAATCTAGATTTCTACGTCTAGGAGATTCATTAGCAATCTGGTAGGAGATGTAATATGGATTTAAGAAACTGAATTCTACATACAGGTCTTGATTTAAATTTTACAGGCCAGCTTTACAAAACCTGTATAAGCTTAAACCCATTGTTTCTATATCATCTTATGACACAATTATTGGGATAGTGTTCAGGATCACAAGTCAGCAATCTGCTTTGGTGATTTTTGTTTACAGAGAGTTTTGTAAATGTTATCAGTTAAATTTACAAGTTATAAAAACTATTCTAGCTATGATTGCAGTAATGATATTCATAGCCCTATAGATGAGAAAGATGTTCTAAAAAAAACACTGATTTAATTATTTCAAATTAGATAATGATTAAACTACTGGAAACTTGGCAAGCAATTAGACCATACAACCAAAATCATATAATCTCTTCTACATATGTCAATACCATGGTTACACACAGGCCTGCCTCACAGAACTGGATGGAAAATGTGACATCTGACTGTTCTGTATTGCAGGTCTCTGCATCACTCTATGCCCAAGTATGTACTTGCTCAAAATATTACCAGTCAGAAATCACTGGAATACCTTGACCCAGACATGGCACGGATGCTTCCAGCCAAACTGTACCTTCTCTTGTAAACAGATCTTTACAAAAGCCTACATCCATGCTCCTTGGTAAATGAGAACTTCCCCTGACCTGGTATCTGAAAGTTCATGTAACAGGGACCACAGCGGAGTATGGACCTGCCACTGAATTTCTGCATTTTAGCACCAGGAAGAGCATAGGAAAATGTTCCCCTCACTTTTTTTAGTGTAGATTTATCAGAAGATCTTGGATGGATGATTTTTATGTGTTTACCAGAACAACCTCAAAGCACTTGGCAGACTGTTTCTGAATAATCTGGAAAGAGCTGTTCTCACATATTTTATGTGATATTTTACTTTTATAATCTGATTAGAACTTAATGTGACTGTCACATAGAAATGTGTTAGTATTGCTCATGGACAGCAGTCTGAGATATTCATCAACAGCAACGTATTTCAGAACAGCTATGCGGAAGGGGCTGACAGCTGGTCTGTGAGCCAGAGGAGTGAGCTGACAGAAGAAGTTGGTGATATTCACATTTACCCCTGAAGGGAAGAAGACAAGGTTGTTCACATAGGAACTGAGAGAAGAGAGGTAAACACTGGACACCTGCAGTTAGTAAAACAGGGCTATTATCTGTTTGCACAGTTCTTGTAAAAAGCCTGCCCAAAAACAGTAATGCTGATACTGCTTTGTACCAATGAGCTGTGTTACTTTAACCGATGAATGAAGTATGCACTGTGTTGAAGAAAGTATAAAAGACAACATGCAGCCATAATAAAAAAGTTGTTTTACCTGTTGCTACATGTTGCTATGTATGTCGTGTCCATCCCAACAGCAACACAACTACAGCTTAAGACAGGTTTAAGACATGCTGATGTGGTTAAATTAGGAACCGTGAAATTGGCTGTCTATAAAATTCTGGCCCAGAATAAGTGATAAGTCTGTGCAAGCTTTGCAGACCAAGTGTTGCCAAGCCTTCTCAGTTCCCAGCAGTGAGGGATTACCTTTGTAACTGATCAAACTGGCTCCTCCAAATGGATAAAGATTATTTAATGTATGAATCTAAGACTGTGAAAAATGCCTTCATAGAGCAGAAAATGTATCAATATGGCACTAGTCTCCAAAAACAAGGTAAAAAATAAATTTCCATGAGATTTTTTGTGAGGAGAAAGCCCAAAAATGCCCTTCATGGCCTTGCAGCCTTTTTATAGTTTCTGTTGCACCCAGGGCATTTGAGATGTCTCTACAGAGTCCAATAATGATAATACAGTGAACCAAGGCCGACATGATACCCACCAGTCACTCAATAATCACTTAGCTGCAGCACTGGAAAAGAGAAAAGGGAATTTCTGGAGTATCATGGTGGCAACACTCTCGCCCAGAGGGGAGGGTCTCGCATTCCTGACTTACTTCAGGAATCAAAATTAGCCAGGAATCAAAACCTCCCTTTTTAATCTGAGTAACAGTATAAGACTGGTTTTTAAAATGAATAGAAATATTTCTGAAAGTATTAGGTACACCTTCTGCTGTCTGAAAGAGATGCAAACCTCTGTCTTGTCGACTACCAGAAACAGTGGCTGGCCCCTCTCACCCAGTGGACAGCAGCACAATAGCCCTACACTGTGAACACAGAAGTTAAGTCTAAAGAATTACACCTATACACTACATTGGAGTAGTGAGCTGGCCCCAGTTGTGCTAACTCTGGAGCCAGAGTACTGTCCCTGTGTGCCAGCAAATCCACACCACAGCAGCTACTGCAAAGAAAATACACTCAATCCCAAGTCAAAACCAGTAGATATATATAGAGAGATTTGAAGACATAATATTTAAACCTTCTACAAGAAATATTTGACTTTTTTCTAAAATAAGCATTTTTAGGGGCTGAGAAAGACATTTCAAAATTACTTTAAATTTTTTATATTTTTAATAGAAAAGGAACACGTACATGGACTGAATTCTTGGTATGCTAGGCTGAAAGAGTACCTTCAGCTACTATATTTGTTTCTTTCCAACTGCACATCTCTTCAATTTTTTTGTCTATTAATTGTACATTCCATCATGTAAGCATACAGCATGTCAGAATCTCCGGAAGTTTTATTTGTTCTTAGAAGAGTTGGATGACATGGTGATGAAAGTGGAAGTCCCCTAACTGAACTAGCCACCCCAAAATTTCTACTCAAGTCCTCATCAGCTCAAACAGGTTTACTGAATCAATATAAGCTAGTTAACTTATGCAGTTGTCCCTCTCACTGGCTATGCATGGAGTTGGTTGATCCAGCAAGACTTCCTCACTCAGGTGCCAATGTGCAGCCTCCTGGGGTTGCTGGAACCTTTCCCTCTACCACCACAGTACCAAGAGTAGAAGCTGGCTGCACCTGCAGCTGATTCAGGCGTCCAGAGGGACCACATGAGTGTGTTTCTGACTTCCCACAAGAGATAAGATGGGATCTGAGATGGGATCCAGTGACACCAACTCCTCTATTTTTAGTTCCACTTCTCATCTTCCAGGTTATACCATTCTCCTCTCAGCCAGGACACAGCAGTCATCTGTTCCACAGACAGCACAGCAGCACACTGGACTAAGCACACGAAGAGCAGGCATGGCTTGTGCCTGTGAATAAGCTAATTTGGAATTTGGATGTTTGGTTTAAATTAGTCCAACTCTTAACTAAAAATTATTCAATTTATCATGGCTATAATGAAAAATTAGTTAAGGGGAATGATTTCCAGAGCAGAGTGTGACTAATAAAAATGTAATTCTTGTACTCTGTCTTACAAGGCAGACAGAACCTCATAAACTACCTGCTCTGGTGACAGCTGTATGCATTTTAATAGCAGTTTAATTATATTTTGCAACTTTACCACAATTACCCAAGCACTGGTGGCATGATTAGTATGTACTGTACAAGACACACCATAAATACAGTCTCTCCCTTAATGTATATATGGAGCCCCAGAACTCAATCCCAGAATGAAACTGAGGACTCAAAATAGATTAGGAGACTATGAGGCAAATAAGTGAAGAAATATGAACTCTAGACCCTATCATAATAACCATAGCAATATTTAACTTAGACCTTCTAGAAACCTCAGTCTGAAATGGTTACAGTGTCGAGACAGATAAGGTTACCAGATTTATTTTATTCCAGATTTAAAGGTCAGAAGGATCAGTGATGATCTCTAGTGACACCCTGAAGAGAATGCATGTTATCTCATTTGGTAATTTCCTCATTAAGCCAGCCCAGTTTGAAAAAGAACACCTATTTAAATAAGAGATAAAATCTTTATTTCAAGATTTCAGTTGATGGAAAACTCATCACACCCCTCCATCAGTTGTTCAAGTGTTAATAATCATCATGGCCTACAAAAAGCAGGTTTTCCCTAGTCCTCTGAGATTTATTCAGTTTTAGGATAAACACAAAGAAATTCACCAACATGAAAAACTGTAAGCATAATTTTTCCACATAGAGCAGAAGTACATATTGAATAACTTTGTATATATTTAATACCTTTTTACCTAGTTGATACCTGTATCATCATTGGTAATTTTGCCATCTTTATCACTAAACTATTGCTAGGATTCTGTTTGTTGTTGAATAAGTCCTGACTTCCCACTGACCATATAATTTTTAACGTATTTTTAGCTTTTTCTGGTATCAGTTGGCATTGCTTGCTACTAACTTCTTATTTTTTCCATTTCTACTTTCACTTGCCCTTTTGTAACAATGTATTTTAAATTCGGACAATTCTGCTTACATGAGCACAGTTCTGTATTTAAGGGTAGAAATAAACACTCCAAATGCATACAGAAAAGTCAGACCCAGGTTCTGACACTGTTTCTCTTAGGAAATTATAATCTCTTAAAATTTTACTAATGGTATGGGATGCCAAATATGTCTCTGCATTGAGCTCCCTCCTAAAACAAATGTTCAAAGTAAGGAAGTACCAGGCTGCACCACCTGTGATGGGGAATTCATGACATTCACTTTCTCACAAACACAAGGCCCTAAGCAAGAATCTTCTTCACCACCTCAATATTTGCAGGCCCTATGTTCTCCAAAAGACCTGCAAAGTACATAAGCTAAAACAATGTCATTTTCAGTCACTCAGCTTCTCAGAACTCTCCATTTCTTGAGCTGACACAGGCAAAATAGTAGCTCCTTGTCCATCCTTTGAGTAGCTGATGTCCTCAAGCAACAACATGGACAAAATTTTTCTCCTTGAAGATAAAAAAAAATCTCACCCAAATATTAACTAACCTTAGTGTAAATGCCACTGTCTTCTGATACATAATGCACTGTATCTGCTTAAACACGAGGTCTGAGAAAATAAAAGATACTTTGGTGGTGAAAATGCCACCAAAATTCATCTGTTGCCTAAGTTAGTGAGCGCTTTTTCTGGTTTCCAGGCACAGACTGAGAAATCATTCTCATAAAATTCAACGATGGACAGTAAAAATTCATATAGTGTCAAGGCTAATCCATCCTAATTTATTGACAGGTAAAACTGAGAAGCTTCCAGTGACTAGTCCTGCATTCTGCAACCAGCCTCTGCCAGGCATTTTCTGCACTCACCATAGCAATTTCAGGATTGACCAGAGCTAGTTCAGCCCAAGTTCTGTGAACTTTTAGATCCCATCATCATTTCTTTTCCCATTATAAACCTCAGTGTTAAGCATAGAGCCTGCTAAGGAGGTCTTCTCTGCAATTTCTGTGTCGTGAGTGAAGACAGGGACACATGCATTCAGGAAATTAATGAATGCTCAATTCTTCATTCTCACTATACTATGATTTATTCATCCCATACAATGGGTTTATTGCTGGGATAACTTTACTTTAATGCCACATTTATATAGTATATGGATACAATGCTGGCCTCAACATAGCAACCCACTTAGCTCCCAGACTTGCTTTTTATCAAGTATTTGTTATCACTAAAGATATTGGACTGATAAACATAAGATTGAGATTATCTCTCAAGGACTTACATAGCTCAGGACAAAGTACAGCAGGCTCATTCATCCAGTTTGGTGTCTCAGCCTTTATTGAGCAGGTAAATTCTATCTGTGCACATGCCAAGGACTGGCAGTTGGCATGGGCCCATTTGTCCATAACCATGAAGACTCAGCACCGTCAGAATGTCTGTCCAGCACATATCGCCCCTGCCACAGTGGGGAAGAACCGCATACATAACAGATTTACCCTGACAGCATCCTTAGATGGTTTGAAACGTTATCCCTTCAGACAGGAAATGCAGACAAACACACATTCCAAGTCATACTAAATGAAGAGTGGAGAATAACTGAGTAACAGCCACCTACTACACAGACTGGGGCTGAGACAGATAATACATATAGCAAAGGCCAAGCAAAACCATCAGCATTTCTGATCTATTATCTCTAACTTTACACAACCTGTTTTGAAAAAAGCAATGCACTTTTGTTTAATTCATGCTTGAGATCAAAAAATATTTTGTTTTCTTTTATATCTCACTTCATTTTTTCCAAATTTCAGTGTCTTCATTTCACTCCATTTCTATTCACTTTTCACTTCACTTCATTTCACTTTATTTCAAGTAAGATTTTATAAAGCATTTCAAATAAAATCATATTCCAGCTTTCAGAAACTGAAAAAAAAAAAAAAAAGCCACCACTAGAATAACATTTTTTTCAAATTTATTGTGTTTTCTTTACTGATTTGGTAGTTCAAAGCCTTTACTTGCCTTTAGTTTTTTACTTTTAGCAGGTGAAATGTTTAAACAATTTTGTGTTTAAAATCATTTTGTGCCCTCTAGTGGTAGCACTGCCAGGCACCTGAATTGTGAGTTTACTATCAGAGATGACAAAAAAAATAGAAGAAAAACGGTTTATTCCCCTATTAAGTGAAATTTATTATCAATCTGTATGGTTTAAAAAAACCCCAGTCTGCTTTAGTTATGATGAAATAGTACCACCAGCTAAAAATATACACAAATAGCAAAATCCCCAAAAAATCAGGTACTGTGTAATCATTTCACCAAATTTGCTCCTAGAAATTATATTGATGAAAACCAATCTGTAGCCATTTCCTTGCACAAAGCACTATTCAGTGTATTTCCTATTACAGCATTAGAGCATGTTCAATGTCCAGTCACATGGTTTTTCCAGGGTCCACATAGGACTATCATCATAAAGAAAAGGCTTAGTGCTTATCTTTTCTTATGAAAATTCACTTCGGTTTTCTTAGCGAAACAGCAAAGCATAGCATAGAGAAAGAGTAAGGAAATAAAGATGGAAAGATTTGACACCTTCAATGAAAAGTTACACAGGGCAGAATAAGCTTCCATTATGTTTGAGTTCAGAACCTCTATTCATTCACTTTTTAAAAATTCAAGATAGATTAAATCCATACATTTTTAAAAATGTTTAAATATTTCCAGATTTTTTACTCTAATTTTCTGTACCTGATCAGCAAAAAAATCATGCTGCCTTCAAACATTTCTTTTAGCACATATTAAAAGTATCTTGAGAAAACTAACTTATATACAATGATATATCCCATATATACTCTTTGGTAGCCATTTGGTTTTAGTCTGACTTTCAGCTTTACTCCCTCAAATTACAGGTCCCTAGGAACACAGTAAATAATAGACATTTTCATCGAATTATAGGTTGTTAGTCTTTATAATAACATTCACTTTGCCTCTGGAAATTCAATTCCCAATGAAGATGGTAAAAATTCCTGACCAAGCAAAGCATTGAGAAACATGCTTTGTGCAGCTAAAATGTTCTAAGACATTGTCTGCCATTCTTACTTGGAAACTGCTGTCTCTCCTAGTCCAAACAGCAAGAAACAAAGCTTAATAAATCCAGCTCTTCTGCTTGGCACTGTAGATGATTATTGAGAACTTTGGAATCTGTTTTTTTCCAAACATTTTAAAAATGTTTGTTAGAATGGCTTCTAATTTTGCAGGTTAGTTTCCTCAAAAACAATAATCGATGGTTTTTAAATGTTATTTATACTATCCACAACGGAGTGCCTCAGCACTGTGGTAATCAGAGTTGGCTCACTGGTGGGAAAGAATGGAAAACGTCATTTGCAACCTTTTTATTGTTCCAAATTCTCTTTGCAGTTTTGATCACCAGGAAAATAACATAGCACACATTTTCCTTTCATATTTTTGCCTTATTGAAAGCATTAGTGCCGGAAAAACCATGACTCAATGTCATGACTCAATGTCAATAATTTTGTTTAAGTCTTCAGATAAAACGGAAAGATCTTAGAGAATAACTATTTTAAAAATTGCACCTATGCAATTAAGAAATATTACTTTCATTAGGTCTTTGTAGATCTTACGCCTTCAAATTCTCCTGGTAGCAGTTTTTGTCCTCCCTATTGGACTTGACATCTTTACTTCTGTTTGAGAGTCAAACAACAATCTTATTTACTAGAGAAAAATCAGGCCAAAAGCACTGAGGGAGCAGGAGGAAGTAGGACAGCTGCTACCTCCACCAGACCCAAGGAAGTAAGACAGATGCCCAGCCCAAAGTTGTCTCTTTGTCCTTCCCTGGCTGTGACAGCCACAGCCTGACAGGCACTGTCAGCATGACTACTTGGAGCAGGAAAATCCCTTTCCTGAACCAGCCTGGCACCTGTTTGTCACTCCAGGTTGTCCAATAAGAGCACATCTTAAATATCTATTTAAAACAAATCAAGTTGGTCAGCAGCATGTCTAGTACCGTCCACCCCATGTAACAAAAGAATTTTGTCTATCCAGAGAAAAGAACATTAATCATTAAGAACATTGAATTCTAGATGAATAGGAGTGAAAGGTTTAGGAAGGGAGTTGGATCAGGTGCAGTCAAATATATATAATGCAGTAAGTAGTGCAGAGAATGCAGATCAAGGGCTGTTCTTCTGTAGTTTAACCTGTGAGGATACACATGAATGCACAAAATTTCCCAGATAAATGTCAGCAGTAACTTTGGAAGGAAAACAAAATCCTAATCCTATGTCTTGATCTGCAGCAGTTAAAATTTGGGATGAAATCTAAAACCAAGGTCAGACTGATCCATATCTACCTCCTAGTGGAGTTTTAGTCCTTACTGAGTTGGCCATGTGGGTGGAGAGCAGCATGGTGGACTGTGAGCCACCTGCCATGGCAATCTCTGGTTTTGCAGAAGAGAACTGGACCTTTGTGAAAGGCAGACACTGACAGTGCACCAGCTGCAGGGACAGAATGCTGACTGATGGAAAAAGAGCTTTGGTGGGGCTTGAGGTTCCCCTCAGGGCCTGCTGGTCCGGGGTGAGCGATCATGGCCAAGCCAGGGCGGGGTGTTCCTACCAGCTGCCAGCTCTCTCTCAGGAAGACAACCGATGCTTCTCATCTTAGTGCTGCTGGAGATACTCAGAATTGCTCTCTGTAAACCTGCTCCAACACAAATGTGTTTCACTGGGTCGACCACTGAGGAGCTGGTTACATGTGAATTATGTGTTTCTTTGGGCACTGTATTCACTAATTAAAACTTCGGGATCTAAGTATTCATTAAAGGAGTTTGGGGCTAACATGCTGACTGGGGTGAACTGGCATTTAAAAAAAAAAAAAAAAAAAGAGTAGACAAACTGAGCAACAGTAACAGGAAAGTACTGTGATAATATGAGCAATAATTTTGGAGAAAATGAAGGTCCAAAAAAAAACTGTAAAAAGTAAGCCCCGGGTATCCAACACTAAAACCAGCAATGAAAAGAATCAGTGGGTCTTGTAGCAGTCCAGTGATTCACTCCACGGTGAAGACAAATTATTTGACACAAAGATCTACGAAGTAACATACTACCTAAACTACAGCAAACAAATGAGCAAGATATCTGGATGCTAATGTGAAGAACTTTAACACCTACTCTGAAAAACTGCTTTCTAATTACTCGTGAGCACGCAGAAATTTTGAGAGAAACTTGTACCTAGGGATCCAGAGAGAGGTCAAAGATGATTAACGGGACAGGATCCATATGACTAGACACCACGGGAGCAGGAGCAAACAGGTAGGGAAAAAAGCATCTCGACTAGCCTGAAGCTGCTCAACAGAAAACCAACATCAGTGGCACGACTACATTTTTTTGCGAAGACTAAAATACGCGTTATCCAGGAACAGAACGCACCCTGCCATTCTTTATGGACGCAACAGGCAGCGCGGCCGCATCAGGGCGCAAGGAGGAGACCCGAGGGCTCGGGAAGCTTCCCGGCCGGACGCGGGAAGACGTTGACGCGCCTTCGAGGGATCGGGAGGCGCCGGCAGCGATCGGGCGGCAAAGGCCCGGAGAAGGCCCAGTGCGGCCCGGCGTGGCCGGGAGACACCGGCAGAAACACCGGGCCCGGAGGCGGGGGGACGGCGGGACGAGCTCGGCGAGGCTCCCGGCAGGGGGCGCAGGGGGAAGGGAGGGGGCTATCGATGGGGGCGGCCGCTCTGCGCTCGGCTGCTCCGCCCTGCCGCTCGGCTCTGGATTAGCGCAACTGGCGACGTGGGACGGCCCGGCACGGCCCCGCGCCCGCCGCCGGCTCCGGGAGCGGCACCGGGAGCGGCACCGGGCAGGCCGCCGACGGAAAGAGGAGCCTGAGGGCGGCGGCACTCTGGTGCTGCAGCCCCGCCAGTGAGTCGCGGTGAGGGGGCGGCGGCGCAGCGAGCGCCCCGGGCGGCGGCGATGGCTCTGCGGGCGCGGGCGCTGTACGACTTCAGGTCGGAGAACCCCGGTGAGATCTCGCTCCGGGAGCACGAGGTGCTGAGCCTGTGCAGCGAGCAGGACATCGAGGGGTGGTTGGAGGGCGTCAACAGCCGCGGGGACCGCGGGCTCTTCCCGGCTTCTTACGTGCAGGTGATCCGCGCCCCCGCCGCCGAGCCGCCGCCGCCCGCTCGCTACGCAAACGTCCCCGTCGGCGGATTCGAGCCGCTGCCGCCCCCCGCCGCCTTCAAGCCGGCGGCGCAGCAGCCCCCTCCCGAGCCCTTCCCGCCGCCCCCCGCCGGGTATCCCTTCCCGCCCTACGGCGGCTCCTATCAGCCGAGCCAGGGCAGCGATGACGACTGGGACGATGACTGGGACGACAGCTCCACGGTGGCCGACGAGCCGGGCGCCCTGGGCAGCTCCTACCCCGATTACGAGGCGGCGGACGGCGGCGCCTCGGGCCGGTACCGCCTGTCCACCCGCTCCGAGCCATCCCTGGGCCCCCGCGGCGCGGGGCACCCGCCGGGACACCCGCACCCGCCCGGCGGCGGCGGCGCCGCCAAGAGCTCGGCCACGGTGAGCCGCAATCTCAATCGTTTCTCCACCTTCGTCAAGTCCGGCGGAGAGGCCTTCGTGCTGGGCGAGGCTTCGGGCTTCGTGAAGGACGGGGACAAGCTGTGTGTGGTGCTGGGCCCCAGGGGCCCCGAGTGGCAAGAGAACCCTTACCCCTTCCAGTGCTCCATCGAGGACCCCACCAAACAGACCAAATTCAAGGGCATGAAGAGCTACATCGCCTACAAGCTGGTGCCCAGCCACACCGGGCAGCAGGTGCACCGCCGCTACAAGCACTTTGACTGGCTCTATGGGCGCCTGGCTGAGAAGTTCCCTGTCATCTCCGTGCCCCACTTGCCGGAGAAACAGGCCACTGGCCGCTTTGAGGAGGACTTCATCTCTAAACGTCGCAAAGGCTTGGCATGGTGGATGGACCACATGTGCAGCCACCCCGTGCTGGCTCAGTGTGATGCCTTCCAGCACTTCCTCACCTGTCCCAGCACGGATGAGAAGGCCTGGAAGCAGGGCAAGCGCAAGGCTGAAAAGGATGAGATGGTGGGTGCCAACTTTTTTCTGACCATCAGTGTCCCTACAGGCCCTGGGGCCAGCCTGGACTTGCAGGAGGTGGAAAGCCAGGTGGATGGCTTCAAAGCCTTCACCAAGAAGATGGATGAGAGTGCCCTGCAACTTAATCACACGGCCAATGAGTTTGCCCGCAAACAAGTCACTGGTTTCAAGAAGGAATACCAGAAGGTGGGGCACTCCTTCAAGTGCCTGAGTCAGGCATTTGAGCTGGACCAGCAAGCCTTTTCAGCTGGCCTCAACCAAGCCATAGCCTTCACTGCAGAAGCCTATGATGCCATCGGGGACCTCTTTGCAGATCAGCCCCGGCAGGACCTAGATCCTGTGATGGATTTGTTAGCGCTATATCAGGGGCATTTGGCCAACTTTCCAGACATCATCCATGTGCAGAAAGGTAAGACTCCTATGTGTTTTCTGAAACAATATAAGTTTTGTCTATGGTATGTGGTATGCAACCTGTATAGGAACCAGGATATAAATTTGCCCTGTGTCTGGCTGGCTTGCATTGTGTTCAATCTTCCTATGTTTATTCAGATAAACTCTCACTAGAAATACAAAAAACACACCGGGGCAAATTTATTTTGTGCCAAAGGCCTAAACGTAGGGAGTTTCACTGGTCAGAGGTTTCTGTGTTTGGCTGCGTGTCTCTGAAAGTGACCACGTTGAACTAAACTGCCTGTATATTAAAGATTATTGAGCTTGTTTACAAACCCTGGAAATCAAGTGATATGGAAACATCTATTACTGTGAGGTATGTGAGGTATCTTAACTCTCTTGTCTGTTAGGTGATGAATATGAGGTAATATGAGGATGCATGATTGACCACCCTGTTCAAGGTGCACATGGATCTGTGTGTTTTGCAGCATTAGTCTGATGAGATGTTTAGGGGTGCTGGGGCATCTTTGTTCAGCCAAGCACCTTGTGGCATCTTTGAAAGAGTAGTGGTCAGCTAAATTGTTCTTAGTTGCAGTTGTTCAACCTTCGCTCTTACTGTCATGAACAGATGTTGCTCACCTGTTATCCTTTCAGCATCTTGCTAGCTGAAATACACTTTCCAGGTTCAGATTGCTAGTTATAAAGTTAGTTATATTTTGTGATCTGTCAGAAAGAAACTCAAAAACAAACATAAAAACCTACTATATAACTAATGACACTTGTTCAGACAAACAGAAGCTTGTAGTACTGTATACGTGGAGATTCTGCTGTTAAATTATTGATAGTCATATATTCTTTACCGTTTCAAGTAGGTAAGTTCATCATTAATTATTTTTTTCTGTTGTCTTTCTTACCTGTAGTTTTCAACTCAAAGTTCAGCAGGGTGTGGGGATTTGAGCTGTAAAATAGATCCAGAAAACATTGTATATGCTGTGCAGAAATGGGTGTCTGTAAGTTAGCCAAGAAAATGCATGAGCTTTGTGGAAAATTATTTTGGAGATTAATAAGCAGTGTTCTGTGAGTTGTCACCAAGGGCAAATCAGTCTTTTTGTTTTTACATGACATTTCCAAAGGTTTTGCATCTGTAACAGTACATTAAGTTTGGTAAAAAAAGAGTTGGAAAAGTTTTTTCAACAGAGCAAAAAGACAGGATGCATTGCTGGGAACATCTGAGGAAAGGGAGTTGCTACAAAGTGCACAATTTGTTGTTATTTAAGAAAATAAACTTTTCATAACAATTGCATGCATTAAAATCAGATTTCCATTGTGCTGTCAAATATCAAAAATTGTGAATGGAAACTTAAACAATCTTAATTTTATTTGAAGGAGAAAGTGAGGTGTGAAGGTTAACATTTGAGGAGTTGGTTTGCTAGCTGCTGTGGTATTGTATATTGATAACAGCTTTAAAGTATTTTAGATTTAGAGAGATGAGTGGCCTTGGCAATGCCTTATGTTTGGGAGCAGAGCATGTTAAAGTGAGTTGTCATCTAACAGGATTATCTGAAAGCTTCTGGAAAAAATAAAGGGACGGATATTTTTATAAGATGGAAAAATCCAGCAGACTATATATACTATTTAAATAATACATCCTTAGGCTTTAAGGTTATATATGGAGGTCTCCACTGAAGTCTTTTTGGAGACAAGCCTTTGAAGAGAGAGTTGGGAATAATAAGATAAGTCTTTTGTTAGTTCTATTTGAATTTACACTTAGTTTACCTTGATGAACTGCTGAAGCTTCATGTAAATAACTGGAATAGTACATGAGCATGAATCATATAGAGTTGTTTTTGAGCTAGAATGCTGTCCTGGAGCAGATTGGAGAAATGGCTTGCTCTCCTGCATACAGCTATTAATGCTCCAGCACCTCTGAGCTAGCACTGTGTCCACAGTATCATCCATGGTATGTACTAGTGATAGGAATATGGCAGGGGCTTGAGAGGTTGGTCTCTTGAGTGTCCATGGTCATGACAGGAGCTGAGTTGTGTGGGTTGACTGTTTGTTATTGTTGTTAAAAGATAGCAAACTAGAGGAAGACTGAGAGTCATGTTTTGCACTCCATATACTGCTGGTTTATTACTCTTAAGGGTACTTTTTAACAGGTACAGCTTTTCAATTCCAATCTGTAAACTTCAGATGAAAATATTACAGTAATTTCACGACTGTAGGGCGCACCCTTTTGACTAAAATTTCCCCTCGAACCTGGGAGTGCGCCTTATAGTCTGGTGCGCCTTATATGATCTACAAAGTTCAGAAATTTGCCTAAGCAGAAGTGCAAGCAGTGAGCCGAGCCACGAGGCAGGGTGGGACTGGGCAGCCCCTGGCCAACAAGAGCCGTGCGGGGTGGGTGGGACCGGGCAGCCCCCGGCCAGCAGGAGCTGCGTGAGGTGGGTGGGACCGGATGGATGCGGGCAGCCCCCGACCGGCAGGAGCCACGCGGGGTGGGCAGGACTGGGCAGCCCCCGGCCAGCAGGAGCCACGCAGGGTGGGCAGGACTTGGCAGCCCCCGGCCAGCGGGAGCCGCACAAGGGAGGAAGGGAGTGACCCCACCCTGCACCGCCCCCAAGCTGAGGGAGGCCCTAGCCTGGGGTGGCCCTGAGCCAAGGGCAGCCCCGCCCCACCCCCAAGCCAAGGGCGGCCCCACCCCACGCTTCCCTGAGCCGCGGGCGGCCCTGAGCCACCCTGAACCGCAGCAACCCCAAGGTGTGAGCCGTGGCCGCCCCGAACCACGGCAGCTGCAAGCCGCAGCCGCCCCAAGTCCCACTTCGCCAGCTGGGGGTGGGTGGGAGTGCCGGGGCCCCGTGCCCAGAGAGGACACTTGGGGCTGCGTTTAAAGGCTACACCAGTCTTTGAAAAATGTTTGCAAATTGAGCACATGGCAGTAAACCCAATGACACAATTCTGTTACTAATCGTTACTTTTTTGCATGCTGCACAGCTCCTCACTGCAAAAAAACCCTGCACCTTATAGTCCGGTGCGCCTTATACAATCTACAAAGTTGCGAAATTTGCCAACTCCTGTGGGGTGCGCCTTATAGTCCAGTGCGCCTTATGGTTGTGAAATTACTGTAATTGTTTGGTGTTCTTGCAACATAAAGGCTTTATTTTATATTTACTGTCTGGGATGGTTATTGCCAGTTTTGAGAACTAATATTGTCCCTATATATCATACAAATATCTGTTTGTATAGTCAACAGCTAACTGTGTTTGTGATAAGAAATATCTGAAAAATAGAGTTGATGTGTCTTTCTTCAAGGGTTTTATTTTCTAGTTTACAACCTCATTGAGCAGTAAAATGAGACCAAAGTGCCCTTAGAAGTGGAAGAAGCAGCAGTCTGATACATTTATTAAATGGCTATGCCTTCAAAATTACGAATGCTGAAATTAGGACTAGTGCTTTTTTTTTGCTACGTAATGCAAATTTATTGACTTGCTTTGGATAAAACCCAAGATCGTATTCCCTTGAATCTGAGCAGGATGGAAGAGCAAAGGCAGTTTTACCAAAACATGCCTCTGCCTTTGCATAGAGCTGGAGGACCATGAGTGTGAGAATGATCAACTCCCACTTGACCTTCTCAGCTCAAGCTGGATCCTTGCAAATCTATGGGGCCTGATAGGATTCATCCAAGAATCCTCAAAGAGCTGGGTGATGTCATTACAATACTCCTTTCAATGATTTTTTTTGGCAGTCTTGGAAAGCCTGAGAGGTCCCAGCTGACTGGAAGCTGGCAAACGTTCTCCCAGTTCTCAAGAAGAGCAGGCCTCCTAGTCATTATGGGATGGGTGAGAACTGGCTCATGAGTCAAGCACAAAGGGTTACAGTGAATGGGGTGGTATCAGCCTAGGGACTGTCTCTAGGAGGGTTCCACAGGGCTCCATCCTCAGTCCTGTGCT
>PYHW01009189.1:127994-143027 GCA_013186435.1 Turdus rufiventris | reverse complement strand
GGGGCATCAGGGACAGCATCACCAGGCAGGCAAGGGAGGGGATTGTCCTGCTCTGCTCTGAGCTGGGGGAGCATGACCTCGAGTCCTGGGGGCAGTTTGGGTGCCACAATCTAAGGCATTCAACTACTAGAGAGAGTCCAAACTAGGGCCATGAGGATGTTGAAGGTTCTGGAGGGGAAGCCATAGGAGGAACAGCTGAGGTCACCTGGTCTGTTCAGCCTGGAGGAGACTGAGGGGAGACCTCATTGCAGCCTGCAACTTCCTTGTGAGGGGCAGAGGAGGAGCAGGTGCTGATCTCTGTGACTGGTGACATGACCCAGGGAAATGACCTGGAGTTGTCAGGAGAAGTTGAGGCTGGATATTAGGCAGAGGTTCTTCACTCAGATGATTTTTGGGTCCTAGAGCAGGCTCACAGGAGGGAAATGGACCAAGCACCAAGCCAGATAGATTTCAAGAAGCGTTTGGACAATAACCTCAGGCACCTAGTGGTATATCTTGGGATGTCCTGTGTAGGGCTGAGAGTTGAATGCAGTGATACATGGGTCTCTTCCAACTTGGCATATTCTGTGATTCTGCAGTTTTAACTGTCTCGTCCTGTTATGCTTTTGCTGTATTGCAGTTAGCTGAAGAGCTGCTAAATGTGATTTCTAAGTGCATTTTGTGCTATGGACTGAGAAGTCTGCATGTCTGAGGTTTTATTTTAGAACTTTCTGCAACTTCTGCAAAAAGAGCCACAGAGTTAAAAGTTTCTCTCTATATGGGCTTTGTCTTTTTCTCTAGAGTTATGAACCAAAGCCATTGCTTTGAACCTAAGCGTTGCTCTTGCTTTGTCTGCATCTTACGAAAAACATGTTGGCTGTTGTGCTTTTAATTGTTTTGGGATTCAGGTCTTTCTGCCTTCTTTGCTGAGGACATCATATGTGATCTGATTTGTGTATTTTGTGTAAAACGTGTACCAGCAGACTGGGGAAATATTTTCAAACTGTTTCATTATCTTATTAATATTGTTAATTGATATTTTATGAAATGGCAAGAGCTTCACTAAGAGATTTTAGAAGATTCCCTTTCCTCTTTTCTTGTACAAGAGTCCTTTTCTTTCATCATGAGTTCCTAGTGTTTAAGGAATTTTCTGCAGGGAAGGAAGAGTTAAAGTTCCTGGTGTAGGAGAGACAGAGAAGTATTTTAACATTTCTGTACCGCATGCCAGTCAAGGATCAACAGGTCAATACTTTGAGACCTTTCTTTGTTTCATATGTCCAGGTCTGATGATTCATTCAATTGAGCCCTACAGCAAAGAGTGTGCCCAGTTGGAAGCATCACATTTCCATCTGGAAATACTTCGATTGAGAGTCCTGCTGAGGCTGTCATAGAGCATATTAGTTACCAAGGCGTATGGCCCTTAAAACAACTTGTTGTTCAATAGGTTTTGCTTGAAAACTAAATTATTACGGAAAACTGGTTCCTGGATAAGGTAAATGATGGCAGAGTGTTGTCTCAAGCTTCTAAACACCCCAATACTTTTATAAATCTAGCTCTTAACCCCTTGTAGGTGAATGCTTCTAAAGCACTTGTATGAAAATATTCTTGTGTGTATACATGAAGTTTTGGAATGAAAGATACATATTAGACAGATACACTTGTACCCAGTTTTCCTTAGCCTCCAGCAAAACATTTGCAGAAGAGGGATATTAAGTACCAGAGGCTCAAAAAACTAAGCTACATTTTGTAATTTTCTATTGCAGAACTAACTGGTGTATCTTTCAAGAAATACTGGTTCCTTTTTTTTTTTTTTTTATTTTAAGAAGCAAGGCAGCTTCCCATTTGTAATGGATAATACCTTCTCTTTTATGCATTTAAGGTCTGCTTGGGGAAATTCCCTAGGCATTCTTGGTGAAATAATTTCTATGTATTAATTGCTAAAGCTTCACTCAAATTGATGTAATCTTCCTACTTCTGTAATCTTCAACACAAATGCTCTTTGCAGGCCCATGCAAGTTCAGGTAGAAAATTCAGAAAATTCATGCACTTGTGGGAATTGGAGACAGCATATGCTAGTATCCTAGCTCATTCTTGTTTGGCTCTTTTGTCTTCATATTTGCTTAGTGAGGGTAGCGAAGTTGGGTGAGTTTTGGATTTCTTTCTTTCAAGTTTTGTTTTAAGATTACTATAATTGGCCTCTTGTGATTTATGAAGGTGGAAGAAATACCAACTAACATGCTTTCCAGATTTCTTCTCTCTTAATGTTATGCTGTTAATGTTTGACAAACTCTGGTTATGGTCTTTACAAAAGACATCTCAAAAAGTGTTCTAAATGTTTCCTGAGATACAGTACAGGCAATTCCATTTCCTTTGCATGTTAGAATTTAAGAGAATTATTTTTAAAAATATCTGACTGATTAATTGTTTCTTCGTCACTGTTTGTGAAAAGTAAAATAAGGCAAATTGTCTTATTTACCTGAAGCAAACTTAATTCCAGACATAGGCTTTAAAGAATGCACTTGCTGTGGTTTTGGAATATCTTACAAAATTGTAGGTGAAAAATCTATCCAGATGGAAATGCATCAAAATTTAAAGCACCAGAAAACCCAAACAGCACTGAAAGTTGGAACTCTCTAGCATTTCCCATTTCCTTCTCCTTCCTCCCTCCAGGAGGAAGAAGTGGTATTTGAATTAATGAATAAATCAGTCTGGTTAATATTGGTGCCTAAAACTTTATATCACAGTATAAAAACAGTGCTTTTCTCTCATGCTTACTTCCTAAACTCTGCCATTTCTTGTGCGGAAATGGTTTTTCTCATCACTGTTTTTCCTTTTATCCATCTTTTAGGTTTTTTTCCTCCTCTGTCCCTCAAATGCATACACTTTGCATGGGCTTCAACTCTGGCAGCTGCTGGGTAAGAGCTGGGCCTGTAATCCTAGCCAGATGACCCTTGCAGCGGTAAAAAGAGATGGGCATTTTGTCTGTGTAGGAGTTTTGGTGAGAAAGGATGTACTGCTCCAGGATGGCTTCTGTTTTTTTGTCATGTCAGCCTCCCCGTAGCTGTTACAATGATGATGTAACACTGTCTGCTTGCAGCTGCATTACCCAATGTTGTCTCACAATATTTGAAGGTTACCTTAAGGAAATGGAGCTAAAATGTGAAAGCATCTTCACATTTAGAAGCTTTATAAAATTACAGCTGCCTTAGTTGGTGTGAAGTCAGAGGACAGGAGTAAGCAACTAAAACTGTGCAATGGCTCCATTTGAAGAAAATTAAACAGGAAGAGGAAATAAAGGACTTCTGTGCCCTGTCTGTCTGAAAGATCCATGGGTCTTCTTAAAATATGGTTCTTTCTTCTTTTCCACTCCTCCGCAGTCTCTGTGGCTTTCTAGGGGAACAAGATTAATGCTGTTGTGATGGGTCTTTTTCCTATTAACTTTTGAAATTAGTCTGGTGTCATGCACCTTCAGTAACAGAGAGACATTTCATGGCTAATAAAACAACAGTGGATTGTTTTTTTTTCAAAACTTGCTGGTATCAGAGGAAGACCATAGCTGTTCCTTCCGTGTGAGAGATTATACGTATTACTGCACGCCAGAAGTCTGTCCTGTACACCCTCTTAATCCTAACAGGAGAAGTTCTGATTGGAACTCACACCTCTAGGTTTGACTACAAGCAAGTCATATTTAAATAAATATAAATTTGCATCAGATTTTTAGTCAGATCACAGAAAATAGCCCGTACTATGTGCTCAGCACATGCATTAAGGCCTTGTCTACTGGGATGGCCCTGTGAGCAACTAGGGAGTAGCAGAACAGTGTAGACATTGAAGGCTTAAAATTTATATTGTAGAAAGAGGAAGTAATTCTATTTCAAAAACACAGTAATGCTTTGAGAGACATATGAAGAGTCTGTATAGTGGGATGGTTCTCCTGAAGCTCTGGGTGTCCCCTAGACTGGCTGATAGTTTGGCTTACATCTAAACATGGAAGACAAGAATTGGTAGACAGAAAATGGAAAGAAGATCCCAGAGCTCTTTCAGTTCTTTATTAGCACATTATCAAAAACAAACAAGCTGGCTGACATTCTAGTTTGTAAGTTGCCTTTGAAACAAGGGCATGTTTCAGCCTTTCCAGCATCTTTCCATTATTTCATTGTTAGACTTTGTTTGAACAGTTGAAATGCCAAGTCAGTAAGTGCAGACTGTATAAACTTATCCAGTTGGCACCTGATGTATTTGAAATTACCTGGTTCAAATAGCATAGAATTTGAAAATTTTGATTGAAAAAATAGGTAATTATATTTGGCTGAGTCCCTAAACATGAGCCTTATCAGCAGACTAGAGTAAACAAATGGCACATGCTTTCTTATTTAGTCTTGTTTGTATCTTTCATGATAGCCATGAAGACTTAAATAAAATGGAGAAAAGCCCCAAACAACCCACCAACGTTTAAACAATCTATTCAATTCTTGCTAGTGATTTTGGGTAGTTACTGCAGCAGAACAGGAAGACGTGTGTTGTTTTCAGCTTTTGTTTTAAGTAGGTACACATCATGGGTGGACAACTTCTGTAACCATGATGAAATAAGCTACCCTTTTTGTGCCTACATGCAGTTCATTCATTAACAGTGTGAAAAGCAGGTTCATCCTGTGATTTGGAGTTTATGTTGCGTTGTTGTCTGATGGTAAAAAGCAACTTACTCTATTTTTTTTTAGAATTTCTGTGATTTCGAATACATGAATATGTATGCTACCTTACTAGCAATATACTAAAGAAACCTTTCTTTTAAATAATGTGAATGTAGTGTTATATTATAGTTTTCACATATTCTGCTTTTGTATTATATAGCATGTTGTAATTGGTTGCATTAATAATGGCTTGCCTTGAGTATTTTTTTCTGCAACATGTATTCTACTTCTTTTTGTTCTTACAGAGAAACTGCAGCATTCAGAAATCTAAGAGAGGGCAATTGAAGGGTACTAGGATAAAGTAAACCAGTATCTGCATTTCATTTGCATCTTGACTCTTTTCATATGAATGTATGTTAAACTGCCTATACATGTCTTATTTGCTCATCAGAGACAGCAGTAGAGTTAAGCAGGTGATAATAGTCAAGCAAACACTGTAAGTTGTATTTGTTCTTTGCTTTCCTTTTAGCCTTAACAGAAAACAACATCAAAAAACAGATGTTTCATTGTGCCCAAATAAAGCAGTGATGTAAGTCTATGGAACTTGCATTTATATTTACTTCTCTCAGTAACAGTGTATGGATGTTGATACAGTGTTACCTTTCTTCCCCTGTCCATCCACATCCCATGAATCTTACAAAAATTTTGAAAGAAGTCAGCACTTAATGTAATAGTGCTTATATCTATTTTGGAGAGGAGAAGACATTTCTGGTCATTTGTTATTAAACATTTCTACTGAAAATTAATTTCTTTTGTCCATGGATAGCTTAATTTCTGATGGTTGTTGTCTTGAAGTCAGCAGTATGAACAGAATGTTTACAAAAACTGTTAAAATCTGTAGCATCTTTATAACATAACATACTTGTTCCTAGTATTCTAATTGGAAAAAAATAGTGTTCAAAACCTCCAATTCTGGAAAAGCAGAGTTCTGTATTAAAAAGCTTGTTTGATGCCCCAGTGAGATGTAAAACTAATAAGAAGTACTAAAAATGACTGAAAGGTTTCATCCTGATACTTCTGCAAATTGCCATTGCTTAAATTTTTGAGTAGTCCTGAAAAATATGGCTTTCTAAGAGGCAAATTTAATGTGTTCTAGTGAACAGCCTAGTTTATGCTTCACTCTTTTCTGTCCCCCTAGTCTGCATTGCCAGCTGAAACCACACCAGAGAAAAACTCTTTTAAATGGTAAATGCAAGTGCCAAAAAGTACAGAGTGTTGTAGAATTGGGAAGACCTGGCATTTGCCTCTTAGACTGTGGTGCAAAATATTATATTTGTGATAATAGACAGCTGGACACATAGTTTAACTGGATTTAATTGTCAAATGATTCCTGGTAGGCTTCCTTTCAGACATCACTGTAGGTGCTTGTAAAGTCTAAACTATTCACAAATATATTTCAAACATGCTTTAGTGCCTAAAATAAGGTCATTTGTTTGCGTAGAAGACTGCTAGTGTACAATACATCAAAAGATAACTGTTGCAACATCTCTGCATTCAAGATTTGATTAGAAAATATTAATCTAATTTTAGACACTTTTTTCTATCTGGCTACCTAGCATCATGTTTTGTTGGGGTTTTTAAAAATTTTGTTTGTGGGATTATGTGAGGCGGTAGATGCATTGAAATGGTAATTCTGTTTCTTTCATTTACTTGACTGTGCTGCTCTCATTTTCTCTTATCAACTCCAAAGGCAAGCTATGGCATCTGCTCACATAGCAGTATGGTGTAGCTCGGCCCAGAAAAACATTTATACTGGAGCTGCTGCACACCAAAGCTTGTAGATTCCTCTGGGATATTCTGGAACTGAAATGCACGTTGACAATGTGGAGATTTAAATTTTTTTTACTAGTGTGATCATGTTACACTCTCTGAACATGTACAGGTACGATTACAGTCCTTGTACAGTTGGATAAATGAAATCAGCTCTGTATGCTCTTCCTCTATGTGTATACACTGACATATGTATGCTCAATTAGTCTAATAAGAACTTAATAATCATATTATTTAAAATTTTTAAAATATCATTTAGACATTACTTAGACTTCCAGCAACCCTGGTAGTTTTGAGAAATTAACATTTTACATGGTGCATTCTAACATCTTTCTTAGTTTGGTTTGTGGTAATTAAATAAATTTATAAGTTTAGACCATCAAATGAGGTTATAGCTACTTAACATTCTGAAATATATAGCGAAGACTTTTGTGTGTGAGCTCCTGAGTTTCATAGATTAAAAAGTGACTTCATTTTGAACTGAAGAATGTGTTAGTGTCAGCTTTCAATAAGCTTTGCAACAGGGTAACTGACAAATAATTATGTCTGATTTTAATAACTCTGTAGTCAGTCAGTGTTGATCTAGATGTCAGCTGAGTGTTCTAATTTATAAATCTGAATTTACAGGATAGTATGTTATCTGGGCTTTTTGAAGTAATGGACAACAAAACAATGAAAAACGAAGTTCACTTCTTTAACTATGGTTAGTCTGCAGTTCTAAAAACATTATAGCCATTTTCATGTATCTACAGAAACCTCTATAATACTAAAGTAAATGCGGTTTGTTGTATGTAAGTTTTATACTTCTGACATTTCACTATGGAAAAGGGAATGTTGTTAAAATGGTTTTGTGCCCTTAAGGAGAAGAATATAATCTTTTAAATGCAAAGACTGGGTTTGAAAACTATTGTGTTAGCACTCACCAAAAGTCTTTGGTTTTGAAAATCATTTGCTATTTTTAGTGTAAAACTGGGAAACTGGATTTTTAAAAAGCAACTCAATCCAATATTAATAACTGTAATGGTACTTTTTTCCCTGTGACATTTCTTTTAGTTCAGTCTCTACTGAAAAAGTCTTCTGGTATTAATTTCAGGGAGATTCCTATTATGCTGCTTTCCATTATAAATCTTGGCCAGAAAATGTAAAGAATTTGCAGAATCTCAGTGTAGGCTTCTTTGGTTAATCAGCGCTCAGAGCATTCTTAAGAAAATAATCTGTCAATGTTGCAAAATCCCTGTTTTGTTGCAAATTATTTCACTTTCAGTTGAGAGGGAGGAGTTCGGGGATTTTTTCAGAGTTGGATTTCATGGTATGTGTTATCTCATTGTCGTGATTTGAGCAAACTGGAAGTTAGGCACTGAGCAACAGCTCTCTCAACCCCTTCCTCTCTCTCCCCCCACCCCAACCTCAGTGAAATGGGGAGGACCCTTGAAGTAAAACTTATATGCTGAGGTAAGAACAGTTTAATAATTGATACTAATGGAAAATGCAATAATAATGGTAAATAATAACAGTGATCAAAAGGAAACAAACAGGTGATGCACAATGCAACTGCTCACCATCCACTGACCAATGCCATACTCCCCAAACTCAGATCTGCTGTGTTTCTAGGTGACTCCCTGTTCTGGTTTAGGGCAAATTTTGGAGAAAACTTCTGAATGGGGCTTTTTAAGAAAGGTAGTTCCTTCTTTAACTGATTCAGGGAAATATTTCTTTGGAGAGAAGTGGAAAAAAACCTGTTTATTTAACAGGCAAAGCCCTTTCCAGCACAAAATGGAACAATACCAAACAGCAAAACCTCTCACTGCTCCAAAGAGATGAAAAAATCAGAAGAGTCCTGTTCATGAGTTGCAGCCAGGCTCACTCAGTCTGTTCTCAGTCCCTCTGGTGCTGGGAAATGCCACGGCCCAGGCCAGGCCCAGTGTGGCACAGGTGTGAGCTCCTGCTGCTCCTCTGTGTTTTCAGTCCAGAGCAGGTTCGAACAATTTCAAGAAAAAGGGAAAAAAAACACAGTCCAGGGAGCTTCTCTGCCTCAGCTAACCAAAAACTAAAAGAGAGCTCTCTCCTGCCTGTCCAGTGCAGACAACACAGTCTGTGTGAAGGATGAGGGAGAGCAAGTGCCGTTTCTGATAACAAACTCTGCACCTCTTCTCTCCCCCTTCACTCCTGGAACCAGACTTAAAGCTGCAGAACTCAATATTCAACAGCAACAGAACAGATGATTTGGGACACAAGCATCATAAAGTCACCCCAAGACACTCCTCGCAGTTTATGTCCTGGCCATGACTTCTGTGGTGTGGAATATTCCTTTGATCAGTTCTAATCACCTGCCCAACTGTGCTCCCTTACAGTTTGTTTCTGTGGACCTCCTCACTGGCAGAACATGAGACTAGGAGGGAGGAAAATAAAGTCCTTGACTTGGAATAAATACGCCTTAGCAAAAACCTAAACATCAGTGTGTTATCAACACCATTCTCATTCTGAAACCAAAACACAGCACTGTAACAGTACTGAGAAGAAATTAACTCTACCTACCCTAGCTGAAACCAGGACACTCATGAAATGCTTCTGCAATTTACCTGGTGTGAGAGCTAATGATTGTGTAACCCAGGGCTGACCTGGATCACATAGCTAAGCCACTGATAAAGCTGAGGCATCGTCTCTCTCCTCAGGCCACTTGCATTCTTTTATTGGATTAGTCATTTGAGACATCTTGTAGCAACATCTTTGCTAGATCTGGAGTAAGAGAGACAACCATGTAGACCAACTTGTTCTGGCAGCGCTCTCCTGGATTAGAAATAATGTTTCCATGCACGTGAGCCACACAGAGTTTGCTGTTTCAAGTCTTTAAGCAAAGATCTGTGGTTAAATAATCTCACCATTAAGTGAGGAAAAGGAAAATATTTCTAGTTACATTATCTACTTTTATATCTTTTTATGAAAGCAGCATCATGAATATGGTTTTTTTTTCCTTTTCCATTAGAGATGGTTTCTTAGATTTCTTATTAAAAAGGTGAAGGGAGTTGTTTGACAAGTTCAAAGCTCTCTCTTCATTAAGGTGCTTTGAAGGACACATCATGCATCCTGTTAGAGTATTTAATATGCTGGACAGATGAATGGTGTAGAAATGTATGTTATTTTACCTTCTAGTAAGTATTGCACTCAATATTATTTTGTAGCTTGCTGATAGTAGATGACATTTATTGCATAGATAATTTTATTTGCACAAGATTTCTGAGGTACAGCTGCTGAGATTGTAAGAAAAAAGTGTTTGCTCTGTTTTAGTATAATTCATCACTGAAGTGAAAGAGATACTTCAATAGCTTCAATGGTTGCAATAATAAAGGCATTACAATCATAGGATATAAAAAGTTAACCTGCCAGTTCTTACAAGCAGGGTGAATTTTCAAGTTGAATATTTTGAAGTGAGATACTGAAGACTTTGGTATATTGGTGACTTAAGGATTCTTTAGACAAACTGTTCATTTCAGACCCCAGTGACTTCAACAGGTGCTTGCCACTGCTTCAGGTGCTGTGTTAGGCACTTTGAGATAGTGCTTCTTTGTGTTTCATCCATATGTAACATTACTGTAGCAGTTAAATTGCTGCTGCTACAGCAATGTACTGTTTGTGTTTTAAGAATGGAGCAAGTCCTGCCATGAAACAGATGTCATTGTAGTAAACACAGTGCAGATAGAGAACAAAAAAAGGGCTCCTGCCCTGAAATATTATTTGTGTGAATTAGTAGCTTTGGATACTGATGGTTTTTCACTCCTGTCTGTTGCATGCAGCATTCGAGAACTGATGTTTGGATGTTTTGAGAAGAGGTGGAAAGGGGAATATGGTACATCCTTAGCAGATATTTTTGCTCTTTGGCTTCTGATTGTGGCACAAGGCAGACCTTCCTTCCTAGAGAGACTAAGGAGTTGAGTGGAAAGCAGTCTGGATTGCAGACTGCAAAAGAGGAACCCTAAAGTTTCTTCCTTCTGAGCACATTGCAGGCTGCAGCTTGGAGACGTGTAAACGTCAGCATGGGCTCATAGGAGTAGGCATGTATTTCCTGTGTGGAGGGAGATTGAGTGTATGGGTCCATACACTCCTTAGCTGACATTTCACACAATCTCAAAACATTTGTTGCTAGAATAAAATTTTGGATGATGTGAAAATAGATTGTTTGACCCTAAGTGCTTTCAGAAGAGGATTTTTTTTTTCCCCTGAATGTGTATCATTCTTCCTACCTTATTGCAATCTCATGTTTGTGTGACTAGCTTACTGTCTCAATACATTTCTTTTTTTTCCTCGTAACTCCTCAGCAACCATTTAAGTAGCTGTTAATAAACTGTGTTTTATGGCTTGAAATTACTTATTTCTGTTGACAACTCTGCATTGTCCCTGTTTTCTTGGCTTCTAGCACAATACAGATTTTGCTAGCACAAATGTCCCTTGTTAAAAGTGTCATATTTCAAAGCAGGGACTGAAATCTGAGTCTCTTTTAAACTCTTAGTTGCAGTGAGCATTGGAATCTGTTTACTGTAAGGCTTTGGGCAATGACGAATAGCATTCATATAAGCTTTCCCCCACCTTTAAGAACAGAAATAGATGTAGCATAGTTTTTTTGCATCATTTTTAATCCAGACCCTCTTTGCTGGTTTGAAAGCTAGTCCTGATCACTGGAAAGTGACTCCTTACAGAAGGTCATTAAAGGCATGAGCAAGATTGATCATAATCTGTACATCTGGATTGAAAAAAAGCCCAAGCATTTATTTTTATGTATTCCATCCCTCTGAGAACAGTGCACTGGCATGTACTCTGCAGGAGGCTTCCTTGAGCTAATATGCATTGGGAGGTGGCTCCTTCTGTTTCTTTTTCATAAAATATGTTTTAGCCTTTTCTTGGACTGCTGTGATTCAGCCTTCTTTTTTAAAATACATTTTGCTTTTTTTGATTGCCCAAACCAATACTAGGTATTCACATAACTAAAATCAGAAACCATGAGAAATTTCTGCAGGTGTTTCCAGACTGGTGGGCCTTGCTCACCCCTGCATCCCACAACAGTGGCAGTAGGAGCTGTGAGGTGCTGGATTAGGCACTGAGTATGATGGATCGATTAGTGAGAATGGAATTGGAGAGGTTCATAGTGTACAGCCTGGGGCACAGCAGGTCCAGCGTTATGAGCTAGGAGTTATTACAAGTTACCATCACCTAGTGAGGCTTCTCTGCGCAAGACCCTTCTCTTCAAGAGGGATGTGCACAAGAGGTTGCTCTCCAGTCCCCAATTCCCTGTTCTCCTGCTCACTATAGGTTGAATCATTGAACCTTCCACATCAGTACACCTCTGTTTCAGCTCAGGGTTTTGCTCACATAGATTAAAATACAAAAAGTGTAGATCATTGAAAGATGTTTGGAGAAAAATTGGGAGTTTTTTGTTATTTAAGATGCTTTCAAAGCCATGGAAACTAATCACTTCTTAACTTGGATTTGGTAGACTAAGTCTTGAAAACTTCAGTAGATGCTGAACAGCTTAAAAATGACGTTTTAAAACAAATAATTAATTTATTCTTTTAGTAAAACACATGAGTTTTGGGGTCTTTTGTCTGTGTTTAGGGAGAATTCTCTGATATTCCTAAAATAAGATAACATTTCCCCTCTATGTAGTTTATGTAGTTATTTTAGTGTTAATTATATTACTAATAATTAGAAGCTTCATTTAAAGGCATTAAAAAAACCCAAAAAAAGTAACTCAAGCAATGAAAGTATAACTGTATACTTAAGCATATGTGTGAGCTTTGTCATTTATTACTAACATCTGGTTATAGTTGTGTCCAGGTTTTAAGGAAATTCCACTACAGGACCAGTACGATCCATATGCAATAATAAAGCAGTGTTAATGATTGTACTGTACTTTTCCCACTGTATTCCTTCACTAATTATAAATTCCTTTCCTTTCTCCTTCCTCCCTGCTCCTTCTCCTGCTCCTCCTGCTCCTCCTCCTCTCTTTTTTCTCTTCCCTTTAGCAAAAAATAGCATAATATATCTAGTCTGGAGAGCAGTCATGTTTCGTAATGTATGGTTTTTATTGGTGTAAAATAATCTAAAGATTATACATGCTTCAGAGCTTAATTATGCTTTCAGCTGCTGATGTTGTGAATTTCAGTATTTCTTTTCCAGTTTGGTCGTTTTAGAAATAACATCTAAAGCTGTTTTCCACATGACAACTGAAGAGTTGTCATGTTTATTTAACCAGCTACATCTGGCTTCCAGTAAGTCCCAAATTTCAGTTTTTCACAGCTGTGCATGGACTCCTGTCATGCCCTCGGAGCACAGAAAAAAATTTTGCTAAGCCTAAACTTGTTGAAAGAAGTGTTCTTTTTGTAGGAAAAGGGATTAAGTGTCTTTTAGATCATACCCTATCTTACAGATTCCTTTTTCCTTAGAGGACAACACACAGATCTTCTGGCACAGTGTCCCTGATGGCGCCACTGCATGTGGAAAAGATTTTTCAGTGGTGTTTTTGGGGCCAGGTTGGAGATGATAAGGTCAATCAGCAGAAGCAGCCAGTGCCAAGCTCTTAGCACTGTCATGCCATGGGAGCCAGGAGGGTGAGGAACACTGGCTCTGCCTCACAGCTCCCCAAAACAGACACTACCCTTGCCCTTCAGGCAGCGCACTGTAGTCGCATGCAAGAAGTATAATCTGAAGGGAGAGTTATGACATTACAAATATTTAAAGGAACAAGAATCTGGTGAAGTGATAAAAGCTGTACTAGTCTGATTTGATTTAGTTATATGAATAAAGTAATTATGTAATATTTAATGCAAAGAAGTTGCTCTGTGGGAAATTGAGTCCAATAATATGAAATGTCTTAAGATGTATCTTGGTGTTCTATCATTTTATGGGTCTGCTTTGGGTAGGTCTTTTTAGGATGATCCTTTGCTTTTGTAGGATGTGTGCCTCAATTATCTATTTGGATGGGGGAGTTGTCAGTTTTGTAACTGCTTTTCTACTAATTTTTACAGCATGTAAAAAGCCTACCTGAGCATCTGTAACTTTGAGATAAACTTTTACATTCTCTAGTAATCAGTTATTAGTTTTGGAGTATCTCTGGTGTAAAAACAAAAACATGAATTGACAAGATTTTGTGTATTAAGATATGTTTTTGATATTCCACAAGGATTGGGAAAAGAGATATTTCACATAGTCCAGTTCTTAACAAGGTTATTTTTCTGGTATTTATGTAGGGTTTAATTGATCTGACCAGTTTTGTCATGCTTTCCTTAACTCTTCTACTGGTATAATGATTACTTACTCTATGAAAGACGCCATCTGATTTTTAAGGTTGGAAAATAGGATATTTTAGTAACTTTTGCATGCTTGAGCCTTTGAAAAGTGTTGAGTTTTATTTTTTACACAGGATCCACTGGTTTGTGATTTTTCTTACATGAAAAAGCTTTTGTTTAATTCCTTTTCATTCATACATATGTATATGCACACCTATAAATACACTGAGAATAAGCCTTATACAAATATTTGTTGTTTTTAAATCACTTGTTAAAGTTCAGTAGTCAAGTCTACATGGTCCTCTCAGTTCAACTATTTCATTTTGTTCTTTACACAGGAGCCCTTACGAAAGTAAAGGAGAGTAAGCGGCACGTGGAAGAAGGGAAGATGGAGCTCCAAAAAGCTGAGGGCATTCAAGAACGTTGTAACATTATTTCTTTTGCAACCCTTGCAGAAATTAATCATTTCCACAAAATTCGTGTGAGGGATTTTAAATCACAGATGCAGCATTTCTTGCAACAGCAAATACTCTTTTTTCAAAAAGTGACACAAAAGCTAGAAGAAGCTCTTCACAAGTATGACAGTGTTTAATCTCTGATTTGTTCAGCACAAACATGACCCAGGCAGCAAAGCAAATGCTGCTGAAGAGCTGTTGCCAGTGGTAGATGGCGGTACAAGGATGGGTTCATGTTCACCTGGAACCGGGATTAATCTCCGGTTATGTAGAAAGGAAACAGTTATAGGGCTATGTAGTAGAAACAGTACCACGCATTGTAACTAAGTTATACTGTGTATGCCTACACCATTGTAACTTTTTTGAAATAATGAGTATACTATTTGCCTTATTGCTTTTTGAAATACAGTATCTTAGTGCATACTTCGTAGACCTCAAAGCCCTTCGGGTATTTAAGGAAGTTGGCTAGATAGAAGCCTGCTTCAGATGCCTTTTTACTTTCCTCGATTTGGATTTCCTAACTTCAAACAATTCTCTGTTTACAGACTCCTACTAGAGCAGCTATGTGATTCTGTGCCTTTAGACTCTATTCCTTTTCTAGTAAGTCACATTTTTATGATTGAATGAATGAAGGGTTGATACCTATGATAGGAACCGATAAAGAAACCTCACACTGACTTGAAAAAAATCAGCTGCCATCCAGTTTGCATGGCAAGTACAGTAATTTCACGATTATAAGCCATACCTGATTATAAACCGCACGTTCAGGTGTTGGCAACTGTCTTGGGTTGCAATACAGAGTGTGATAAAAGGTATCTATTCTATCACCATCTGTTGAGGGTGGGGGCAGTGATCCTTATC
>PYHW01009189.1:110672-127891 GCA_013186435.1 Turdus rufiventris | reverse complement strand
CTCTGGAGGGAAACTGCACCTTGTACAGGAGCACTGCTTCAACTGAATCACATCTGTCACTGCAAGAGGACTGCAGCCACCATTTAATTGAACTGCTACCAACACCTGCCTGACGGGGTGTCAGGTTGTACTCTGTCTTTGTCAGGGTTTGGGGTTTGTTTCTTTGTAGTACTGTATTTCTATTTTAATTTCCCTAGTAAATAACCGTTATTCCTAATTCCCATATCTTTGCCTGGGAGCCGCTTTATTTCAAAATTATAATAATTTGGAGGGAGGAGGTTTACATTCTCCATTTCAAAGAGAAGCTCCTGTCTTTCTCAGCAGATACCTGTTCTCCAAACTGAAACAGCAGCTTTTCGTTCCTTGTCCATATATAAGCCACGCCTGATTATAAGCCGCACTTCGGGTTCGGACCAAAATTTTAGTCACAGTGGTGCAGCTTATAATCGTGAAATTACTGTACTTTCTTATTACAAATGTTGGCTCAAAAGGGAAAAGTTAAATTTATTCACACTTTCCCTGGAAATTGAGACTACTTGTTACATGTACTAGGATGTTAAGCACATGTACAAAAATACGCCACTTAATTCCCTTTCTGAAATAAATAGTACAGTGAGGGGTGGAGTTTGTTGGGGGTTTTTGTTTGGTTTGTTTGTTTGTTTGTTTGTTTTTGGGTTTTTTGGTATACAGCATTACTGTAAGTGGAAATTTGAAGAGCTAGCCTAATAAAAATCACATATATCAAGGGGATATTCATGCATGCTATGTAGCTGCAGCATCTTTTTTAAGTTTCAAATTATTTGCTCTTTGTTCTGTTGCTGATTCAATTTAACTTCAGACTTGAATCTGCATTGCCAGTTGTCTGAGTTGAAACTCCACTGTGATTCATTAGTTTACTAAGTTAAAAGTTTTCGGGGATTTTCAGTAATATAAATGGTCTGAAGTCTTGGCTGAACTGACTTGGAAGACAGTTGGCACTTTTATGTTTGTAATACTCAAGAATTAACAATTGTCTTAATTTTTGTATAAATATTTTTGACAAGCAGGGTGCATTTATATATATGTAAACACTATCTTTTAAAGAGGTTTATGGCTTATTTCTCTTGAATTAAGTCTGAAGTCTGTATTTCTTACCTGTTGGTTTCCTTCTTATAGGTCAGTATGAAAGATGGTTTTTGTTTATCCTATCTCTTTTTCTCCTAAACAAAAATAGCAAAACTTTGCAAGGAAGCAAAATGTTTATTTTTTTGTTTAATTGAATTAATCAAAAATAGCTTAAACAAATGAAAGCCTGGAAAACCGTTAAGTACAAATCATTCCTCACCTATGCAGCTGAAATGTGCAGTTCTTTCACTGTGAGTGAAATGTAGAGTTTCTATAGTTTAATCCCACACCTCTGTTTCAGAGGAATAACATTTAAGAATGTAGTTTTGGCTCTAAGGCTCCCCAAATGTTTGGAGATGGCTGTTTTGCACAAGCTGTGTTTGGCAGTGCTTCTAGTGCATACATAAAGCAGCAAAATACAGAATAATGAGGGGGAGAAAGCAAGCGTTTGTAAAAGAAAGGACAATCAGTGAGGAAAGACTCCATTTCCAGCCTGTTGAAACAGCTCTGCAAACAAAATTGACCATAAAATAAGGACCACAGTCATAGGGCTGACTTGCTCTTTACCTTCCTCATGGTATCTCATTCTACATTCAAAACTCACCACTCCCCATAACAGCTCTTCCCAGCAGTACTTCTGCTTTCCCATATGTCATTTAATTACGTGACAGAGTGATGAGCTAGGTTTGAGCTGAGTTCCATGGCTAATGTTTGCTTAAGCCAGATACTGTTTTAGTAAATGTCTTAACAGTAATTAGATCAGGTTATAATCAATCTGATTCTACATGGAGGTATTAAGACCTGTTCAGAAATTGATCTTGGTTCAGTTGAATTATTTTAGAAGGTTAGTATTAATTACATGTTCATGTCTGGGAGGAAATTAAGCTGTGATATGTATTCTTACAACATTATCAGACAGGTACAGTTTTCCCTAATAAACTGTCATGGCCTTCACCTTACTTTCTCATTTGTGAATTTATTTGGGCACAGGAAAAGTAAGTGTAGTAATTGGTTAAATTTGATGTACCAGAAAATCTTGACTAGAATCCTGGTTTAAATTGTAGCAGAGTACAGAAAGGTTGAAGTCTACATCTGTATTAGCATTTTCCTCTTTTCCTCAGTCATTATAGAGTTGAAATTGAACTGGCTGACGGGTGAAGTACAAGGAGTTAACAGTAAAGGGTGTGTTGCATCTGGCTGGTGACTGGTGACCAGTGGGGTACCACAGAACTCAATCTTAGGCCCTATGGTCTTCACTGCCTTCATAAATCACTTGGACACAGAACTCAAAGGGGTAAAAAGTTTGTTTTGAGACTAAATTGGGAGTGGCTGTCGACTCCCTTAAAGGCAGAGAAGCCCCACAGAGAGACATGGACAAATCAGAGGGGTGGACAATCATCAACCATGTGAAGTTCAGCGAGAGCTGGTGCCAGATTTTGCACCTGGGATTTGGCAGTCCTGAATTCACAGCCAGACTAGGCAATGAGAGGCTGGAGAGCAGTGCCATGGAAAGGGCCCTGTGGTTCTGGTCCATGGCAAGTTGAACATGAGCCAGCAGTGCTCTGGCAGCCAGGAGGGCCAAGCATGTTCTGGGGGCATCAGGGACAACATCACCAGGCAGGCAAGGGAGGGGATTGTCTTGCTCTGCTCTGAGCTGGGGGAGCCTCACCTCGAGTCCTGGCGGCAGTTTGGGTGCTACACTGTAAGACAATAAACTAGAGAACATATCCAGAGGAGGGCCACGAGGATGTTGAAGGTTTTGGAGGGGAAGCCATAGGAGGAGAAGCTGAGGTCACTTGGTCTGTGGAGCCAGGAGAGGAGGAGACTGAGGGGAGACTTTACTGTGCTCTTCAGTATCACCATGAGGGGAAGAGGCACTGATCTCATCTCTCTGGTGACTGGTGACATGACCCAAGGAAATGGCCTGAAGTTGTGTCAGGGGAGGTTTGGGGATATGGTGTGACTCGGGGATTCCTGTCAGGAGTCACTTTCCTCAGGGCCAGGAGTTGGACTTGATGATTGTGACAAGTGTCTTCCAGCTCAGAATATTCTATGAGTTTGTGTAGGTAGCCTGAACTCCATTAATGCTTGCTGCACTATACAAGAACTACAGTATTAATTGTGTTTGGATCAAGTATGACATTGACCACTTATGGCTGACTGACTACTGAGTGGTGTGATCTGGGATCCAAGTGTACTCTAACAGTAATGTGAATGTATATTTTGTGGGACTATGGAAGCACCAAAGGAAATCTAACCATTTGAATAAATAAATGTGAGAGAAAGCAAATTTGCTCTGTATCATAAACAATTTGTTTCATGTGATTCATGTAATTTGTTTTCACTTCATCAGAGTTTTTGTGTTGATAAGTGATAAAAATCTAGTATGCTTGTGTGGGTTTGATATCTGCAAGAAGGTCCTCTGAGGTATTGTTAAAAGGCTGAATCCTGTAAAAACTGAAATGAGCCCATCAGGGTAATAGATCTACATAGAATCACCAGCAAGTGGAGTGTGAATAATTTCTCTGTTCAGATTGTAGGGTTTATAGTTAGAAATTAGCAGCATACTAAAATTATTAGATGTTTGATTCCTGTCCCTTTTCTTTTGCGATACTTGCAGAAGAGAGTTGCCCCTATGATTTGTGCATGTTCTCTACATTCTCGCAACCTTCTTTCAGGGTCCAGTTGCATGATACACTCAATTTCTAAATGTTGTTAGACCCAGCTTAGATGGGTCAATAGAAGAATTGTGTGGTGATCAAACATGCAAGACAAGCACCCACAGAACCTGAACAAAAAAAAGGAAGAATTTGTTGAGAAAAAAATTGGCTTGCTTTTAGAAAACCTTAATCAGCTTCCTGCACTGAAAATAACTACATTACTTAGTGATGCACAGGTTTGTTTTTGGTGAATTACAAGATCTGTTTGGCAGTACTTGATTATTTTGCCAGACCTTCACCATTCCAACTGGCATCTTTCATGCTGATTGTCTGCTGCAGCCTGAATTCTGGGAAGCTGAAGTGAGAATTGTTCGGCTATTTCTCAAAAGGAGTTAATAAAAAATTTTAAAAGGGAGTTTTCTTTTTAAATTCTGTAAACAATTTGGCTAGAAATCTTTAGTTCTTTCATACTTTGGAGAAAGGATTTGTATTTGGCAGACTCACCAGCTTTTACAACCTTAGGTGTACTTTCTGCTCAGCCTATGAAAATTTGTCCATCTATTTCCAAGTTATACTTAAGTTTCTCTGGGCCGTACTGTGCTCAGTTTTGACAGATGTATTTTCTGTAACTCCCCTTTGCACCAGGCAATCTTGATTCTAACCTTAAGTCTGTAATTCTTTTTCCCCTTTATTTGGAGGGGGCTGAACCTCTCGGACCATAAGCTGAGCAAGAAGCTGTCAATAGGTGCTGCCAGCACTTTAGGCCTGGCCGTGGGAGAAGACAGGTTTGATGTGCCTGGCAGCTACAAGGTGGATGTCAAAGATATTTGAAGAGGAACACAAAGATAAGAAAATGGTGAGGAGAGAAGGCCCTGTGACTACAAAAGCCTGTTCTTCCAGTGCCTAATTAATACCTTGGGCTTCCAAAGCCTCTGAGGCCTTCTGCTGTTTCTAAATAGCCACCATGAGCAGGCAGTAAATGCATAACTTTAGTTCTGCTGGTGGTAGGGACAGCAACATTTTGTTTCCATCATTAGAAGTTACTTTATTTTCTCTGTGGTCTCATAGCAGTTGAAAACTGTTGAAGAGCTATAGATTGTGGTGCTGAATGACACGCCATAATTCAGGCCCAGTCGAGCAGCACAGTGGGTGTCAGCATGGCCTCGCATGTTCTGTCATATGCTTTTTTCTTGGGAAGAGGAGATCAACATAGGAAATTGTGCACATAAAAACCCTGTATTGAGGAATACTAAGATCAATAATTCAGTTTTAAAAAAAAATCAGAATTTAAGTTGCTTATGGTAAATAGTATATCAAGATGCCTAATGAGACATGGTTGAAGAACTTTTTGCACTGTTTCACTGGCTGATTAAGTTCATATGATATAAAGCACTGTCCTAATCATCTTAAGGTCTTTCAGGGAGGTTGTTGTCTGGCTAATCCTTACATCTTTTGCAGAATTGGTTGTACTCTGCACAGTGAGAAAGGCCAGCAGAGTGGAGATCAGGTACGGGTGGCTGTCAGCCTGCAGAATGGTGTTCAGAGAACTCTACTCTGTCCGTGTCTCTACCTGGGCTCTGTGCAATATAAGCCATGTGAAATAAATCATTTATAAGCTCACCATTTTGTGTAGGTTTGAGTTTAAACCCAGGATTTACACTGTGTAAAGTGCTGGGAATTCACAGTTTTCACTGAAGGTTATGCACATTGTGCTTTGGATAAAGGAAATGCTTCAAAATGCAAAGATGTCAGGAACAAAATAATCACATATTCATTTCTTTAGGTAGACCACCACAAATTGGAGAACATTTGTAATCCATTAGCAGCAAAACAGGAGTAGTAAACCCAGATAATTTTGTTGGAATGTTGCAAATATAAGTATAAACTCCTTTAAATTAGTTTTTAGATATTGATTTATTTTAAAAAATCACTCCTGAGAAAATTAATATTTAGCCTTCAGAAAGAGGTGTGAGTATTATTTCAGAAATAAGGGATTGGTCCACATGTTGAGTAGCGAGGATTCTCAGGTACTGTTCATTCCATGAATGGAATGATAAACGCTTTCTCAGATGAATCACAGAGTCGTCATGTCAGTGGAACACATTTTGGATGTATATTCACGCAAAAGCTGAATTGGCCACATGGGCTAACTTACTTCTGCCATTTCCTAGGGCTTGAGATGCTGCTTTGTAATTCAGTAATTTCTCAGCGTAACACAGTGCAGTGTAGTATTATACATAGAAAAGTAAATTGTGTAATATATGTAAGTAATGTAATTCCGGTATACTTCAGACTCATGCAGTTGACAGCAAAGCTCAGGCATACCCTGAGTTAATTTAAATATGAATTACTTTTAGATACAGTAAAACTCTTAAATTTCTAAAGTTAAAAGGCATCTTCTGTACTGATTGACTGATGATAGGCTTGCCATTTGGCAACTCCTTTTAAAACTTAGCACTTAATTTGGTCCCACCTTGAGATCAATGGGATTTTTTTGCTTGACTCCACTGGGAAGAATATCAGGCTCAGTGAGTTGAAATTTCATCCCTCCATCAACTCAGAAGTTTTCAGCCCAGAGTATTCCCCTCCTGTCCTCATTTACAACTGAATCTAACATACAGAATTTGAAGTTACCTGTCAAAAAGCTCTATCCTGAAATTTTAATCAAAACTGTCCCATTTTTGGGAATATGACATTATCATTTGAAATGAAAAATGATACTGCTTTTGCTTTTAAAATAAATTTCCAAGGAGCATGAAAACCTTCTGGGAGAAGATGAAATCAGGAATTTTGACTTCCATCTTTTCTCTTGAGCATTTTAACTATCAATAACAACTAATTTTTATGACAAAAATAATGCTGCACAGGAGGAAAATTACATAAATACATAAAAAATTGTAGAACTAGGTGAGGCAATACAAAGTTTTATTTGATGATTTTTTTAATGAGTTAAGGTGATTGTATTTCTGTTGGTATACCCCTTGCTATTTTTAAAGATGTTGTCTTTGGGAAAAAAACAAGAGGCAGTTCTTTAATTAAATATGAAGCTGGTGAAATAATATTGTAAGTCACTAGCCCTCAGGTAAGGGTTGCAGGAGACATTTAGTTCCTTCTCTGTCCTTGAGGGGCACTTGACTGGCTTCCTGTCCTCCAGGAGGCTGCCATTCCCATCACCTCCACTCCAATGCTTCCCAAGGTGACTGGGGATAGAGCCACAAACAGCAGTTCAATTTCTCAGGCAGTTACTGGTTGCTAACACGTGAACAATGTTGCAAAACAGCACTTGCAAAATAATAATTGTCAGAGTCCCCCACTGCCATCCTGGCTGGGTGCTGTCACATTCGGTATTTTTCATTTTGCTTTGCTTACAAAAATGTTGCAGGCAAGAAGACTACCCCAATTTTTAAATCAAAAGAATTTAAGACCATACTACTGATTCGATAGCTGTGTCAATTCTGTGCCAGTACTTACCTATCAAGAGTAGATTTCATTTAATCTAATTGTAAGAAATATAGAAAGAGTTTTTCAGAACTTTAGTAATTGTTGGGATAACCTTGTTTGCTGGCAACGTTATTTCTGTGAATATATCGTAATGCATTGTTATATACCTGTGAAGCAAGCTTATTAGAGGGAAGGTCCCTGCTGTCAGAGTGTGGTACCAGGTCTGCTTTGTACCCATGGGTAACTGCTGTGTAGGAATGGTCTGTCCAATAGATTAGTGCAAGCCAGACTGGATGTGCTAATGAAGAATTGCTAGTTGGTAAAAAAAGCATGTCTTCTCAAGCTCAATTACCTTCTCTGGCAGTGTCTTTAATTTCAAACTTGTAGTGTATGCAGTTTCTTTTCTTCTCCTTGCTGCTGTCTCCCTGGAGTCACCGGTGAATAAGTCTAGGCCGTTGCTCTCAGACAGCTCTGACCGTTCTATAGGTAACATCCATTCAGAAGCTGTAGCTGAAAGGCAATTTTATCTCTGCTTCAGGGTAAATAGAATGGCAAGGTGCCTTTAAGCTCTGTTTTGAGTGACATGAAAGTCAGATATAAAAATGAAGCTGTGATGATACAGATTAGACTTTGCACAAGAATGTGGCCAATGCATCATCCTGCAGTGATGAGCCGCTCAGTGGTGAGCTTGTCCCATTCTGCTTGTCTTTTCCCCGAGGTGGTTGTCTACAACAACACTTCAGTCTCTCAGTGTCTCAAATAGGCAAGTTTCTGGGCTTTGCTGTCCATACCCTCACAGCGCATGCAGTGACAAGGAAGTTTGTCTTAGTTCAAGAACCAGTTGCTAAAACGTTGAACCGCAGTTAAAGAGTGTATTTGGTTGAAGGAGTTGAGCAATATGAATCCCTGTGCCTGGGAGTGGGGAGGAAAGAATTTTAACTGCTCATGGTAGGAACCAGATAAAGGTAGACTCTGTACTTTGCAACATTGCTCAGCGTATCAGGGTGGTAAGGAAAGCCTGTCTGGAGCTTGTTGGGGCAGGAAGGTGAGAAGAAAGGGGGGAGGATTGTCTCTTTCCTCATAGTCCAAGTACAGACTGTGGAGCTGTTTTTTTGACAGCCAAAGAGAGAAGCTAAAGGATGCTGCAGATTTCTCTTTGGATCATTCTGAATTGTGAATGCCCAATGGGTGAAGTATCCTGCAGAAGGCAGTTATGGCTATTTTCTCTTTAGAATCATTATTGCTGGTCTAAAACACAGGAACAGCCCTGCCTGGAGGAACCTCTGGCAGTCAATGCTCAAAGGGCTTCCAAGTCATCCCAAAATTTCCCCTGCATTCTTCTGCACTTGGAAACAAGAGGGGAAGGACAAGCCTTAGCACACACTCATCACAGATGCTTGTTCCTGAGGCATATGTTCTGAGGCCAAAGGAGCTGGGATTCCCTTACACATGGGTGAAACTACTTCACTGCTATCCAGGACATTGTGCAGGAGGCAGTGACACTCACACTGGCATCAGGGCTCAGCATTACCTTGTTCCTTAACAGGATACATTGTAGGTGCCTACCTCCCAAAGAGTACCCTGGATGTTAGTCCCCAAGCTATAAAAACTTCCATCTGAAACTGTACAGGAAGGACGTAAGCTCTCAAGAGTCTGTATACTTATGACCCCAGTGCTCATTCCATCCACTGACTACTTCCATATGTTCTTTTGCTTCTCCCCCTGGGAAATTGTTCAGGGAGTCAAGTCACACAATGCAGAGATCCTCTCCATGAGCCAGGCACCTTAAGCTAGGTTTACAGGATCTGCATTCCTTTTGGACCTTAAACAGTTATCTGCTTGGATAGTCAGAAAATTTCATTCAAAATATACCTAAAGTAGATTAGCTAAACCACGTTAAAAACCTCGTCTTCATGTGCTCATTCAGGATTCGTGCTATTCCCATTTAGCCTTATTTGCTCATATACAGAAATAAAGTAAATCAAATTAAGCTTAATACTGAACAAGAACGCCCAGTGTTTGCATAGGAAGGTATGCAGCTCTGATACCTCAATTCCCATATGTAGCTGACACATGCAAACTACTCTGAAAATTTTTGCACATAAAAATTCCAAATAATTTCCTGTATATTCTAGAATTCATGCAAAATCTGAACAACTTTTCTGACTCCTAGCATCTTTTCTAAACTGAAGTAGTGACCAACACATCTCTAGTATAGGTCAGATTCCCAGTAGGAGCTACAGCTGCCTATCCACAGGAATCCCAAAACCAGAAAAGGCAGGGTGAGAAAAGGCTTTTTGAGCCTACATGGTTCTCAGCATTGGTGCAATGCACCACCTCATGTGAGGCCTGACATGCCTTCTGCCCTTCAAACCATACCATGCCATCCTTCTGCTAACAGCCCTCTGCTGAACTGTACTCCTACCACCCCATCACTGTCCCCACTACCCAAGGGAGGAACAAGCATAACAAAGAAAAACAGGCAAAGCCAGGCAAATGAAAAGTAAACTCTTGTGCAGGGTCTGTGATCTGTAGCAATTGGCAGTGTTATCTACATTTTTATGTGTAGGGCTGACTCAAAGTTTTTGTTCTTGGTGCATCTGGCATGTTCTGTCTGAAACAACTCTGTTTTTGTATAAACTTACTGTGCATGTGTCCTTTCTACATTGAATATTTACTTCAGTTGGACTGGCTTCATTCTTAGAACTTGTATTAAAAATTCGTAAAAACTTTTGCCAAGATTTTACCTGTCAGATACTTTTTTTCTCTAGTGAATACCTGTCACTGAAATATTGTTTCAGTGGTTAATTTGAACTCTTTCTGGCTCATTTTTAATTGCTGCTCAAATGTTTGTAATTTCATAGTCTGACAGTGAGCAGAACCTAATGGGAGGAGATAATGTAAGCGGACTTTTCTTGTCTCAGAGTCCTGATGAACAGCACTGAGGAGCCCAAAGCAGAGGTGTGTCCCAGAGTGTAGTGCACCCAGCATATGAGTCGCTGCCATGAGCAGCAAAACAAGAATGTTTGGGGCTACATTCAAGGAGGCATCTAATTCTCAGATTATACATTTTAAAGTATCTTCATCAGCCATCTCTTAATCCTGAAAGTACCTAATTTCATAGCAACTAACATTTTCATGTTTATATTTTTGGAATTGATGCAATGCAGATGCACTTTGCACCTCCCTCAAGGTTGCTTAGGTCTTCATAAGGTCAAATACCTCATTGCTTAAGGTGCATGTAAAATTCATCAGCACAGATTTTCTGGACTTTGCTGCACCTGAGTTTCTTAGTCTTGTGATGGTACTGCTAGAGGCCACCTGAAGGAGAACAAGGTCTAGGTTATGCATCTGCCCCCTAAGTGCAGTGTCCAGAAACTGAAACCTTAAACTGTGTTCAATTTCTTCTGATTGATTCTGCTGTTTTTTCTGTGGTAGGAGAGTTCATGGTTTCAGAGAGTGGAGTCCCAACACTTACATGCCAAGGGTGAGACCCAACACTTACCAGCTAAGCTGAGAGCCTCTCTTTAGGAAGTCATAGTGCAAGGTGCATTTGGACTCATTTGGAAAAGCTGGCTATTTGTTTTCCTTTAAACTGTCTTACACAGAATCACAGATTTATTAGGGTTGGAAGGGACCTCAGGAGATCATCCAGTCCAACCCCCTGCCAAGGCAAAGTGACCAAGACAGGTGACACAAGAACATATCCAGGTGGGTTTTGAATGTCTCCAGCGAAGGAGACTCCATGACTTCCCTAGACAGCCTGCTACAGTGTCACCTTCAATGTAAAGGAGCTTTCTTCATGTTGAGGTGGAACCTGTGTTTTAGTTCATGGCCACTGCTGCTTCTTGTCCTGTCACTGGGTGCCACCAAAAAGAGTCTGGCATCATCCTGTTGGCACTTGTCTTTGTGATGTTTAGGTGCTTTTATAGTCTTAGATAGATTTTTGTGCATCTCAGTCAGTCTACTCTTTTCCAAATAGTCCCAGCTCCCTCAGTGTCACAGGGAGATTCTCTAGACCCCTCATCATCTTTGTGGCCCTTTACTGGACCCTCTCCAGCAGCTCCTTGTCTGTCTGGTACTGAGAACTGGATACTCCAGGTGTGGCCTCCCCAGGGCCTAGCAGAAGGGCAGGATCACCTCTCAACCTGCTGGCTACACACATCCAGGATCCCACAGGGCTTCCTGGCCACACGGACACACAGTTGGCCCACTGTCAACTTGTCACCCACCAGGACTCCCAGGTCCTTCTCTGCACAACTGCTCTTCAGCCCAAGCCTGAGCTGATATTTGGGGTTATTCTTTCCCAGGTGCAGGACCCTGCACTTACCTCATTAGGGGTCTCTCCACCCAACTCTCGAGCCTATCCAGGTCCCACTGAATGATCCTGTATGATAAAATAGCCAAAATTTCACATACGAATTGTGGTGATCCTGCATGGTATTAGCTCAGGCAGTAAGCACTTCTGAAACCAGTGAAAAGGGTTTGGGTATCACAACTACTAGAAAATGAGGCTGACTTAGGGTAGACCACAAACTGCAACACAGTCTTTCCCATCTTCTTCAAGATATGTATTTGTAACATAATAGAAGTTTAATTGTCAGCATGTTTTGAAGAGGCATCTATGCCTGTGCCAGTGCTCGCTGATGTGGGTGTCACTGAGTAACACAAGCAGGTATCTACTTTCAGGCTGGAAGAAAACGAATGATAACAAACACACTTGCTCAGTTCTTGCACATTCATTTATCAACATATATAAGGAAACTGGCATCCTTCAATAAAATGAAAACATTGAAGTCCTGTTCACAGTAATGTCTTCCATACCCCCTGTTCAGTGCTGAGTATTTGGGTCATTTTCTCATTCTCTTCTGCTAATTGTTTTGTGACTCACAGACTTTGAAGTGGTGTATTTTCTCTCTTATCATACAAGCTGGAAGAGTGCCCAAAGCATATTAGCTCATCAGCCAGCCATTTGTACCTGATGCTCACTGTCTGCTACTGTTAAATATATGCTAATGATGCTATCTGAGCCTTGGGATGAATTTGTAAATTGTGCTCATGGCAGGCAAATGAATGCTACTTAGAAAGGTGACAAAAAAAGCAGCTGCTTTTAGATGAGATGAATCACCACATTAGATATGACTCTAGGGTAATAAATTATTTTTTCAGTCTTGAATTCATTTTTTGAAAATGTGATTATAGGGCAACTGTAGCATGTAAGAAACCTTTTAAAGTCTCCTGTGGTGGAATAAAGAGATTATAATACTTTTTTTTTCTTTTTTTCTTTCTTTTTTTTTTTTAATGAACTGATGTTTAGATACATACAAATCTGTTACAATGTGAATTTTTTAGCGATCTTTTCACATACTGTGTTGTAATTGAAAAACGGCAGACTTTGAATACTTTATAAGGTTTTTTTCCCCTTTCTTTATGTTGCTTTTCAACAACAGCACACAATGTACAGCATATCTGAATTACTTATGTATAAGTTATATCAAAAGCAGTGGAATAACATGAGAGCAAAGCAAGGTTATTTGAAATTCCAATGTGTTGTAAAATAATGCAGCCTCTGTTAAATATGTTTGGTATGAAAAAAAAATCTAAGCCAACTGTAAGTACAGCTGGAGTTGGAATTGTTTAAACATTTTTGAAAGATTATTAAGATATGTAAACGACTGTCTGAAAACTTGGGTTCTCCATTTGACAAAGATGCAGAGGAATAGAAGGGGGATAATTTTGGAAAGCACTGGAAAGTTCCTCTTTCTTTAGTGTTTTTGTAGTGCCAGGACAGGCTATGAAAATGTCCCTCCAATGTGTTTTTTCATGCCCTTTCCTATCCCCTCAAGCTAAAACAGGAAAAGAAGAGGTGAAGAGAACTGGCCAGACACACAGAGTGCGCAAAAAGTCAGTGATGGGCATCCCAGAGCACAGACACTGCTCTCCCCTTGCCTAGCTGCTGGTCTCAGCATCTCCCAGTGCCACTGGCTGGACTGGGAGGCAGAGCCCAGCTTGGGGGAACTCATGGAGGAGTCTGCAAATGAGCTATACTGTTGTCCAGACCCAGAACTGGCTAAGCATTGGGAGCTGGTCTGACATTAGGTACGGGATGGCATGACTGTACCCTGAGGTACAAGATTGCCATCTCATGGGATGGCCAGCTCTAGTTTTTAAACCCTGTTCACATAAAGTGTCCTAAACATGCTGGATCAGTCAAACTGATCAGACAATCTGGGAAAAAGCAAAGTCTTAATAATTTCTAAATAAGTCATAAAATTTTCTTTCATATGCTAAAACAGTGGAAATAGAAACTTTTGAATTTGTCCTTGCTAAGGATGAAACAACATGAAAGAACTTTTGTAATTATTTATATTAGCTATAATACAATACTTATAAAAAAGCAATGGCCAAAAATATGAGCAGGAAGTGTGACTGAGAAATAAAAAAAAAATCTAAAGAAGTAAACTTAGGACATGAGGTATTTCAGCCCCACAAACATCCCAGACCATGAGAGCACAACAGTGTCAGGAATCATCTTAACCCACAGTCATTCTGGCAACATGAGCTGTACTTAACCTTTTATACCACATGGGTTTTCACAGAATCACAGAATATCTTGAGTTGGAAGGAACCCACAAAGATCATCAAGTCCAGCTCCTGGCCCTGCACAACACCATCCCCAAGAATCACACCATGTGCCCAAGAACATGGCCCAAACTCTTCTTGAGCTCTATCAGGCTTGATGCTGTGACCACTGCCCTGGGGAGCCTGTTCAGTGCCCTCTGGGAGTAGAAATTTTTCCTGATATCCCACCTCAACCTCCCCTGACACAACTGCAGGTCATTCCATTAAGTGCTACTGCTGGTCATCACAAAGCAGAGATCAGTTCCTGCCCCTCCTCTTCCCCTCCCAAGGAAGGTGTAACAATGAAGTCTCACCTCAGTCTCCTCCAGGCTGAACAGACCAACTGACCTCAGCTGCTCCTACAACCCAGCACCCTTATCCCAAGTGCATATTGGGGAAAGAAGAAGAATCCAATGCCATGACCATCACATTCCTCACAGTGAGTGACTTCAGGGGCTATGGTTGACACTCTTATCTTCTCCAGTTGGTCCAGAGTTTCTGAAGATCTGGAGGAAAGGGGAAGGGTGGGCATTTGTCCAAGAAAAGGGGTAGAAAATATTAAATATATGCATGAAAATTGTATTATTGCTGTGATTGAGACTTTTACTGTACAGAAGTGCTCTAACTGCATTCCTGGTCTCCCTTCTCCTGCAATAATAACATCTACATTCTTGAATAGTAGATTAATTAATGATTCTGGAAGTAGACCACTAAGGTTTTTGTTGCAGTAACAATAAATTCTTGGCTTTGTTTATATATGTGCCATGCTTCCTCTTAATCCACAAAGAAGATTTTGAGCATAATGGTGTATTATTTCCCACACAGAAGGTAGAAAAATGTTTATTGGTAACTTGGGTGTGCCTAAAACAAGGTAGGCCAGTGCTCTGAGCTTATTGCCCAGTACTGACACTGACTGCATGGTTACACTGAAGCTAGCATCCTTTAAAAGGGATTTGACAGGTCGTATTTTCAATTTGTAAATTCTTTTGCAGACACTCTCTCCTGAAGAAACAAGATGTTTCCAGTCAAGAGCCTCTCTGGAAAGCCATGGCTGTTACTCAGTTTGGGTGAGCCCCTCCGTCTTGCTGAGTCCTGTCCTGCCTGTCCCCTTTCTCGCCCAGGTCTATCTGGGTCATCACTAACAATGACTGCTAACCCCAGCCCATATTGGAGCAAAAGTCACAGGAGGAAAGGACAAATTTAACTTCAATTGTTTTGGGAGGAAAACAGACATGATAACAACCATGTCAATCCCTGTCTGTGGGAACAGGAGGGCAGAGATTTAACACCTGTGGGAGACACCTAGCCTTGATCTCAGAGGACAATGTGTTTTGTCTTTTCACTGGTTCTGCCTCAAGAGCTGTTGCCCACAATAGTATCTCAAATTAAAAATACGACTTTCTTACCAGTAAAGGCACCATGCTGAAGTCATGTTAGGGTCACCAAAAGGAAATTTCGACCATGTCTGAAAAACTTGCAGCTCCATTTCTGGAAATTATGTATTTATATATTAAATTTATATTAACTGTGAAAAACAGTACTCTGCAGACATAAGCATCAGAGGACTAGGGAACAGCTTGAAATGTCAGGGAACAGTGGAAAAATCCTTATGGTTTTGGCAGAAGGAGATGGATGCGGGAAGAGAGGTTTTAATTACAGATACCTTCTGATGGTCATTTTACCAGGAAATAACTGTATGTTTATATTTTTAAAGGCAGGTTTCCAGCCTAATAATACTACTATTGCTGTCTGCTGAGAGTTGCTGTGCCTGTGAGAGTCCCACACACTATGCAACTTGCCATAAAGGAAGAACTGTGCTTCCATGCAGAAGTGAGGGCTTTACTCAAACAGATAAGCTCAGATTGCTGTAGGTACATGGAAATGAGCACATACAGATGCTAGCAGGCACAAAACAAGGTTGCAATAGAATAAGACTTTATTTTATATTGCTTTTTCAATTGTCTGAAATTCAGGACCATGATTTCAAGTTATGAATGCTGTGTAGTTACACACCCTTCCATACATTCACATTCATTCTCTGTACTTTGAAAATAACTACTCATGCAAAGTAAACTCTTGTGCATAATAATTATCACCAAAAGACACACACTATTCTGATTACTGACTGCTCACAATGAAATGTCCTGCAGCATATCCACTGCACAAATTTTCTACTTGTTTCCCTTCCAGTACACACAGTTTTAATCTTGTACTGATTTACAGTTTCCTAGATTCAGAAGTTAATTACACCAATGTATATGTATGCACAGTTCTTTGAGAAAGTACCAGAATTCACAGTGTAGTAGTTTTGAAGTATTTCTCAAAAAAATCCACTTGCCTTGGGATTTTGTTTCTAGCCTGAAATTTATAATCTGTGTCTATCTGTGTCTACCTGTGTCTATCTGTGTCTGTGTCTAGAAAGGTTTTCTTTCTGAATTTCAGGTGCCACATCCAGGCACCTCTTGAAAACTTCCAGAGGTGGTGACCCAACCTGGATTGGAGGGCAAGTTCAGCTTGTTCAGGGTCACACAATAACAACATAAAAGAGACTCCCCTCACAGGTCCCACAGTCAAGTGTGTTACCTGCTGCCAGCAACTGCTGGGACCTGTGAAGGACTCATGTTCACATTCTTTATTAATATCATAGAAATTTGTGTCATGTGTAAGTTCAAAGATTGATGGTCATAGTACCTGCCTGTAAAAATATACCCAAAACAATACACAGACAAGCTCTGATCACCAATAAAAGTTAACTCCAGGTAATAATTCAGCAGGTGTGAAGTGCAATTCTTACCCAATAGGCATCCCTATGGGGAAAAGGACAGGTTCACCCTGTTGACTTAACCCAGAAGTTATGATGGAGTCTTCTTTTACTTCTCCCCATTGTTAACTTTCTTTTATACTGCTTTTGCATTTAAGGAGAGCTTCAGTGATTCATCATGCATCATGTTCACTGTGAAGTGGTTGCACTTGGGAAGTGGGTAATCCCATTCAGGGAGGAGCATCTGCATTTCACCCTATAATTTCTGCACTGTTATAATTTATGCTAGAATGTGAATATGACTTCCGTGTTTTCTCTAATTTTAGCCCCAGTTATTTTCCCCCACGTTTCCTGATGCAATTTAAAGACATTTATTCTTTTTCTTTTACTTAAGACATAGCAGAAGAGACCAACCCCCACCTGGCTGTAAGCTCCTTTCAGGCAATTGTAAGGAGTGATGAGATGTCCCGAGCCCCCTTTTCTCCAGGACAAACAGCCCCAGCTCCCTCAGCTGCTCCTCTCAGGACTGGTGCTCCAGATCCTACCCCAGCTCCGTTGCCCTTCTCTGGACTCACTCCAGCCCCTCAGTGTCTTTCTTGCACTGAGGGCCCAGAACTGGACACAGCACTCGA
>PYHW01009189.1:76377-110537 GCA_013186435.1 Turdus rufiventris | reverse complement strand
GCCTTGTTGAACCTCACACCATTGGCCTCGGCCATGATCCAGCCTGGCCAGATCCCTCTGCAGAGCCTTCCTGCCCTCCAGCAGATCAACACTGCTGCCCTACTTGGTGTCATTTGCAAACTGACTGAAGGTGCACTAAATCCCCTTGTCCAGATTGTTGATGACAGTAATAAAAATGACTGGTCCCAGCACTGAACCCTTGGGGAGCATCTCTACTGACTGGCTTCCAACTGGATTGATTTCTATTGACCACTATAAAATCCTTTCTTCATGACTGATGTGAGTGAGGGTTTTATTCATTACTGAAACAACAACCCTCCAAATTCACCTTTATTTAGGGCCTACTAGTGATTTCTCTATCTGGACAGGTAAATAATGACTGAGTTTAAATTTATGTTTTAACCAAGGGACACAAAAATGAGGTAAAAATGTCTTCTGTCCTTTTTGCAAATCTGATTGAAGGCATCTGGGACAAACGGCTTCCATGTATTTCCACTAGATTTGAAAGATCCGTCCCATATCCTAAATTTTGAGGCACTCATGCAGTTATTATCATGATGGTCTAAAATGATAAGAGAGTCAGTGTTACAAATGGAGCAACACTTGAGAGAAAGGAAACTGAACAACAACTTACAAGGTTTGGGATATGAAAAATCTTTCTCAGGTGCTTCTTCAGTTGCATCCCCAAGAGGGCACAAGTTTTTCTCCAGTTGCATTACATTGATTAAAATTTCACCTCTTCCGTCCCTATATCTCAAAGCTGGTTTTAATTTTTTTAATTTAAAAAAAATTATTTTAACACTAGGGTAATTTTCTGAAAGATTATTACCCAAATGTTATCTGTCAGTAAGAAAATTTTGTGTTTCTATTAGGTGTGAAAGTATTAGAATCTCAGCTAAAACAGAACAGAATTTGAACACAATTTGTTCTGAAGCACAAAATAGGGACTTACTACCACATGATAATACCAAGTAAATCACAGAATCTAAGAACAGCCTGAGCTGGAAAGTCCCCACACAGATCATTGAAGTCAAGCACCAAGAGTCACACCATGTGCCTGACAACATTGTCCAAGTTTTATGTGGGAGAGAGTGCTGGGGTGAAAAGTTGATATGCCATTCCATAAAGATTCAGCTGGGATCTATGGGAGTATGAAGAATGTTAGGTTGAAAACAGATTATGCCTTACTATTCCACTTCATTGCACTGCTGAGCTAGCCTGTCTTTAAATTCAGAAAGATTTGTACTAGCTGGTGTCATCAAGGAGATGAGGGCTCTGTAGTGACCTTTTGCACATACGCACAAGCAGGGTCTCTTTAAAAACAGTGGCTTTCCAGGGCCAAACACAGATATGAAGTATGTTTTCTGACTGCTGAAGGCAGTCCCAAATATTGGGATGCTTCCTCAACAATGAAGAAATCTCAGGGTCTGCTCAAGGAGCCTGATTTTGATCTCCTGTGAGTCACTATAAGAAGGGGGCAAATCTGCTCCTGGGAAGGGAATTGAGTTTGAGGTCAGGTTTATAATGAGCTGACTCCAGTTCCTGCAGAGTAGCTGTAGTAGAATGAGCATCATAACTGAATGACTATTTTAGATGATCCCATGTGCTTTGCATTGCACAGACCATTACTCACATCGTTGTTAAAACTGTAATAGGATTCTTAATATACAAAGTGGAGGTTGACATTTAGAGCAAGAAAGGGAGGTCACTTTGTAGGCTGAGCCCCAGCACTCTCCACCTCCTTAACAGTGTATGAAAACTGCCTGACACATTTAATTGCTGATTTATTCAGTAAAATGTTCTATTTTTGATACTTCCACCATTAATATATACTTGCAATATTTTTCCTGTCAATATATGTGTTTCTTGGAAATATCTGTGGTTGCTGTAAATAGAACAAATATACCAAAACAATCAGATATAGCAGACTAAGGTAGAGTCTGTGATGCATTTGCTGTAAGCTTTGCTGACAACTAAAATGTGTACTTTTTGTTGACTAAATGAAAAAGGAAAATGTGAGGTCTTCACTAGTATTGCAATCAATGTACTGGAAACATTTTAGTGGAACTTGAATTTTGCGGGGACTGCAAATATTCTATACAAGCTGACCAGTTTCCTGCATTAATAGACTGGCTGCTGTCCAAACTGAGGCTCCTCTCTGAAAACAGACACTGTTTTAAAGAGATTACTCAGCAAAGTCTTCATTTTTAATTATTAAATTTTAATAATTAAATAAACAGTGTAGTCAAGAAACACCTTCCCAAATCTTTGCAGTGTTCATGTTACAGTAGCAGAAAAGAGTGTATGAGGGAAAATTACATTCACAGACACCAGCAATAACTAAACTGGGTTCCTGAATATGCAGTTATTTCAGCAGGAATTTATATTTTGTGTGTTGGCTACTAAGTGGGCTCTAACTTTTTCCCTGATAAAGGGAAAATCTTGAAGAGTTGTGTTGTTTATGAAACATTTGACTTTGTATCCTAGACTGAGAATTTATGCATGATTTGGAAAGGGACTGCAAAAGGGTGGAGGAGGAAAGAAAGGAAAGAAAAAGGACAAAGAGTGATTCAGAAGCAGACATTATTCAAAACCACTGTCAAGGACACAGCGATAGTAAGTTAGATATTAATAGGCTGGTGGATAACTTCATTGCTCCAAAATGCCTGTTAAGATATCACATTTTATTCTTGCCAGATGTTACTCACTTCCCACAAAGAATGTTTTCCTGAAACTTTTTCCTTACTTTATAATCATTGAAATAAGAAGAAATGAAAATAAAGAAGTAGGAACCTTCCCTTATTGAGGTAGCTGGCAATATTTCCGAAACCAAAATGTTAAATGCTCAGGAACTGAGAATCTGAACCTGATTTTTTCAAAATAAAGTTCCCTAGCCAAAGCCCCAATCTTCTTGAATTTTTCACACTTTAAATCTCTAATACTGTGTTAAAGAATCACTTCAAATTAGATGTGCAGAAAGATCATAGTGCTCATCTGTATTGTGAGTTTTAAAAAGTGCTAGATGGGATAATTTTTCTGTAAAGACAGATACATTTCTGTACATCTTCTATTAGATAATTGCTTGCTTTCTACCTCATTAGCAAATCCCTATTTTGCTATATAGGTCAAGTTATTGCCTGTCCAACACATAGTTGTGTTGTTAAAGTAAATCCTCCTCTTAACTCTGAAAGATAAAAAGTGAACTACTTGCAAACACATTCATGATAGATTTTTAAACCTGTTATTTGTTCTAAATGTCGTATTGCCAGGACTAAAGTTATTGCTAGAAAACTAGATACTTTGGCATGTATTTTTAAGAGACATTACTAAATCAGAACAGCTCTGGCCAAACTTGAACACTGCATTAAATAACTTCTTAATGTACTCAAATTGGCATAAGAAGGAATTCTTTTGGCTGGTTCCAGCATTAGCTGGGGGAAATGAAAACTGTATGCAATAGGCAAAAATATCTGTACTCAGAGATTGTCTCTTAGCTCTTCTTTCCCTGCTCCTTTCCCCAGGTAAGCTGCCAAATATCAGAGGGAGCACATGGGGTTACAGTGATCTTTCCACAAAGGAAATGAGCTGATAACCATTATGAACTGAATGTGTTGTTGTGGGGTAAGCTGTGTTACCATGCAGATGGAAAGGCAGCTGTGGGGTGCCAGGGTATGGCAGCAGTAAAGAAATCAGGGTGGGCCACGGACAGAAAAAAAGTAGGTCAGTGACAATCTGGTTCCAAAGCAGGCGAGTTGGAGTCAAGCAGATCTGCAGGTCAAAATGGAGTCTGCCCAGCTTACGGGAACTGCTGGTCAAAATGGTGCCAGACAGGCAATTTTCCCCTGCTCACATCAGCATTGTTGGCCCCATGAGGAGCAGCAGCTGGAGTGGGACACAGGATTGGACAGCCAGGTTTGAGTCAGCACAGTCCTGCAGAGGTGGCTGGCTGGTGCCTTTCTGACATCTTCTCACACAATCCAGCTGCCAGGAGTGCTTCCAAATAATCCACAGAGCTGGTCTGAGCTGTTTAAAAAGAAGCAGGATGAGACTGCATGTCCTGCACAAACAAGTGCTAGCACAGTTGCTTGTCTCTTTGGCATAAAAGTATGAGTATGAAGAGCAAATAATTTCTCTCCCCAGTTTAGCAATCAATAAGGGAAACTGATCTGCAGTATAAGACAAGACAGATTTCTATCTCCGAAACACACTCCAACAAGCCACAAAAGTTTGATACACTGGGATGGATTTGGATCCTAGGTTATGTCCCAAAGAAATAAAAGCTAAATGCAATTTTTTTCCTATGTCTGTATGTCATCCCCAATGCCTTGCACAATAGCTCCAGATAACTATGACATGGGATTGCCAAACTTGGCCAGTCAATAAGTATGCTCCCAGTGAGCAAACTTTTTATCAACGTTTATCAATATAAATGAGATACAAACAGAACTTAACCATGTCTATCCTACCTGAGTGCCAAGAACAATGCCCCTTGCCTAAACGGGGCACATGTAGAATTCCTTTAAAAAAATGGAAGACCCCAGTCATTCAGAAATGTTCAATTTCTTGAAAATATCTATGTAGAACAGAGAATACACTGGAAATCAATACTCTTACAAATGCATATTGGAAGAACAGAACTATAAGTCCAGGGACATGGTTTACTGATGCACTTGGCAGTACTACATCAATGATTGGACTCAGACATCTTAAAGATGCTTCCCAAAATAAATTATTCTATTCTGTTCTAAATATTTTCACCCCAAATGTCTCAAAATAACTCTAATGTGCTGAGGAGATCTGTGGCCAGAGATATGGAAAACGTCAGTAGAGTCTTGACACTAATACTCCTGCCAGAAATGACTGATGGAAGAAGTAAGGAAGCCCAGTAAATTGGAGGGAGTTCCTTTATTTCCAGGCTTGGAATAAACAGGAGCTTTTCATCTTTATGAGTAACTGGCTGTTGGCAACCAGTTTAAAGCTGATGGATCAAGAGTATCCTAGGATCAAATCTCACATGCAAGTGCAATCTCATTAAAACAGCTCAGCAGACCCAGTGTGTATCAGATTGTTCCTATAGAGCAAGAATAAAGGTAGTATTTCCTTAGCTCTTCTTTAATGTCTTCAAGCTAATTAAATCCTGCCTATGGTAGACAAACCAAGTCAGCTGAGGAAAGAGCTATCACAGTGCCTCTGAAACCACTAAAATGTTTCTGGCTGGCAAGCCTAGCTAGCATAACATCTGGTATGAAAAAGAATCCATCACATAAGCAAAGATGAGGCATGTCACTTCTCAGAGACAGATGGGATCCATTTCCCCACAGACTGTGAAAGACATTTTTCTACAATATTTGATTGAGACAACTTAACTGACAGTGCATCAGACCAGATAAGTGGTGTCCTAGCAGCAGTCTCCCACTCCATCCCTGCTGCCAGCTCAACAGCAGGGCCACTCTAAGGAGAAAGAGCATATGTGGACCCATGTGTCCAGCTTTCAGAGCTGTGGAGCAATGTGTCAGTGGACTGAAGGGCTGCTCTCTCCCCCTGCATCCAGACACAGAGCAGGATGCTGCTGACTCAGGGATCCACAAGCAGCTTTGCATGGCTTAGCTGGTGTTTGTACTCTAAATCTCTCTCCATCTGTTTTGCCCACACAGCAGGGCAGCAATAAATAACCATTGTAAAAATGATGAGCCATTAATCCATCTTGTTCCTGTGTTCCACAAGGTGGAACAGGAGAAAGAAACTGAAGGGAGAGCATGGTCACAGATGTGTAATTAGCTTGGCAAAGGCACCAGTGTGCACTGAGGCTATCCCAGTGATGGGGAGGGTCAGTGGGTAATAACACTGTTCCAATAGTATACCAAATTAGTCAAAGATCAAACAAAGCCCTGACGTTCCATCTAATTCATATTCATCTAAAGAATGTTTCCGTGTGGTTTTGGAAATCAATGCCATGAGCTGAATTTTGAGGAAGGACATTGTAAAATTACTCTTTTAAAGGACTTTATGGGTCAGGTTTTTATAATAGCACCCAGAAGAGTTATTAAATACAGAACTAAATACAAATTATTCAAAAAGAAGTTTGGCCAGTGATCAATAAAGACTATCAGTTAACATAAAACAAAGGCTGATTTATGTAATTGTTAGCATGGCTTGTGCAATGCTCCAAATAAATGAATAGAAGTCAGAATACAGCTGCCTTTTAAATCCATGCCCCAGATAGGAGACAGACACAGGGGATTTTGTGATTTGATCAGGCAGAATAATAGTCAGCTTTTGGCAATTGGATGGTATGCTGTTGATTATGTGTACTATTTGTTGAATGTTTGAGGTGTCCAGGGAGGGAAGAGTTTCCATGTAATTGAGAATATATATTGAATTGGTATTGGAGAAAATACCTAAGAGAAACAAGACCAGCAAAGAGCACAAATGGAAAATAATCCTGATGAGGAATCTGAGCTTTCCATTTCAGAGCAGATTAAAAGTGTTTATGCTCTATCAATTCAGAATCTACAGAGGGAGATTTTAAAAGATGTGGAACACAGATTTGTTTCCCTAGAGCCACCTTTATCATACGAACAGTTTGCAAGCACATTTAGTGTGTAACTTCAGAAAAAGTATGCCGTTATATAAACCCAGATGTGCAGTACAGTGGTACCTCTTCCAAGGCAGCACTGTTCATCTTGGATAACCCACTGCTACACACCTGAGTATCTCTGAAGATTTGATTGCCTTTTATGGCTGCTCTAAGGTGCAGAAGCTGCCAAAAGCACCCGGGAAAGGTGTAGCAGAGGCCCCAGTAGAGTCTACACTCAGGCATCCTCCATTGTGGAGAGGGATGTGCAAGGAGGGGAGTGGGGCAGAGGAGGGTTCTTGTTTGTGTTTCACCACTGCCACTGCAGCATCTCCGTAGCAGCAGTGGGGTGGTGCATGGCTGCCTGAAACCAAAGTTGGAAACCTGTGCAGAAAACGGTGACATAATGATTGAGCACTCAATGAGAGACAGAAGGAATTGGGGCATCTCCAAGGAGTTTGTATCAATTAATGTAAGCAATTAGGATATTGCATGCCTTCACTTTGAATTATGTGTTAATTGCAATGACCAATGTCCATAACAATAGGCTGCCAGGTGTGGAAATACAGATGCAAGAATGAGTGTGCTTTGAAACACACCTCATAAGTATAAGTCTGATAAGAGAGCCAGAAAATTATTAATTTCAGATTACTTTTAGTTACTGGCATGGAGTTTGTTTTCTTCACAGTAGCTTGTATGGGGGTGTGCATTGATTTGTGCTGAAAAGAGTGATGATAACACTGAGATGTTTTAGTTATTGCTGAGAAGTGCTTACCCAGTATTGAGGACTTTTTTGCCTCTCATCCCACCCCATCAACCAGGAGGCTCCAGGAGTGGAAGGAGTTGGGAGGGGACACAGCCAGGACAGCTGCTCACAAATGACTGCAGGGGTATCCCATTCCATATAGTAGCATGCCCAGCATGTAAAGCTGGAGGAAGAAGGAGAAAAGAGGTGAGAAGCTCAGAGTTGATGGTGTTTGTTTTCCTAAGTCACCACCATGTATGTTGGAGCCTTGCTGTCCTGTGGGTGAGTGGACATATTTCTGCTCATGGGAAGCAGTGAATCAATTGTGCAGCTTTTGCTTCCCCTGTTAAACTGTCTGTATCTGAACCCAGGAGTTCATTCACTTTTTCTCTTCTGTCATCTCACCCATCCCACTTGTGGGGGGAGTGAGCAAGTGGCTGAGTTACCAGCTGGGATTCAACCGCAGCATCCCTCATTGTTTCAGAAGGGGAGAAAAGAGGGTAAGGTTTTATGGCAATTCTTTGCCTGTCAAAATGCAATGGAGATTGTATCACAAATTCTACAGTGGATGAATCCAAAGGATTTCCAGGCAAAAGAAAGATAAGGCACACTATGTTGAAGCCACATATGGCAACTCTCATTATTTTGGAAGAATAGAGCTTGAGAACATGTCTCCAGTCGAGCAGCTGCTTATGAAGAATTGTATTCCTCCCCTGCCACATGTGTAATACTGACAAGATACCTATTTTTTAATCTGGCATTGGCTTCCCATTCTGACTTCCCCTCTTTCCACACTTAAGTGGAATTTCCCTTCCATCAGGAAATCAGAAGAAAAACTCTCAGCAGCTGGAAAAAATAATAAAAGAACAGGACTAGAAAATTTGAATGTATGGAAGAATAAACTCACCCTGTACCTGTTAACAAAAACTGGCTTTGCAACAGTCTTCACATCCTGTTTCTGAACCTAAGTAGGGCATGCACAATACAGCAAGAGCCATACAAAGGATGGAAATTCTAGTTCAGAAAAGAGTTTCATATTTTGTAGTATGACTTTATTTTAAGCTGCATAAAAGCCAAAAAATTCAGTTTTATTCTGAAGAAAATTCCAAAGCATTTTCCAGGCTGTTTGCTTTCAATATAATACTTTTGTTTTGAAAGCTATTCCAAAACACAATGAAAAAGTTACATTTTTTCCATTTTTAAACAGTTCCTGTGTACTCTGCTAATGTTATAATTGTTATAAACCATTTTGTTGCAATTGTACATTTCAGAGTGATATTATTCCATGAAGTTGCTCCAGCAACCTGTAAGCAGATTTTCTACCTCTCTTCTCATTGCTCCAGATTACACCAAAGTGTAGTTCTCAGAATTCATTCTTAAAATTATTTTAGTATTATAGAAATGTCTTTTCTTAGTAAACCTCAGTATAGTATCTCTAAATATTCTGGATGGCTGTAATAGAAACACATAACTTGTATTTCTGCCACACAAAGAAGCTGCTGCCTTGAGAGCCCTGGAGGCAGGAAGATGACAACTGCCATTGAATGTTCCCAGATGGGCTCAGCACATCCAGTCACCAACCAGAAATAAAGGAGCAAATCCCCACTGCAGCCACAACAGCTCCATGTGGAACAGAGACTTTCTGACCCTCTCCACGCCACAGCTGACAGCAGTTCCACAGACACTGAGGTGTGATACTGAGCTGTGTGCAGCTGGTAGAAATTATTTAAGAGCAATTTAGTAAATTAGGCTAATGATTCACATGAATTCACTCACAGTGGTTGGTGTAGCTGGAGGGCCAGAACAGGGTTTTCCCCACTGGAGTGAGAATCCCAGACCAGCAACAGCTAGAATAGGTTGGTGCTTTACAAAGGGTTCCCATCAGAGGGCTCATAGGGGCAAGCAGAGATCCATGCTTGAACAGGCAGGTTTGACAGGACTGACACCCATGATGATAATACCTGTTTCTAGTACAATGTTGACAGATTTCCACTATAGTTATATCTGTGGGTGTTTCACCATTCACACCTCTGACATTTGGCTTGTGTTGATGGAAGAATAGAAGATAACTTCATCCCTGGAAGTATTTAAAAAAATAAAAAGCAGCTGTCCAAAAACCAAAGTAGGTGTATCCCATTTCTAATCAAAATGTGCCTTGCCTTTAGATAGGGAATGCTCTAAACGACTAAAGAGTACAAGTCCACTCCACCTCCTCCTCCTCCTCCCGGCAGCAAGGCTGGCTCAGGCAAGAGCGGCTGATTGCTGGATGCAAACGTTTTGTTACCAGAACATCTCCCCACATTACAATGGTAAGCATGTAATCTGCTTAGAGATTTCAGTGATCTCATGCAGGATTTTAGATGGGCTGGACTGTAGGAAGACTGTGACCCAGCGGATTGTTTACTTTAGCCAGTCTGATGGATTGCACATTCCTGTGAGGTAATCCAGTTAGAGTACAATCCAGCTGGTTCGAATCTTTCCCTACTAATTAATTCAATTAATATGTAAAACAAGTAAGGTGAGATGGAGTAATGCTAGGGGGTAAAAAAGAGAGAAAAAAGGGGTTCAACAACAGTGATAATAGAATTAGCTAAATAACACTCACCCAGTGACAGGTTTTATTCTGTTTGTAGAACTCACTTGCTTTACAGAATTGCTTAAGCAGTAAATACAGTAATTTCACGGCTATAAGGCGCACCCTTTTGAATAGAATTTCCCCCTGAACCTGGAACTGCGCTTTATAGTCCGGTGCGCCTTATATGATCTACAAAGTTCAGAAATATGCCTACCTGGAAGTGCGAGCTGTGAGCCGAGCCACAAGGTGGGGGGTAGGACCGGGCAGCCCCCGGCAGCAGGAGCTGCGCAGGGTGGGCAGGACCGGCCGGACGCGGGCAGCCCCTGGCCAGTGGGAGCAGAGCGGGGTGGGCAGGACTGGGCAGCCCCCTGCCAGCAGGAGCTGCACGGGGAGGGAGGGAGTGGGCAGCCCCTCCCCATGCCCCCCCCCCCTGCCCCCCAAGCCCAGGGCAGCCCTGACCTACTCCCCATCCCGAACCGAGGGCGGCCCTGGGCCCCACGTCGCTTCTGAGCCGAGGGAGGCCCGAGCCCATGGCAGCCCTGCCCTGCTCTTCCCTGAGCTGCAGGCAGCCACGAGCCCCACCTCACCAGCCAGGGGTGGGAGGGAGTGCCGGGGCTCTGCGCACGGGGAGGACACTTAGGGCTGCATTTAAAGGCTACACCCATCTTTGAAAAATGTTTGCAAATTGAGCACATGCCAAAAAACGATGGCTCAATTCTGTTACTAATTCATTACTTTGTTGTGCAGCGTGTGGCTCCTCACTGCAAAAAAAATGTGCGCCTTATAGTCCGGTGCAGCTCATGGTCGTGAAATTACTGTACCTGTTTTTCTTGAGAACTTTGGCTTTGTCAGGAAAGAGCATCATCTTGCAAATGGACAGAATTAGTCAGGTTTTAGTTCTTGTTCTCAGAGAGCAGCCAGGCTGCACTGGCTGGCAGGAAGCCCAGGGACCAGTCCCATTTTCACTCTGTGCAGTCAGGTTTGCCCACCCCTAGCAGGTCACATAGGAGTGTCACAGTGTGGCCCATACCATCATGACCATCATGCTATTGTTTGACACTGAATGATTTCCTGTTTCCATCTTTAGGTTCCAAACCAAAGGTAAGAATCATTTCACATCATTATTTATCCTGAAGAATGAGCTATGCTGAGAAGAAACACATTAAAAAATATAAGGTCTCAAGCTTTGGTTTGCAAGCCCACCCTTTTTCAAATCTAAATTCACTACTTTGGACAAACAATTCCACAATACATGCTGAGTTGGAAGCTGCCTGAAATTAGTGCACTGAAATCACTGAGAATAACAATGTACCTGAAATGTCTGCACTCCTCCAGGACTTAGATGTTTGCTTCAAGATTCATTTGTAATGTTGCAGTTGCTAAAGAAACAAGAACTCTTTTTTAGTAAAGCATTTAATGCAGAACTAATTTTTTATGTGGAGAGATTTGCTCCTAAGCAGCATATGGGTTGACAACCAGACCTTGCCTTAGAAAGTTTGCGTCTCCAACAAAGAATTCAGTAGGAGATAAAAGAAATGGTTCTGGTATTCTTATTCTTGAAGTTATTGAATATTTTCCCTTTGAAAAGAAGCTATTTTAAAAATCAAATTACAGTAATTTCAGGATTATAAGATGCACCACTTTGACTAAAGATTTGGTCCGAACCCAGAAGTGCAGCTTATAATCAGAGCAGCCAATACATGAACAAAGTTCAGAAATTTTCCAACCTGGAAGTGAAAGCCTGCAGCAGCCCCGAGCCGAGCCAGAGCCCATGCGGTCCCGGCGCAGGGCGGCACTGCCAATCCGAGCCCATGATATTTCTCTGTATTTTTTTTGGTGTTCTCAGTCTTGTGCAGCTACCCAGCTGACCGCCTGCGTGGCTGAGCACCTGGCTGCCCGCATGGCGGCGCGGCTGCCCACCCATGCAGCTGAGTGGTTGTTTAAAGGCAATGCAGATCCATTGGAAATGCTCGCAAAATGACCCTCTATTGTTTGTATCTTTTTCCGCTTGTGAATAAAGCTTGCAGGTAAACCACTACACCTATTGTCTGTATCTTTTTTTGCTGGAAATAATGTTTCCAAGGTCGACACCTGCCAGTATACCCCACGATCCCACAATTCTGTTACTAATTGGCAACTCTGTGAAAATTCGCTGCGAACGAAAATGTGGCTTATAATCAGATGCAGCTTATATATTGATGAAGACCTAAACGTTGCTGATACCCCGACATGCAGTTTATAATCAGGTGCAGCTTATAATCATGAAATTACTGTAAATATATACCAATATGTTATACACTGGACACAGGACTCAAAGCAATTCTAAGTAAATTTGACAATGACACATAATTGAAAGGCAAAGAGGCCCTGCAGAGAGATCTCAACAATTAGAGGAATTGGTCATCACCAACCATACGAAATTCAACAACGGTTGGTGTCAGAATCTGCACCTGGGATGGGGTGGGCAATGAGAGCCTGGAGAGCAGTGCCATGGAAAGGGCCCTGCGGTTCTGGTCCATGGCAAGTTGAACATGAGCCAGCAGTGCTCTGGCAGCCAGGAGGGCCAAGCGTGTCCTGGGGGCATCAGGGACAGCATCACCAGGCAGGCAAGGGAGGGGATTGTCCTGCTCTGCTCTGAGCTGGGGGAGCATGACCTCGAGTCCTGCGGCAGTTTGGGTGCCACAGTGTAATGAAGTTATTAAACTAATGGAGAGCATCCAAAGGAGGATAAAAAAGATGGAGAATGACCTTGAGGGGAAGCCATAAGAGAGCAGCTGATGTCACTTGGTCTGTTCAGCCTGCAGGAGACTGAGGGGAGACCTCACTTCAGTTGCACCTTCCTTGGCAGGGGAAGAGGAGGGGCAGGCACTAAGACCAGTGACAGGATCCAAGGGAATGGTCTGAAGCTGAGCTGGGGGAGGTTTAGGCTGGATATCAGGAAAAGACTCTTCACCCAGAGGGGTTTTGGACACTGAAACAGCTCCCCAGTGGTCACAGCACCAAACCTGACAGAGTTCAAGAAGCGTTTGGACAATGCCTTCAGGCATACAGTTTGACTCTTGTTATGTTCTGTAGGGTCAGGACCTAATTATCCATGAGGGCTCCTTCCAACTAAGCATACTGTACAATTCTAGGACATTTTAGTGAATGAAGAGTAAGGACAGCACAGTCGGTTGCTACACTTAGTTGAGAACTGATGCATGTTTTCAATCAGGTAGCCACAGTCTGTAGGAGACTGTATGAGGCTGTAGACAGCAGGCTGGACAGGTGGGACAGCTGCAGAGATCTCTAAAGCCAGGTCTTGGAACTTGTGGTTTATTGCAAAAGGGCGTGGGTGAAAGGGCCCTGCCTGGAGCTGCCAGCTGCATCTCGGAGCAGGGCACTAAGAAAGTAAAGACTAATAGAGCAAGGGGTAAGAGGATGGTAAGAGAGGGAAGTAAGAAGTGAAAGGTAAGAGCTAAGAGGAAGAGCAGGAGCTAAGAGTGAGAAGTTCCTGTTACAACACAATACATCTTCTTCTGTGTTGAATATTCTAATTTCCACTAACCAATCTAATACAAGATATAAATCCTGTAGTATTTACATACAGCCTATAAGAATCATTACATTACCATACTATGTTACACTTTAAACTACTCTTTGGACCCCTTCTGCCAAGCTAGCAGGGTCTTCTCTGACCTTTGGACCTGCTCTCCAGCAGAAGGCATTGTTCTATCAAGAGGGGATTGCTTTCAGCCAGCCATCCTATTGTCTTCTAGTTATTTAGTAACTAAGGTTTGGTATCTCAAAGATAGCTTTTATTTCAATTTCGCTTATGGTTTCCATATTCTCAGAATCTTTTGCTAGACAATCACATTTATAAGGTTTTCCTGATTCATCTTTCCCAACAACAGTCCTTACTCAGTCACTTCCAAAACCAGAGTCCTACAGTCCCTCTCCTGCTGATACTGTCATCAGAAGCAAAATATAAGCATGTGAGTCAGGTCCCTGATGCCATTATGCAGATCTCCAGCTGGACCTGCTGACCTTTCATGCACCTTTTATCAGGAAACCTGGCTGAATTGGCTGGGGCAAAGAGAGACAGATGGCCATCTGGAACTAGTGTATTCTTACATGCAGCTTGTGTGGTCCACAGGAACTTGGAAGATTCCAGGAAAAATGAGCCTTATCATCAAGTAGAAGTTATAAGAACTGGCCAATATGCAATTCAGAGAGGGTATAGTCTGCTAGTTTTTGAGAGGTATACTTTAAAAATTTCCATCTTTATTATGCCAGTTACATTATGGATCACAAAATTATGCAGCAGAGCTACATAATGAGGGGCTAGCATGATTTGATTAGCATGAATCTGAAATATACTTTTCAGAGTAATAGATACCAAGACAGCATTTGCCAAAGGTAAGGTGACCCAAGCCACATGATTTCTCTCTTACAGGCTCCACATCCATCACCATTTCCACAAAAATGGGCAAACAAACAAAACCTTATTTTATACCAATGTTTGACCTGAAATAAGAAGAGCTGGTCCCACATTATGCCTTGCAAAGGACCTTTAGCACCCAACCAATCCCTAATGTTCTCAAATTTACAAAAGTCCTTATTCAAAAATATATTTAAGAAAACATGAAGTTTACCACAGAACACGTTAGAAAAAAGAGAAGGCTTCTGCAGTCTGATCATTTTAGTTAAGGAAGAATCACTAACCATTTCTTTATTATTAATCTGTGCAAAAGCAATGTTTTATTTTTTAAGGATTTTGTTAATTGCAAGATATTTTCTGTTTGCTTTAAATGCTAGAAACACCTTTTAACACCAAAGCAGTGCATAAGTCAAACTCTCACTGTAAATCAAGTAATTGCAAAAGGAAGGGACCCCTATGTGATTTGAGGTGCTCATCCCTTGCAGGCAAAGGAGAGACTTGCTCCCAGGGTGTAGCAACACAAGATCTGATCCAACTAATACTCTAATATACTTAATAACTTATTTTTCCCTTGTAAACTAAGGTATTCTGTGTTCTAGAGCCTAGATTCACCAAGGATTACTCTATCCTGCTGGTTAAAGTTCCTACCCCTGCTGCTACTGGTCCAGTCCCTCTGAATCCACATTCCCTTCATCACAGCTCCTGGCACAGCCCTACTGCTCTGTGCAGAGCAAATTACACAGCTGCAGCACTACTGCCAGCTCAAGACCCTAGATTTAGCTTGCCAAACACACCTGGCAGTGGACAGAAAACAGTTGTGATTAAAATCAAGCAATCACTCTCCTCATCCTGCCTCGCTTTCCTCCTTAAATCCTCTTCACTAAAGGTGACAAAATATTGGCAAGTATTAGACAGCTGGTATGCATAATCCATCCGACTTATTTTGCAGTCTGATTTTGTATGTCTACAAGACCAAAATTAAGATAGAACCATGATATACACTAAGCCTGCACTGTTTCCACCTAGCCACAACAATGTCACAGTGACATTTGCTCCTGGTAGCTGCATGTGCACCTGGGGCTGAGGGGGTGTGCTTCCTTTGGACATGCGTCAAAATGTGTCACCACCTCTCCACTGTCTTGGTTACCCACAAAAATGGGCTCAAGCTTGAACAGGCAATAATCGTATCTATTGCCTACTTTGCCTTGTACCCTTCCAACTTTTGGGCCCATTCACTTCATGTAATTTCAGAGGAGGTAAAAAGACTTTTAGCTCTTTATTATGGGCTTGTATGGAGCCATGTATGAGGCTAGAGCATCTCAGCGCTGCTGGATTATAAGCAAAGAGGGATTAATTAATAGGCTTGGAACATGGCCATGAACAAAACAGCAGTGTGGTTTGGAAACACTGTCAACAAGGAAAAAAAACAAATAATCAAGCAAAACCTTTTCCTTCTGTGAGGCATTTATTCACATTGCAAAAATACCAGGGTCTTGAATTCATTTTACAAAATGCTTTCCCTTGACAGCCAAGCTGAGAAGGCTGTCCTTTCAATTTAATCATGTGGGAGTGAGGGAGACTGAGGTCTTCAGAGGTCCCATCACTCTCCTTTATGGTTTGTGTTTTAAGGGGATTTGGAGGGAGAATCAAATACAGCTGAGAGGATTGTCCCTAGATCTCCAGGGTCTATTTGAGAAAAACTGTAACAACACAGCCAACAGCATATAAGACTTTACATATTGCCACATTTTTTCTGTTTTCTGAATTACCATGTTGTTCAATAAGTTCTCCACTAAGAATTTTAGCAAGGGAATATAGGATGGCCTAATGGTAAATATATGAGCTGTGAGTGCAGTCAAAAATAAGGATCATATATTACTACAATATAGATACTAATGCTAATAAAATTAGTTTGATGTTCAAATTTTACAGTTCTCAAGCATAGTTTTTTTTTTTTTATACAAGAAGCAATGAAATAGGTACCTATAAAGATTCTGAACTGGAAACTTCCCTTGTAACTATTTCTTTTAACTGGAAATCGTTTTGCTACAAATAATATTAAATACCAAAAAGAAAGAAAAGCAGGGACCCAAAAAGCCTGAAATTAATAAATCTCTGCTACATAAAAACTAAATCCATAAGGTAGCTTTGCCAAGGTATAGTCTACTGTAAGATACTACTGCTTTGTACAGTAGTATGTTTCTCATTACTTCAGAGTGAGAATTAGGCTATTTACTCACAGTTGTTTATTACACACCATAACAATTCTTAGTGTTATGGAAAATATTTGTGTGCATCTGACAAGACTTTCATTTATTACAATACTCGATAAAACTTTTCAACATTCAACACAGCTGAGTTACTTCAATATGAATATGAGAAAAAGTTATTTATAGAGCTTCACAGATTTAAGACTCAAAAAGACTATTTGGAGTTGAAGAAGTAAGAAAGAAGAGAAAAAAATTAAAATTAGAATACATTATTAACTATAAGAACTCTATCGTTTGTAGAAAGGACCTTACAAAAACTTTAAAATACTGATCCAAAATGCAACATAACTGATAGCAAAGTCATATTTCTAGTTCATAATTAAGTAAAGAACTGGCATGATCAATAGACTCACATTCAGCCAGGCAATATTGGAATGCTATGCCACTTCCCTTTAGTAATAGCCTCATTACTCTCTTCACCAGTTAATTACATAAAAACCCTCCCATCTTTCATAATGTTTTTACAGAAGTCCAAAGATAGATTTGGCCATCTTTAGAAATCTAAAGATAGGCACTTTTTTGTAAAACCAATTTTTATTTTCTATTTTAGTTCTGGGTAAGGTTTGACCTATCACATCAATTATATGGTCTTTTTCATTTCTGAGGGAACCATTAATTCCTTGTTTCCTCCTCAACCATACTTAGTAAACTTCCATGAATAATAGATGTTAAACAAAAAATAAAAGTTCATGCATGTGACAAACTTGGCTGAAAGCATCCATATAGTAATCTTACTAAAAATACTAAAAGGTTTAGGTAATTGCAGAGTTGGCTTGAGATCCAGAACTAAAAAGTTAGTCATAGATTTATGAAAATACTCCACCACCCTTAGGGAAAACACAGAAAAAGCACATGATTTTTATTTAAAATATTTATTTCTATCCCTGCCCTTTTCCTACACTAAACTACATTGGTTTTTGTGTCAGGACTAGTCTTCCTAGTTCCCATAGCTTGATTTTTTTCCTGAATATAATTCATGATTTTCCTTGTATCAGTCATTCCTGTGTACATGATAACCTCAGCAGCACTTCAGTTTATGCCCTTCAGTTGTGACCTGAGGGACAGCCTCAAGTCAGCTTCAGTCCCTCAGCTATTAAATTATTAAAACATGTGCTCACATGTTAAAGCCTTCAAAATCTTCTGGATATTTTACTGGAGAAAATTTGGCTGAGAGTAGGAACAGTAAAACTTTCTGCTGCTTCAAGTTACAAGGGTTGACCATTGCAGAAGTTGCCCCTTTCACTTTTGGACAGGACTTTTTGCTGCTGACCACAGAAGCAGAGGTCGAGCTGGGGCAAAGAAGCCTCACAGGGTGGTTGGCACCACCTGTCACAGCAGGGGAGATACGGCTTCTTCTGAGGTTGAAAATGGTGGTCACAGTGAGCAATTCTGTCATAAGGACAGAGAGAGAGAGGGAAAGCCCATCAGAATTTATGGCTAACACTGATTTTAAAGAATAAAACACATGCAATGTTTGTATTTTGTACACATGTAATTTTCATAAGCTAAATTGGTCTTTTTCCACTTCAGCATCTAACAGGTTTATGTATAAGACAGCAAATACCTTTTTCTGACCAGTAAGTTAAAAATATCGTAGATTTACTTTTTGACAATGTGTTTTGTAAGCAACACCTGAGTCTAGACGACATCTCTGGCAATTGCCCTGTCCTACACCTTGCTCTGGGAAAGGTCATAGGTTGTTCAGAGCCCTTTTCAGACAGGCTTTGAGTACCTCCAAAGGTAAAGACTCACAACATCTCTTAGTAGCTTGTTACAGTGTTTGACCCTCTTCAGGTTAAATGAGGTTTTTTCTTGTATTTAAATGGAAATTCATGCATTTTAGTTCCTGCTGTTGCCTCTTGTCTTTCACTGAGCTTCACTGAGAGGAGCCAGGAATCCAACTCCTTGATTTCTCCCCTTAGATTTTTATCCACATTCATAAAATCCTTCTTGAGTCTTTTCTTCTCCAGGCTGAACAGCCCCAACTCTGTCAGCTTTGCCTTGCTCATCAGATGTTGTAGCTCTTTAACACCTTCACGGCCCTTTGCTGGACCCCTCCTGTAGGTAAGCTCATGCCTTTCCCGTACTCAGGAGCCATAGAGTGCACACAGCACTCCAAATGTGACCTCTTACCAAACTCTGGTCTATAGCAAGAACTGCATTCTTCAAATAGAGTTCCAGTTCTCATGAAGAGGTCAGTCTGAATGGAAGAATACAGGTTTTGTGTTATTAAACTGACTTTAAGTATCAGAGCTGTAAAAACAAACCACATAAGCCCTTGGAGGCTGTTACAAGATGAGTCAAAGGCTATGCTTGTCTACTAAGTGCAGGAGGGCCAGGCATCAGTCTGAGGCTTCTGGCGTGATTGTGCTGATCAGCTGCTGGCTCACAGCTCTGCCCAGGCTCCTCCAGCCTGCTCCCTCCAAAGCAGGGCTTGGACAGTACTGGGGACGTGGCTGACCACAAGGACCACTCCCAGAAGACAAGTTAAATGGAACTTCAGAGACACCAAGCAATTGTGTTAGCTCTTCAGCAGGGAACTCGATTGTTCAAGAACCACTGGCATTACAATTCATAGCACTGCTGGAATATTTGTTCACATCCAGTCTTTGCCAGTTTCAATGTGGAAGCAGAGGGGAAGCTCAAAAACAGCCAAAGTGATGTTACAAAATCTGATATGAGCTGTCAAACACTCCTGACAGGGAAGGAGTAAAGAAGGTTATGCTTCTTAATCTAGACATGGTTATCCCACCTCACATCTAGTATTTTACCATCTAATCAAGGGGATTAAATTTTAATGAATTGTTAATTGCTAGTGACTGGTTTATAACTGATAATATTTATTCTCAAAGGAAAATTAAAATCAGATTTGACATTATGCATTTTTGGATGCATGTGCATTTACCCACAGGTTTAGGATAAAATCATCTAGACCTGAGATATTTTTAGAACAATGTGTCTTAAGAATGTATGACAGGCATGGTATATAGCTTCCAAAACATCCTTTACCCAGCTCTTGGTTTTTCAAGATGTTGTTTGATACCGAGAGGCTGGAATCAAAATAATGTTGTTGTAACTCCATCTGCAAGATAAAACATTTGCAAATTCCATTTTCTGACTATGCTTCCAGATAGTAGCTCAGTTCTGGTTATTACATCCCACGCCCCAAAGAAAACCATTGCTTTCTACCATTTCATTTAGAAAGGCTGGAAGAAATGTTAAAGCATCAGGAGTCCACAAAAACAGCAGGTATTAAGTGAATTAAACGGGGACCATTCTGGTGAACATGAATGCTACTGAGGAACGGTAGTGAGAAACCATCTTCCCAATTCCTGCAGGGAGGGAGGGGATATTTTTGTAACTAAAACCCACAGTTTACAGAACTGCCATTTCTTTTAAGCTGACTGCTGCATGAGTCAACAATCTGAAGGTTCAAGTTTCAAAGAGTAAGAGTGTTAGCAAGCTCCTTATCCAAAGGAGTGGTGATTTTGCACCTTCAAAGACTCAGAACACAGATTCAATACAGAGAAATTCTTTAGTGGCATTTCAAAGAAAGTTTAGGACCTCACTATGGTGTAAATGCATGTAGAAAAAAACAGGAAGGGCAGTGCTTCCCAGCTTGGCAGTTTTCAAGATAACAAGTACATTCTAAGTGGAAATCATCATTGACATATTTTCTACATCTAGGGAAGCAACTGCTTACAGCCCAGCCCAGGAGCAGTAGATTGATTGAATTAATCTTTCTGTATGTACCTCTGCCGTTTCAGAAGAGACAGCAGGAGACCATTCAGGCTGGCAGTATTTCTCTTCCGTTTTTACTTGTTTGCATTCCGGAGCACAGCTGCAAGCTCCTGCTTTAAATACATTCAATCCAAGGAGCAGTCACTAAGGACACATGCTATCATCTTGTGGATAACCTGTCAAAACAATTCACACATCAAACAGTCCTCCCAAAATCATGGTATCTTAATCATCTCCAGTTAAAGGGCCGTGAAGAAGAGGAGGCATAGGCATCCTTCCAACAAAGAGAAAGGTCACCCTGTGAGACTGTGCCTGTTGCGTCACTTGGCCAGCAATGACCAAAATGTGAGTGGGTCCAGCTATCAGAAGTTCACTTTTCATTCAGGAGGAAAATTCCCTGAATGGTTAGCATTCATAAGCAAGAGTATTTTAGAAAACATAAAATCATAGAATATAAGGAGTTAGAAGGGACCTTAAAGATCATCTAGCTCCAACTCCTCCTGCTGTGCTTCCCATTACACCACATTTCTGAACTCCCAATCCAACCTAGCCTTGTCACTGCTAGGGTTGGGGCATCCACAACTTCTCTGGGCAACCAGTTCTTGTGTCCCATTACCCTCACAGTAGATAATTTATTCCAATATTTAGCTTGAAATTTCCCACTTTTGATTTTTGCCCATTATTTATGTTCTATCCTCAAATGGCCTAAATCCCAAGCCAACACCCAAGCAAGGATATGAGCATAAGCATCACATGGTGTTAGAAATGAATGGTCAGCTGGTTCAGGGAGCTGAGCAAACACACACATCTGCAGTTAAACTTTGTATTAAATGTACCCTGCCAGTAAAAAGGCTCTGATGATTTTATTTGATACTGGATGCAGACACCCACAACAAGCACAAATACAAAATTTATAACTGGAGCATCTGAAGAGCAACAAATGCCAAGGAAACAGAGAATTTGAGGCAAATTTCTATGAACCAATAATAAAGAGGGTTTAGGAAACAGCAATAGGACATGAAAAAATAAAGAGGAAGGGATACAGTGAAAATGAAGAATGTTTGCAAGAATGAGAGTTGAAATCCTGCCTTTCCTGCAGGCCAGAGGACTTAGGTCATTGAGTTCAGCTGAGCCAAGGAGTTCATTGAAGGAGCAGTGTTAGGAGTCCAGGCAAAGTTTGGTGTCAAAATGAAAGACTTAGTGTTAAAAGCCCCAAGGAGAGAAAAAACATTTCAAGACAGAGCAAAGTTCAGCTGTGCTGAGGTTTTTAGGGCTAAGAACATTAAAAACTATTACTGACTTCATCTGTACAGTCTGCTGACATACTAAAGGGAGGTGAGAAAGAAAATCCTGGAGCTTTTTGTTTTCCTGAGAACAACACCCAGCCAGTGTGTGCTAATATATTTCTACGTAGAGTGAAGGTTGGGAAAGGCTGTGATTTGTATATTTCTGAAGAGCAGCTCGGTGGTTTCATCTGTGAGAAACAGCCTGGGGAACAGCATAACAACCCTATTGTGCCTGCATGGTGTCTGGCTCTGCTCTGCTTCAGCACGTTTGCAGAAGCAGTTTTGAAGGGGTGAACTGGGGGATTAGCCAAGGGTAAAACTGATACGTGTCACTGGGACTGGTGAAGGGCTGGACTGTCATGAGCAGCTGTGGTTAATGCACTTGATTTATGGATGATGAAGAGCACTGGCACATTGTTGTGCAGACACCAATCTGCAGAGGAAGGAGACAAATTTCAGAAGGATTTTATACCAAGTAATAAATGTCTTTCACAGATTTACGAACAACAACAAAAATCAAACAAAATCACTGGAAAGCCTGGGTACCAAGGCAGACTTGAAAAGTTTCTCTTGAGAACATTTTATACCTTTTCATTCAGTGCTGAATTTTTGACCTTTACTTTGCTAAACAAATTTTCTCAGAAAAGAGATGAGGATTTTTTACTATTTTGCAAATCAGCCACCAGGGTTTTGAAAATATTTTGAAAGTTCTTCCCTTCCTTTCCTTTCCCTCCCCTTCCCTTCCCTTCCCTTCCCTTCCCTTCCCTTCCCTTCCCTGTCAGGGTGGAGAAAAGAAAAATCTGATTGTCGACTTGACCTGTGTGGAGTAAGATAATATCAGAAGGAAGTTAATAATTCATCATATTCTTACACTCCTAAAAAGAATCAAAACAAGTAATAGGTTAACTTACAACAAGATGCTGGTGAGGAACATGTTTGAGCATAGGAAGATCTCATCAGAAAATATATAAGTTCTAAGTATTACATTGATATAATAAGAAGATAATTATAAAAACGACAGCAACAACAGAAAAACTTCCCAACAATAACATAGATAGTTTACCAGATACACAATATGGCTTTTGTTAGATTCACATACTGTTTGTGAACAGACAATGTAATTTTTTACTTCAAAATTTGTGACACATAACAAATCTTGTGCTACTTATTAGACAGATTACGTGCACTCCAGGTTTTTTTGTAATTCTCATGTCAGAATTTTACAGTAGATTATTTTCTACTCTATTGATCACTGTATCTTTGATGCATTATGGAAAATTAATTCATTTTATGAAGTTACTGTGGTTTGGGTTAAAGTAAAAAAGTGAGGGGTTTATGATATCTATGAAACATTTTCTGTTCTGTTTAACATGTAGTTTTACTGGAAGTTGCACTGAAGGAATAGTTTGCGAGACTAAGATAGATGGTTGGCGTATGATCAATACATAAATTGATGCAGAAAAATTGTTCCTTCTGTGAAAGGTGTAGCTCACAGAAGAAATTTTAAAAGTTTCAGGAAATCTCAGAGCTTTATAAAGAACCTGCTATAAACCTTTCCCACATCTTACATGACTAAAAATAGCATTTTCCTTTTTCTGCTGTAATTTACCTTTTGTTCTTGGAGCCTGCTCTATGCAGACTTTGTCAGGGCAGCCCACCAGATGTGTCTTGGTAGGCAGCAGTGGGGAAACCCAAAGCTACAACCAGGCTAGGACTTGGGACAGACTTAACTGGGGCAGAGTGTGGAAGAAGACTTGGGAGGAAAAAGAAATGAGTGGTGCAGCCTTACTCCTGGGGTGGGAGGGGCTTCAGAATTGCAGCCTGTGATCCAGGCACTAAGGGTCTGGATGAGGTCAAAGTTAATGAAATGCTCTGAAAAATGTACACTGGATCCAGTTTGGGGCAGGGATAGGCACATTGGAGCATTGCTCATCTCTCATCACGATCCGCTTTCTAGCTCTTGGAAGCATAGGAACCTCAAAAAGAGATTTCTCTCATACTTTGAAGTATTACAAGTTACTTTAAACCCGTTAGAATATTCAGAATATTATATTGTTATTGCAAACCCAATCTGCAAATATAATTACAGTAACATCACCACTATAGAGACAAAAAGCACTTGTATTGTCTACAAAAGCGCTAAAAACTTCATATTAAAATAAGTGGCTTTTAAATCCAGCATGAGCAGCTGAAAACAATCATTCCTACCACTACTCCCCCTCTTCCCATGCATGGTGACAGTGCAGTGCCCATCCCTTTTTTTCCTGCTCTTGCTCTAACGACTTTCACCACTTTGCTGGCTATCTAATAAACTGCACGGAACCTTTCCTGGATCCTTGAGGAGGTCTGCTTGTTCCATGGATGTCTCTGAGGCTTGGCACTGCCTTGCTGTGACCCAAAAAGGCTTCTGCCACTGCTGCAGTAGATCCTGGGTTCCCCCAGCTGAGGCAAGGTCTCAAAGCATGCTTTGCTTCCTCTCCATGATTTTATCTGGATTTATGAAGCAGAGCTAGAACTGGGCAAACAGAGCAGCGAGATGCCCTGCTGCTCAGCTGCACCCTCTACCACATAATACACACACATAAAACCAGTTATGTTATTTCATTTATTGTGTTTATCCTGAAGTGTGATGTATTTCCAATGTGCCAAGTCCCAAACAAAATGATATGGCTGGAACTAAGCAACCCTGGAAGCAAAAAGAAACCCAAAAAAACCCCAAAAAATGGCCAAAAAACCCCACCCACTTACTACTCAGAGAATATTTCTGAAAGAAATGGTCACATGCTGACATCATACTGAGTTCTTGGTCCTAATCTTCAAAGAAGGATACTTACACAAGCTTCCTGAAAACTAAATAATTATGGAAAAATTAAGGATTTAATAAAGACCTTGGACCCAGTATGACCTCTCTGATGTTCTGTCCCTGCTGTGCAGGGTTTCCTCCCTGCACTCTCCAGGATGCAACTGCACATTTATCTACTCAATCTAATCAAACACATGTAAAAGCAGTGTTTCAGAGCCTGCATTTATTCTGTATTTACATACACTTTATAACCTTTCCTCCTGACTGGTTGAGGCTATGGGCCTGTGAGCAGCAGGACCAATGTTGCAAGTTGATGGTTAGGGTAGGGCTTGTTGCACCCTCCCTGATCCTAGCCCAGGGCTCTGGCACACGTTGGGCCTTTCCATAAGCTGATTAAACCATCCAGAGGGGTTTTGGTTTTTTCTCAAACCAGCAAACTAAACTATGTTTCAGGCACAAGTTGCTGCACTAGCACTGGTTTTTATTCTTCCTCCATCTTAAATCTTTTACTGGAAACCTTTTGAGTTTAGATATTACATCAGCAGAGGGTAAATAGAGCAGCTCTTTGGTGCTGGCAGGGAGCCAGGATGAGGTCAGATTTGTAGAGTTACAAAAACTGACAGAATTTAAAAGATGATTTAACAGTGGCAACTGTATAACCACTGATAGGGACTAACTGCGTGCAAAAGCAGCTGTACCATAAGAGTCAGGACATTTATTTTCTTGCTTTTTGGCATACCCATTCTTTAGCTCTTTATGCACCAGCATTTCTACAGGAGATTATTTCAGAACAAATGCTCTGACTGGAACTAACCATGTGACTGATGCTACCCCATCCAGGACTCAAATGAAAAATACTTTATAGTGTAAGGTATGATGTGAAATCTGACTTCAAATTGTCCTCTACCAGATAGACACCATGAAAAGAATTCCACAATTAAGGTCTGGTCTTTGTTTTTCTCTGGGTGCTACTGCTTTTTAAAAATCTGGCTCTTTTTTAGGGTCCAGCTCTAACTATGCCATTCACAGCTACAGTAAAAACTCCCATTGTGGCTTGGAGTCATTTGCATCCCCTACCTCTGCTGGCCCAATACACAAACACAGTGCTGACATTGCACTTTGCACTTCCTAGCAGCCCTGTGATTTCAGTTTTATTTTTTCCTTTTTCAGGATTTTTTTTCCCCCAGTTGTTTGGGATACTCCAGTCCCTCCCAAACTCCAATTTCTCTAGGAGCCAAGGCGGACACACTTGTCAGTAGATGTGTAGATATGTAGGGGGCACCAAACGTTTTCAACCAAAGTCCTAGCAGGGAGCTGAGCCTTGGAGCTGGCAGCAGGCAGAACAGCATGACTCACTGTGAAAGGACAGGAGCACGAGGGCAGTTTAAAATAGTTTGTTTCTCTCAAGACTGGCTCTTTCCTGAGGCCAGCTGTGGTTTCAACCCGAAAAAGACATGTGAACAGATCTTGTTCAATTTGGACTCTGTGCCTGTGTACTGCATGTTTATTTGCTACTTCTCTCTCTCCCAGGCTATATGTTTTCCTATCCTTTTCCTTGACCTTTCCTTTTCCTCCATTCCTGTTTCCTTTTAGGCCTATGCTGGGACAATGATTGCCTGTATTCCTGGAGATGTGACTCAGCTGCACCCCAAACCTGTAGCTGGGCAAGATGAAGATGTGTCCTCCCTCTTACTCAAGAAAGGAATTATCCTGTGGTCTCTCCATGGGGACTCCAGCAAGGAGGAGAACTGCAGCATGTCCTTGCTGGCCAAAATGCTTTCTGATTACAAAAGGAAGTGGCTTCTGTACGAATCGCAGTGTCTATTCTGAAGTATTTTCCCATAGAGGTGGTGGTTGGTAGTTCAGCTGGAGTTAAATATTATATTTTCTTTTTAATTAATTGGATATGACTAAAAAAAGTGTCCACTGTAAACAAGGTTGGGAAATAGTGCCCTAAAGTTTGTTATTGTATTTATAGAGGTCAGTTGAGCATACACTGGTAAAATAATAACTAGCTGCTCTGTGCGTAATCTCCTTGTTCTGGATTACATCAGCACTTGCCCACATACAATTGAAGTACCTGACACACCACAGCTAAAATTCTGCCAAATGCTGAACCCACCCAGGCTCAGATATGTGAGCTATACCCAGGCCTCTCCCAGCTTTTGTTTACATGGTGTTTCATGCTGATTTAACTACAAAATGTTCAAACTGCAGCACAATCAGGATGAGAACTTCCCATGCTGGCTGGAGTAAAAGCAGTTTAGTCTGCAATATACTTGGCTCAAACCCGGAAAGTTTTTTAGGCAATTGCACTGTAAGCCATGGCATAGAGGTTATCTTTCAGTAAAGAGCAGGGCTACAGCAAGGTAAAGGACTTTGGATAAGCAGAGGGTGTTAATCGGTAAGCAGCTTCTCACCACTGGAGACAGGGACTGGCTAAAACCTGGGCAGAGGCTCAGGCCAGAGAAAGAAAATAGTGCCTGGAGTTCTTGGAGAGAGAACAGAGCTCACCAAGCACAAAGCACAGTGGCTCTGAAACATCTGCCTCCCTGCATTGTTGTCCTATGGCCAAGCACGTCAGGGCTGGATGTGCTTCCCTCTCGGTGAACTACCCCGCTGCCTCAAGCATGGTCCTTTAAACCTTCAGGAGCAGCCATCAGGGCCTTGGACACCTCAGTTTTCCTGAAAATCAAGGATGCTAACAGGATGAAAAGGGAACTTCTTGCTCCTACCTGCCTGTGCCTCTAGTGGGACTTGGTTAAGCGCTCATAGTTTAATTTGTGTACAGGAAGAGGATCTCCTGTGTAATGGAAGTTAAGTGTTGTAGGGCTTGGCTGAGTCAGGGCTAGCTCCAGGGTAAGTGACATCCATTCTTCCAGGTCAGTAAAAAAGAGAGAACAGAGAGAAGAACCACGCCCACACTTTTTTTGGATTTTTTTCCCTTTTGGTTCAATTTGTTAATGCCAGCAAAATTTGGGGTATTTCAAAAAACAAAGCCACTAAAGCAACATTATTTAAGGGATAGCGGAAGTCAGGACAGGACACCACCATTAAACAACATCCTGTCTTGAAAAACACTGCATAAGAAGGCAGTGATATTGATACTGATGATATTGATATGATATTGATCCTGGCTTTCTTTCAAAACTTTATAAATGTTATAAATGCTGACATTAAAAGTGTTGTTCTCTGATGTGAGGGAAAGGAGAGTTAGAACTGACCTTTACAGGCTTGTATGTAGAACAAGTCATGCTGTTGATCACAAAAGCATCCAAACATTTAAGTTTTATTTATAAATAAGCCAAGCCTTTTCCAACTCGCTTCCTGGTAAAAAGGCAGCATTCAAACCACAGAAATCCTTTGTGTCATGTGTACTGCTCATTATTCTGGGAAACTCTGAGAGATGCCTATTGTATACTGAATTCTTTGTTTCAAGCTTCCAGAGGTCCTCCTGGGATACTTCACCACAAAGTTACTGTGGCTGTGTTTTACAAGCACTTGAAACCCGGAGAATGTACTTGTAGAAAAATGAGAATATGTAGCAGCATGTTAAGTACTATGGAAAATTGCAGCCTGCTCAATGCTGGGGGAAGGGAATTTTGGCCATTGTCAGCAGGAAACTTCTGGAAGACTGAAATAATAAGGGGAATAATAGAAATCTAAGTATCATTTAGGAATGTGCACGGTTTTCCACTTCAGTATTGAGTACTTGTAAATAGTTTCATTTAGAAGATTCTGGAGATTTCAGAGTCCTAGAAATACGTATCTAATTGAGAATTGCTGACAAACAGTCAAGTACTGTTTGCTTCAGGGTGATGCAAAATTCTGCCTGTTAAATTCCAAAGTTGTTTTTGTGAAAGCCAAACAAGCCAGCTTCAGAAAATACCATTTAATATCCATTGTGACATTAAATTTATGCCCCTTGAGAACAAGAGGAAATATAGTGGTGTTTTCTAGAGGTTGAGTTTTATAGAGAGACCCACTGTGTGAAACACCCACACCAGCACAGTCCATGAAAAATTCTGACCTTCATTTTAGCATTCATTCAGCAATTGGCCTTGAAATCACTGGGCCCTTCATATGTCTTTTTGTTTTGTCTTCAGGCAATGTGTTCACAATAAGCAGAACTGTCCATATCTCTTCTGTGGGTGTGTAGAAATCTCACTGTACAATTTCCTGCATAGCCTCTTACCAAGTTCAGAAGCAAACACCAGTGACTGTGTATGATAATTGCTGTGCCTGCAGCCTTTCATTGACTCATTTGAACAGCAGGAGTTGCATAATTTGTAAAAAACAGTTACTTTTCCCTCCATTTAAAATTCCCATTAAAAGTTCAATGACTTAAAGTCCATCACTTTCTCAATTCATACAAATACATTAAGACTATGTATAACATGTTGCACAGGGAAATGATAAGACTGTTTCTAGATTGGCAATGGAAACATTTGTTATAGAATAGCAGTGTGATTTGGGGACCAATCTAGAACATCAGCTCCAGCAAACCAACAACCTCAACACCTTGTCAAAAGGTCCAAGCTATTTGAGCCTGATTTAATTCTTTCTTCTACTGCTTCATTGCCATGACTTTTGCTTTTCCACTGAGGTTCATGCACTGATTGTTCCTTCAGTGTTGTGTTTCCTGCAGTATTGTACTTCCTGCAGTCCAATAAAATATGCTCAGATTTTTCTCCTCTTGATAATGTTTCTATGTGAAGTAAAAAACACTTAATATTTTCAAGCACATTCCTTTGGGATTTACTGTAATTTCATGACCATAAGGTGCACCAGACTATAAGGTGGACCTCCAGGAGCTGGCAAATTTTGCAACTTTGTACATGATATAAGGCGCATTTTTTTGTGCAGTGAGGAGCTGAGCCGCACACAACAGAGTAACAAAATAGTAACAGAATCCTGCGATCCTGGAGTTTACTAGCAGGTGCTCAATTTGCAAACATTTTTCACAGATTGCTGTAGCCTTTAAACACAGCCCCAGGCACCCTCCCCATGCCCGTGAGCCTTGGCACTCCCGCCTGCCTGCGGCACCGGCTAGCGAGGCGGGGCTCGGGGCGGCTGTGGCTTGCAGCGGTCCGGGGCAGCTCAGGGCTGCCCGTGGTCTGGGTTGGCTCGGGGTGGCCGTGACACGAGGCTTCTGTGGCCACCTGCTCCCTCCCTCCCCACACAGCTCATACACTGCTGGCGCAGCATGGCGCTGCGCCAGCCCCATACATGCCGTGCTGGGAGAGAGCCACGCCGGCTTCCTCCCTCCCCATGCAGCTGCCAGGGCTGGGGCCAACGGCAGCTCCCTCTCTCCCTGCGCAGCTCCTGCTGGCTGCAGCCACCCACTCCCGCCCCTTCCTCACGTCTCGGTGCTCCTGCAGCACCACCCCCCCATTGCAGTTCATACTTCTGGGTAGGCAAATTTCGCAACTTTGTCCATTATATAAGGTACACCAGACTATAAGGCGCACTTCCGGGTTAGGGGAAAAATTTTAGTCAAAAGGGTGCTCCTTATAGTTGTGAAATTACAGTACAAAGTTGTGAAACTTGCCAACCCGGAAGTGCAAGCCATGAGCCGAGCCGCGAGGGGGGGCAGGACCGGGCAGCCCCCAGTCAGCAGGAGCCGTGCAGGGAGGGAGGGAGCGGGTAGCCTGAGCTGAAGGTGGCTCCAAGCCACGGACGGCCCGAGCTGAGGGCGACCCTGCTCTGTGCTGACCCCAAGCCAAGGGTGGCCCCGAGCCAAGGGCAACCCCGCGGGGCTATGGTGCCGGGGCTGGCGGGGCCATAGATGATAGGGACAGGTGGGGCCATGGCTCCAGGGCCGGCGGGGCCACAGTCAATGGGGCAGGCGGGGCCACGGCTGGCAGGGGCAGGCTAGGTCGCAGCCGTCAGCCGTGCAAGAGGAGCTGAGGGTGGATCCTCGCTGCAAAAATTTGCGCCTTATAGTTCAGTGCACCTTATATAATGTACAAAGTTGCGAAATTTGCCGACTCCCAGAGATGCACCTTATAGTCTGGTGCGCGTTATGGTTGTGAAATTACTGTACTGTAATTTCCACCACTTCAGAAATTATCATAGGACACTGTTACAAAGTCTTGTGCTTTCCAAAAGCCATTCTGCAAGGATGGAAAATTGGATAATAAGCTACAGTAAACTTGTGTGATGAGTGTTTTATTTCCTCCTCAGTTAGCTAATTACAGTTGTTGTGTATTTTGGAGAATTAATAAAATGTACATTAAAAAGAGGGAGTCATCATTGTTGGAACCCTGGAACCTATAGTTTAACTTACTGTATTTAGATGTGTATCTTTTTTGCCTCAGAGTAGAGATATCTGTTTTTCATTTAAGAGATCTACTCTCATATTTGATATGATGGTATATTGACCATCATTCTGCTGAAACTTTATTTTTACTGAGTTTTCACGCTGACAGCATAAGAATGACGTGATGAGTTGATTTAGTTGTGTTAGCTACTATCAGAATGAAATCAATGGTGCAGAAACGGTGGTTTCTAACCGAATGCATAGACAATGTTTGCATCCTAACTTCTAATGGTATCCAAGAATGATTTCAAATTTGGATGCACTTCAGTTACAGAATTAATATTCTTATTCTCTCTGAAGAACTGCAGGCCTGTCCCTTCAAGAAAATGCTTATAATCTCAGAGGAAAAGCTTTAAGATTATAACAGAGGGAAGGATTTGAAAGAACTTTGTATAGAGGTAGGAAAAAAACAGTACCCTTCCTTTCTAAAATTCCATGTGTTCCTAGTGCTAACTGTAAAATTGTTTTCCTGTAGTTAAAAGCTGAATAAAATTCCCAGTGAAATAAGTCAATAAGCACCAGAGTGTCAAATCCAAAGAAGCAAAAGTAAATATTATTTCTTCCTGTCCAGGTCAGAGTATTTTGCTCCTAAGATAAGCTGCCTAGGACCTTAATGCTTATTCATAAAATTCCCCAAGGAAAAGCCTTTCAAGTACACTTTCAGCTATTTAATTCGGAGGGAAACGTCATGCATAGCTTAGAGCTGATGCACATTTCCCTTGCTGGTTTCCTGCAAGTCTCTCAGTTCCTTCAGGGATCATTCAAGTCACAGCATATTCTATCCCTGCATCATTAATCACACGGATAATAAGGAAGAATATTATATTTGAATATACTTATCTTTATCTGAATGTGAATCTGTCTGAAATGTATTTTATCACAAATTCCAAGCACTCATTGAAGTGTTTGCTACCCAGCAAGGCGCTCAAGTATACGTGCAGGGAAAAGGTTTTGTGGAACTGTGTTTAACTGTGGTTGACAAAGGCCTGAAATTTTTTCCCTGGAAATGTTGTCGTACCAATGAGTTCAGGTGTCAGATCTGCCCCTAAACAGGTGCCTGTCATCCTTTCCAGTTTTAATGGCTTTTAAACCAAATTCTTAGAGTGCTGACATTATGCTATAGTAAGTGTGTTGTGACTGGAAAGAGTCTGGCAGCAATTTAGCTTTAAGCCTAACAAAAGCAGGAAGCAGGGAACATAGACACCATATATTCCAAGGCCTGCCGAAGCGTTCTTCCAGAGATCTGCTGGTGAACAGCAGGCAAGTGTAGCCAAATACATTGATAAGTGACCTCTAAGGGGAAAATGAATGCTGCTTGTAACAGGAGATAACCCCCTTTATTTTAAAATACAGACCGTTACCATGAATTCAGCCAGTTACTTTTGTAGATGTGTTTCCAGGCAGCTCTTGTGTTTAGTGTCCCAGCACTGAATTATTCCCTCTTTGCGTTCCTGGCATGTACCTAAGTGGAATCTGTTTCACTGCTTTTGCTGATTAGATAACAAAACTCTAATGAACATTATGAAGCTAAAGGCTATTTGTCAGAGCTGATTGATACCTTTCCAATGAATATTTCAACAGGGTTTAATCTAAGATCCCCTTCATAAAGTATTCACAAACAATGTACAGTAATTTCACTAATATAAGCCGCACAGACTATAAGCCGCATCTCTGGGTGTTGGCAAACATTTTGGTTTTTGTCCTTAAATAAGCCGCACCCGAATATAAGCTGCTCTGTCGTTCACAGTGAGGACCCGCGTGCAACAAAGTTGCCAAATAGTAATGGAATCGCGGCATGGCGGGGGGTTTACTGGCTCGGCTAAGTCTGTGCAGGCTCGCCCCGCTCAGGGCTGCCGACAGGGCCAGGACGGAGCACCCCCCACCGCTCCCGCGGCGGCGGGCAGGGACAGAGCACCCCTGCTCCCATGGCGGCAGCGGGCGGGGACAGAGCCACCCCTGCTCCCATGGCGGCAGCGGGTGGGGACACAGCCTGCCTGCTCCTGCCGTGGCAGGCGGGGCCAGGAGTCCCCCGCTTACCCCACGGGCCGAGGGGATGGCAGCACCGGGCCTCCTTGTCTCTCCCTTGGGCTGTGGCAGAGGAGTGAAGGAGGGACCTGCCCCGCCCCCCGTGCTGCCTGCAGGGAGCCAGCTCCACCCGTGGCACAACAGAGTAAGAATTTGTAGCAATCGCGAAATGCCGGCTTTTACTGGCAGGTTGCTTGACTCGGCACCTCGGTTTCCACTTCACGGGTTGGAAATGTCAGAAAATTGTTCACATATTAGCCGCCCCTGAATGTAAGCTGCATTTCCGGTGTGGGAGCAAAATTTTAGTTAAAATGATGCGGCTTATATTCGTGAAACTACTGTAATTCTTTAAAAGGATCTATTGTATAAGTATGCTAGCAAAAAAAGAAATTCTTAAAGATTAGGAAAAAAGTCTAGTATCTTGGGTTTTTTATTGATTTCTCTTTTTATTTTCTCTTTCTCTCTTTCCAGTTCAATGTCCTCCCTATTCCTGCTAAAAAATGTGTTTAAAATATGCAACATCTTAACTGCTTATTATTAAAGGTAAAAAAGCACACAACGCAATCTCTGAATTGAAACTGACCAAAAAAATGAAAACTGCTATGCCATGTAGCTTATCTCCTTTTTTTACAGTTTTTGTACCTCAAAGGAAAAAACTATTTCAAATCAAAGCTCTTTTCTTCTCAAAAGACAGACACTAAGATATTGTTGAAATATAATTAATCTCCAAGGCCAGAAATTTCATGGCTTCTTTGAGAATGTGTTCCAGTGCTTAACCAGACTCATCATGAGGATTTCTTGTTCCTTTAAATCCAATTGCCATTTGGATATTTGTATTTTGTGCATTGCACCTGGCTGTGCACTTCTGAGAAGGTCCTGCTCTGCTTTTTCTAAAACTCCACTTTTTGTAGGATTATATTAGATCTTTGTTTTCTTCAGGATGAGCACTGAAAATAATTCTCTTCAATATGCATATTTTTATATACTGATATTCTTCAAACATTAAAGAATAAAATTTTGTCTGCTTCATGAGAAACCCCATTTTTTAATTCATTGAAAAGTTTATTGTACAAAGTTTTCTTGATTCTTCTTTACAAAAGAAGACTTGTTTTTTCTTTATAGAAAATAAAAATACTTTCAGAGTACTGTTTTTATTTCACTTCCTTTTCCCCTGCCTTTCACATTTATCTGAAACACATAGGATGAGCTGAAATTTTCTTGTAACACTGAAGATTGCTTGGCTCCAGTTAAAGTTTTTAACTTGCATTTCTGTTTTGATAGCTAGAGACAATCTGCTTTGCCATATCGGTGCTTTTCTTTCTTTCTTTTTCTTTCTTTCTTTCTTTCTTTCTTTCTTTCTTTCTTTCTTTCTTTCTTTCTTTCTTTCTTTCTTTCTTTC
>PYHW01009189.1:40980-76327 GCA_013186435.1 Turdus rufiventris | reverse complement strand
TCTTTCTTTCTTTCTTTCTTTCTTTCTTTCTTTCTTTCTTTCTTTCTTTCTTTCTTTCTTTCTTTCTTTCTTTCTCTCTCTCTTTCTCGCTTTCTCGCTTTCTTGCTTTCTCGCTTTCTTTCTTTTCTTTTTCTTTTTCTTTGGCCAAGGGATGTGGGTTTTTTTCCAGGGCCTGTTCTACATTCAATACCTGAAGTAGGCAAGAAATGGCGTGTCTTAATCACTAAACACAGACTGCTGCCCACAGCTTCTCTGTACCTTTGACATCTTCTAGGAAACCATCTGAAGGATGAGAAATCTGTGTAGAAGTGGAGGAGTCACCACTTCTAGAAGTGTTTCAAGAGGCCCCTGAATGTGGCAAATGGATTTAGGGTGATTATAGTGGGATAGGTGATCTTGAGGGTCTTTTACAGCACTGATGATTTTGTGATTCTGTAGGGGGGGAGGGAAAGATATATGTTATCATAAGTTACTCGTGCAAACAAACTTTTAGTTTCAGAACTCCCTAAAAAGCTTCCTTTGTGTCGTGTTGGCAGTTTCATGCCGTCTTGGTGCCTTCCTTATCCTCCATATACAAACCAAAAATTGACACACTTCCTTATCACACACTGCCAGAGCTCGGAAGTAGTCCTGATGTTTCTGGGAAGCTCAGGTATTGCAGTAATATTGGAAAGGAACAAAACAAGAAAGGAAAGGACATGACTCTTCCCTTTCAATGCCAGAAACAGTAGGACTAATTTGACTTCATTGTAAAGCAGCTGAGCTTCAAAAAAAAAAGCTTTTTTCTGAAGCTATTCCTGAACCATAAGACTTGTCTGAGGTATTCTGAGCTGTACACAAATTCAGATCCAGCACCAGACTTTAAATGCATGGCTAAACCCAGTCTTTGAGAATAGGAAAGCCTAAGCTTGTCTTTTAACAATTATAAATATGCAACACAAGATAAAAAAAGTTAAATTATTTATGATGATGACATGGAAGTGTTGCCTTTGTGTACTTTATTGGGGATAAGGCTCATGTATGGGTATGGAACCTAATGATTCCAGCAGGCAGTAGACTGGAGCATCTGACTTAGTTCGCTTTGAAGGAAATCTGATAAACACATGAGCAACTTGGAGGAAAAACACAGCACATGGTAAATAGAGAAACAAAATCTCCTCAAAACAAATTGCTAATACAGACACTGGCTGAAAGATGTTTAAACACATAAGGTACTACTGTCTTTTTCCTGATGAGCTTTATGAGCAAATACTTTCCTTGGGAACTGCTACAGTTACATTTCTAAAAGGAAAACTCTGCAACTTTCAATACTCTGGCCAGAAATACACATTTGCCAGGAGATTGACATGTTTTAGTTAAAAACCTGCAGAAGCTTGAATGAGAGAGGTTTTGGAGCATGACAGTTCCTGTCCTGCCTTCCTTGGTCACAGAGACTGGTACTGTGGCATTCTTGAGCACACAGAACATGGAATTAACACACCCGTTAGTGAACAAATCTTTGCAACTACTTATATAAAACCATCTTATGTCACAAGCCCCTGTAAGTGAAGAGGGAAATAAGGAAAGATTCTCTTGTTCTGTACTGTTGTGTACATTTTGGGCAATACAGAATTACCTGCCCAATTACTAGAATTATTATTGAAGATAATTCCTTACACTGTAAGGAGTAATAACCGTTTTTTGTGAGTAGAAAAGGCAACCATCCATTGACCAACCAATGCCATTTACCTGGACTTCTGCAAGGCTTTTGACATGGTCCCAAGGGACAGACGCATGGGTTTGGAAGGTGGACCGTTTGGTGGATAAGGAACTGGCTGGATGGACACAGCCAGAGAGCTGTGTTCAGCGCCTGTATGTCCAGGTGGGGGCTTGTGATGAGTGGTGTCCCTCTGTTTTGGCACTTGTGCTTTTTGATATTTTTATCAATGACACAGGCAGTGGGATCAAGTGCACCCTCATCAGGTTTGCAGATGACACCAAACTGACGTACAGCTGACAACAGAACAGGACACGATCCAGAAGGACCTGGACAAGCTTAAGGAATGGGCTAATAAGAACGTCATGAAGTTTTACAGGACCAAGTACAAAGTGCTGCACCTGGGCTGGGGAAATCCCAGGCATGAGTGCAGACTGGAGAAGTCACTGAGAGCAGCCCTGGCCAGAAGGACTTGGGATGCTGTGGGTGAGAGGCTGGACATGCCCCAGCCATGGTACTCACAGCCCAGAGAGCCAAACGTGTGCTGGGCTGCATCAAGAGCACCAGCATCCATGCACTACATCCATAAGGAGGAGAGGAGGGAGGGGATTCAGCCCTCTGCTCTGTCCCTGTGAGACCCCACCCAGAGTGCTGTATCCAGCTCTGGGGCTGCCAATATGAGAAGGGCATAGACAAGGCCACCAAGATGATCAGAGGGTTAGAAAATTCTCCTGTGAAGACAGGCTGATAGAGTTGAGGTCACTCAGCCTGGAGGAGAGAAGGCTCTGGGGGCACCTTGTTGAGGTTCTTCAGTACTTAAAGTGCTTATGAAAAAAAAGGAAGAGGAACTTTCTACATAGGCAGATAGTGATAAAACAAAGGGAAATGTTTTTAAATCAAAAGAGGAGAGATCTGGATTAGATATTAGGATGAAATTCTTTACTGTGACAGTGGTGAGGAAATGGAACATGTGGCCCAGAGAAGTTGTGGATACCCCACCCCTGGAAATGTTCAGGGCCAGGTTGGATGGAGCCCTGGGCAACCTAACCTAGTGTGTGACATCCCAGCCTGTGGTGGCAAAACAGGAAATGGGTGATATTTAACACCCCTTCCAATTGAAACCATTCTTCAATTCTCTGATCTCTCGTGGCAGTTTTGCAGGCACACTTAGCCATGTATCCCCAAAGTGTCAGATTTCACAAAATCTAAGCACCTTAGAGACACTTGAGTGAAGATGACAAGAAAGCAGTGCCTTCAGATGCAGGGACAAATTAACTGTAAAGGAGAGAGTGCTGCTTATTGCCAGCTGGTGAATTGCCAGGTTTGACACATCTCATTCCCATGAAGTGTCCACGCTGTGCTGTAAACTGCTGCTAACTGTGGGAAACACTCCCATACCAACTGTACCACAAGGTGAGGGCATTCCAAGACCATTGCAAGAGATCCACTCCTCTACCTAAGTATTATCTTTACATTGTAAATACATTCTGACTATGATAGCATGAGCTTCTCTTGATGTGGCTTCTAGTTATGAGCAAGATGTTTCTTTGGGCATCTGTTAAAGCACAAAATACAATCCAAGTGTTTCAGAAGCATATTTCATTACTTCACTCTGGGAATTGCCACAATAAAATATTAAATACAGTCAGGCTGAAATAATAGCTACTCTAAAGGGCTCCATTGTATTATCAATCAAATACAGATGGACCAATTAATATTATGCAAACTCAATATCTAGCCAGAAAAATTTCTAGTAGCTAGGATCACAACAGAAAATACCTCCCAGGAAATAAAGGATAATTAGGCTAAAAAAGGCTTAAATATTGTAAATGTCAATTTAAAATGTAGTTTCATTGCAAGTTCTGAAAGATTTTTTTTTAGTAAAAATATTTGGCACTCCTAATGAGCCTAGTAAAGACATGTATTTGTTGGATGTTGTAAAGAAATTGTATGATGTGCAAAAAAAAGCACAAAAAGAAACGAGGTCAAAAAACATTCATGTAACTACATAGTTTAAAAATTCTAGTATAATTCAAGACCCATATACAGTAATTTCACGACCATAAGGTACACTGGACTATAAGGCGCACCTCTGGGAGCCAGCAAATTTCGCAACTTCGTACATTATGTAAGGCGCACCAGACTATAAGGCACAGGTTTTTTTGCCGCGAAGATCCGTGCTGTGCACAACAAAGTAACAAATTAGTAACAGAATCCCACAATCGTGGAGTTTATTGGCATGTGCTTAATTTGCAAACATTTTTCACAGATTGGCGTAGCCTTTAAACACAGCCCCTGCTGCCCTCCCCGTGCTGCAGGCCCTGGCATTCCCGCCTGCCCCCGGCACCAGCTGGTGTGGCTTGCAGCTCCTGGCTACCACTGCACAGCCGCGGGTCCCAGCTTCTCCTGCCTGGTGACCACAGCTGCCACGGGCCCAGGCACTCCCGCCCAGCCCGGGCTGGTGCAACTTGGCTTGCGGTTCGGCCGCCATGGGCACCAGTAGCTCCATCCCCCCTCACCCGGGCTGCGGCCACCAGCAACTCCTTCCCCCCGGACCCGGGCCGGGGCCGGTGGCAGCTCCCTCCCTCCTTGCGCGGTGGCAGAAGCCAGGGCAGGCGCTGGCTCTGGCTCCCTCCCTCCCCGTGGGGCTCCAGCCGGCTGCGGCCACCTGCTCCTGCACCCCCTTGCGACTCGGCGGTCCTACGGCACCGCCCCCCTTATTGTGGCTCACACTTCCGGGTTGGCAAATTTCCGAACTTTGTCCATTATATAAGGTGCACCAGACTATAAGGCGCACTTCCGGGTTCGGGGGAAAATTTTAGTCAAAAGGGTGCACCATGTAGTTGTGAAATTACTGTAGTTTTCTCAGATCTTAATAAAACCAAAAAATCTGACCTCCATTATGGTATCTTCTTTGGCTGTTATCAAATTATGTACAGGTGGCTGGAATTGCCTTTTTCATGTGTTTAATTCCCAACAGATGGAGTGTTAGATGCATTAAAAGGTGAGTTACTTAAAATGAATGATTATTTGGCTCCATCTAATCACAGCCTGCTGAATTCAACACAGGCTATTATTTATTATCTTTACAACTGGGTAATACTGTGGCTACTCTACCAAATGAATAAGCTATTCAAGCATGCCATAAGAGTTGCAAGAATCTGGCCCTTGATATCAGTCAGCATCATCACTACTCATAGGCTGACTGCCCTTTCCCTGCCTTCCTTGCAAATCCACATTCATCTTCTGCTGCTCAGCACAACAGTAAAAACAATCATTTACAGAGTAACAGCAGATTTTGAGATACACATGCTGAGATGTGATAAAACTACATGTAAAAGAAGAGTAAGATAAGCTTCGTAATCTTCTTGCATTATTTTTTAAAGTAGGACCTTATTTTTTAAAGTAGTTCCTCTCTGGTACATGGAGGAAACAGAAATCTTGTTTCTTATGAAAATATTTCAATAAAAGTCTATTTGTTTTGCATATATCTCACCCTGCAGCACAGGAAAGGAGAAATGTATGGACGTGTAGACCTCAGTATTGCAATCAGACAAAGATCCTCTCAAAATGATGTGACCTTGTCCTTCACTTCCCTCCACGGCAGCAAACATTCCCATAATAACACAGTACCTTGGCTGTTCTAAGGTGTGCTCAGCTTCTGGACCGAGTGTCACCCAAGAAATAGTGATGAAAACAGCCAGTAATGCATGCTTCAAACACTAAACTCAGGAAGGTTACAGCCATAAGGCCCTGCTCCTGTCAGCGCACTGGGCTGAGCTGTGTCTTTCTTTTGGGAATCTGCCAGTTACATTCCACAGTCTTAGGAGAAGAGAGAGATTCTAATAAAACACTCCAGTCTCCTTCTCTTTTACTTTTCTCTTATAATTTTCATAAACTGCCTCCTTGAAGGATTTTGAGATATATACACTCATCTTGGCTACATGCCACAGTGGGTAGAATCCCAGCAAGACTCTTCAGGGCAATAATTATTCAAACCATTCCAAATAACCATAATGCTGCTCTTGAATTTTCATCTATTGTCATGAAATTGTTTTTTCTTTGTACAGGTTTGTAGAGATCTAATACCAGGGTCAACATCCTTCTTAATGCTTTATTCTTCTAAGTAGAATAATGCCTTTCCGTTATCCCTTTTAATGTTTTCTTCTGGCATTAGCAATATGCAAATATTGTGCTGAAGATTACTGTGCTCTATTTTTGCTGGCTATTTTCCTGAGAAAAGTATTCTATTTATGGCACATGTTGACACAGCTGATTCCAATTTTCCTTCCAGGGGAAGCCTGCCATACTGCTGTATGTAAAAGCAACCATGCCAAGGCTTTGTTTCAGAGAACACCCCAGCCTATGGGCCCTCTCTACTGTCTGGGGAGGCAATCCTTGTTTCATTTGCCATTTTGTCCTTAGCTTCCTCAGCAGATGTCCCCGGAACCATCACTGGGGTCATGGCCAAGGATAATACTGAGAGGGAGACAATGCTTCTCCAGCTTAGGGACTTGTTCTCCACCCACTATTCTGGAATAGGAGTGTCCACATATGGAGTTAATCAGGGGTAAGTCCCTGCACAGACAAGCCCTTACACTTAACACACCACTCTGAATGATGATGAGGCTTCTAACCACATCCTGGGTACCAGGTGATGATCACCGAGTCCCTCAGCACCGTGCCTTTGTGATGCAATCTGTACCTGAGCCATTGTAAAAATCAAAGAGTGCGTACCTGCAGTTCTGCTGTTAACTTCATTAAGACTTTTTACAATGATTATAAATGTGACGGCTGTTGTAATTCATGTAAAAACTTTAAAAGCCATTGAAAATAATGAATTCTCCACTGTACTACTGAAAAGCAAGTTATCAAAATTTCTCATACTGCAAATATCTCCAGCTATGTTCTATCACTGCATGCATACATCAGGAAAATCTGCATTACTTTTCTCTGATAGTTGAGCTGGTACTACACTGAGCAAATGAGTTGCTTTTTTTTTTTTTTTTTTTGTGGGAAGTCATGGGAAGCAATTGGGAAAATGATTCAATATGATGACCCTCTGAATTCATGTGGGACTCCATGTTGAAAGCCTTTTTTTCTTCTACTTTTCCATCTTTGGACAAAATTAAAGGCAAAGATCCAGGTTAAATTCCCAGTTACTGCTGTATAAAACTGGAGTAGTTCCACCAAAACCATGGGTATTAAACTAAATTTATGCTACTTTGAGAGCAGACTTTGGACGGCAGACTTTGTGGTCAGTGCATTCTTTCTAAATGAACTTCAGAAGTCACTTTGACAATGCTGCATTTTTCTTTTAAAAATCTTTACTTCGATTAGTAAGCAAATGCACTTGTAATCTTACAAGTACAAAGTAGAATAAAACTAGAGTAAAGAAGCAGCAAGTTTGAGTTACTTTTACTTACTCTCTTTTATTTGCCTAGGGTTACAATCAGATGCCCCAGTTTCTTTGGTGAGGCAAAGGGGGCACAAAAGGCTGAGTGTAAGAGGGGATATAATGGGTTGTCCTGTACAGGCTGGGTATTTGTGACCCATTTGACTGACCAGATGAACACCATGTACATCATCATTAACTATGTTTGCAGCCCTGGTACCATCTATAGGAAAAGCAATTGTTAATGTTGTTTTGGGGTGATAAATCGAAATCATCCAACTGTACCAACTGCATTAATCACGTACTCATAACCACAGGGCTGTAGATGCGAAGTTTGTTTGTCTGTTCGTCCGTTCTTATGCCTTTGCACCAGCAAGAGCTGTCTTCAGTGGCATCCTGCTCCTCCCCCAGGTGCTGGCAGAGGCAGTATCACACTGCCTAAGGATGGAAGCATCCCAAGGACTGTAGCCCAGCTGATGATGCTCCATGCATGACTGTTGGTGCATTGTACAACTGTGACAGTGGAAGGAACTGGGGTGTCATTACTTTATTTTTTGTGGTCCTCTGATAGAATAGGATAGGAAAATGATTAAGCCCATTTAGGTTTTTAAACCTCATGAGTAGGAGCCCAACTGCAGATTTAATTTCTACTGCTGTGACAGTCAGCATTCTTCAAATTTTTGAGCTGTCAAAAGCACTCCAGAGTTTATTTATACATTCCTTTCACTCTTGCCCCCTCTCTAACACATGAGTACTCCCAGATACTGTGAGGCTATCTTTAAACTTGCAGGCAGTTTGGATAGTTACTGGGAATCACCAGTGACTTTAATTTTAATCCCAAATCTAAAAAAACCCAACAAAACACTGCAAACAGAATTTTAGCATATCATGAGCTCTGAAAAGTCTGTGAATGTCTGTACAGTCTGGAGACTTGTGAATTTTCATAAAAGCTTGAACTGCTTAACAAAAGGTTTTTCTGAAATTTCACTGTTACCCCAGTCAGTATTCTGACAGTAGCACCATCCCAGTGGAAATGGCAGATTAACAAATCATGGGCAAGATGGGAGAATACCTCTAATGTGGAAAATGCAATAGTTCTATTGAATATCCATTATAATGTCCACACCAACTCCTGTATTTAAGAATGGAGGAAAAGGGCAGTAATGCCTATTGTGAAATATCACTCAGCAATCACCTCTACTCTAGGGTAACAAATGTTATCAAAGGCGCAGAGCAAACGAGATACTGAGCCGTGCAACTAGACAGAGCTGAGTCAACTTTTGCACATTTAGATAATATAAATTAATTTGAGTAAGTCCTTCATTCACCGTATTTTCTAGCATAGCTAGTGTATTTGAGCCCTGATGTGGGTTTTTCTAACCAACATTCAAAAATTAACCTGTACAGGGTGTCTTTTCATGGTGACATATGACTAAGTGATTACATTTAATTGTCTGTGCTAAAATTTTACTTGTTAAAGAGCACTGAGCATACCATCATGAGGATGCTACCCACATCCAAGCTTCTTTGGAGCCTATTCTATGTTAAGGACTTTGTCTTAGATTCTTGCTTCCATCTAGCTCACATCTCCCCTGTGAGAACAGCTACTTTCTACATGTATTTTAATCTGACGTGTTACTGTATGGCCTCATAATTTTAATTTCTTTGTTGTGAACTCAGTTTACTTCACCATTTCTTTTTCCTCCCTGGGGAAATCTATATTCACATGCAACATCTGTCACCTATTGACTTCTTAGAACAAAAGTTGATGTCATTACAGTTTCCACCCATGTGTCAAGCTGCCAGTCTACTTGTGCCTGTCTCTACCCCTCACCTAATTTTCTTTTTTATGAGAGTGATGTGTGCTGTACCTCGCCACAAGAAGTGGGATAAATCCTTTGCCTACAACTAACACAGCTACAGCCTGTGCACCTCTTTCCTAGAGAAGGCCATGGCCCCAACAAGTACGAAACAGTGTGTGCCTTCAGGCAAGGTGAGTGTGAAGCATCCAACTGCAGCTGATTTGTCTTTATTGCTGATGGCAGATCAGGAGGAAACTGGCTGAATCATAAAGCCTGAATTAGGGAGAAAAGAAAAAAAAAAGTACCAACAATTAAAATAAGATAGATAAGCCCATCAACCACTTCCATTTTTCTTGCAAGGCAAGAAGTTCCTTCAGATTCTCATTAGGATACAGTTCTAAGTGCTTGTTCTTGCTACAGAAGCAAATCTGTGTGCTCCATGTGCTGCAAGTCTGTATTATACACTTATCTGGGATTGCCCTGACCCAGGTGCAGGCCCTTGAACTTCGTTTTTTAAACCTAATGAGATTCCTATAAGCCACTCCTTGAGCTTGTCCAGGTCCCTCTGGCTGGCATCCCATCCTTCAGGTGTGTCAATAGTACCACTCAGCTTGGGGTCATCTGCAAACTTGCTTGAGGATGCCCTTTGTCTAAGTCATTGATGAAAATGTTAAATAACACTGGCCCCATCCCGACCCCTGAGCACACCACTTGTCACTGACTGAGACTCTCAGTCCCTGACCACAACCCTCTGGATGTGCACAAGCAATTCCATATCCAGAGAACATTCCACTCTCATGGAATGGAATTAATCTCTCCAGTTCAGAGAGCAGGATGTTGTGAGGGAAAATGTCAGAGGATTTGCAGAAGTCCAGGACATCCACACCCCTTCCCTTGTCCACTGATGCAGCCAAACCACCACAAAAGGCCACGGGATTGGTCAGGCAGGTCTTGAACTTGGTGAAGCTGTTGCTGGTGCCTCAAAACACCTCCCTGTCTTCTGTGTGCCTTAGCACAGCTTCTAGGAGGATCTGTTCTGTGATATTCCCAGGCACAGAGGTGAGGCTGATAAGTCAGTAACTCCCACTGACTCAAGAGATGTGAGAGATACTACCCTTGAAGAGAGAGAAAAAAAGTTGTTGAGTACCTCAGCCTTCTCCTCACCTGTTGTTAAAAGTTTCCCAGCCTTGTTTATCAGGGTTGGTACATCTTCTTTGTCCTTCCTTTTCTGGTTAACACACCCATAGAAGCTCTTTTTGGTGTTCTTTGCATCACTGCCAGCTTCAGCTTCATCCTGGCTTATCTCACCCCATCCCTACACAACTGAACTTCATCTCCTTGTTTGCCTCTTTCCCTTCAGTATTTCCAGCAGGTCCCTGCTCACCCATGCTTGTCTCTTGCCATCCTTGTCCATATTCTTGCTCCTGGGGTTTGTTAGATCTCACACTCTGCAGAAGATTTTTTTTTTAAGAGTTGTTCCACTCCCTTGGCCTGAAGGGGATCCTCTTCACTATCTCCTTGAAAAGCTAGAAATTTTCTTAGGTAAAATTCTGGATCCTAACTTTGCTGTTTACCTGACCCATATCTTTCAAGACTGCAGATTCCACTAGAGCATGACCACTGCAGCCCAGCCTGCCTCCAATCTTGATGTTCCAAATTAACTTCCATCCAGAGTATCTATGATGGGAAAAAACTAGTGGCACCTATGGTGATTTAAATTTTGATAGTGCTTTTTGAAATCACAGGTTTTCTCTTCTTTCCTAGTCACATTTCCAATTAAGCAGCATGCTGTCAGCTTTACTTTATGTAAAGTTTTCTGCAGATTGGAATATTTTTCTTTCATTTCTGCTTCTCCCAAACTGAACAGTTCCAGTATTTGCTCAGTACCGTCTCTGAGGTGTTCATGGTAACTGAGGATGACAGTAGCTACTCACATTGCAGTCGGACTTAGAACCTTTTATTCCTGCAGTGGTACAACATCAATACAAATCAAACCTTCTTTCATATTAGCCCATCGGGTGCCTTCATATATCTTGTTCATCTCCTACAAAACTTTCTGCACCACTGATTATTAAAACATTTTTCTGTGGTTTTTCTTGCTGTATCTAAAACTATAAGGCAGGGTACACAGTTGCAAATAAAGGGAATTAGGATGTTGGGCAGGTCAGTAGAGGCTGAGTACAGTAATTTCACGACCATAAGGCGCACCTGACTATAAGGCGCACCCCCCGGGAGTCAGCAAAATTTGCAACATTGTAGATCAGATAAGGCGGACCTGTCTATAGGAAGCACTTTTTTTGCAGCGAGGATCTGCCCCCAGATCCTCCCACGAGGTTACTGGCTGAGGCCCCACCCTCACCTGGCAGCCATTGGCCCCCGGGCCCGCCCAGACCCAGGAGGGGCGGTGCCGCGGGCCCCTGGGCCTGCCTCCACCCAGCAGCCATGGGTCCCCGGGCCTGCCTGTACCTGGCAGGAGGGGCGCCGCCGGTCCCCAGGCNCCCGCCGGTACCCAGCGGGGCCAGGGCGTGCCCACTGCTGCTCCGTGCCACCTCTCCAGGGCAGGGCTGTGCCTGCCGCCCCTCCGTGTCCCCTCCACGGGGCCGGAGCAAGCCTGCCAGGGCTCCTCCCCTCTCCCTGGGGCTGGAACTTGCCTGCTGGGCTCCTCCCCCACTCCCTGTGGCCGGGGCAAGCCTGCTGGGGCTCCGCCCTGCCTCCACGGAGCCGAAAGGAGTCCCGGCAGGTTTGCCCCCGCCCCAGGGAGGGATGGAAGAGTCCCGGCAGGCTTGCCCTGACCCTATGGAGGCGGCAGGGAGTGGCAGCAGGCATGCTCCAGCCCCGTGGAGGCAGGGTGGAGCTCCACGGAGCCAGGGCAAGCCTGCCGGGACTCCTCTTCCCCTCCACGTGATTGGGACATGCCTGCCGGGGCTCCGCCCCCCCTCCACCTGGCAGCCGTGGCCCTGCCGGCTCCCCCTGCAGCTCGCAGCTCTCACTTCCAGGTAGGCAAATTTTCCGAACTTTGACCATCAGATAAGGCACACCGGACTATAAGGCGCACTTCTGGGTTTGGGGGAAAAATTTAGTCAAAAGGGTGCGCCTTATAGTCGTGAAATTACTGTAAGTGTGTGATGTTGCAAAGCCACTTGCTGAGCTGGAAGCAGCCCTGTTGAGCCAGAGTAAGATGGTCTGAGAGTAAAGGAGCACATTTTCTCCCATGTTCCTAACTTGAGATGGTTTCTTTAGTGTCTAGGTGTTTGAATGTGAAGATTATAGAGCCGAGTCCACACCCTACCCCTTAAGTGCCCCCAGGCCCAAAGAGGTTAACATCCCTTCTACCACATCACAAATGGATGTCACACTCACAGGAAGGTCCAGGATCTCATCAGCTTGGTCTGAAGCTCACAGACTTCATGACTGATTATGAAGTGTTTTGTTGCTCAGATTATGTTGCAGTCTGAAGGATGCTGACCCTGTCAAAAGCTAATTTTAATTCTCTGAAGTTCACAAAGGAAATAGAGTTTAAAAAAATGATGGTATGTAGATGCTACTGGTGGAAGAGTAATCATTTCCCTCCATTGTGAAAACATGGATACAAAAGAAATCAGTTTGACAGACATCAACCATAACATCATTTTGTGTTTCTACCATTATCTCCAGATTTCATATTTTTTGTTTTTCCTTACAGACACTCAACAGTGACCTTTTTCTATTACTTTTTTGGTGATTGCCATTTTTCTGCCGGTATTATTCTTCCTGTTTTCTCTTGAGGCATTAGGTTATCTACACACGACTTCATATTATTTCCTCCTTATTCACCCCATGCTTATTTTAGCTGGTTTTTCCTTCCGCTTACTTTTTCTACCAACTTCCTACGTACATCTCTGTATTCCTTGCTTTTTTTCCATACTTTACAGAGTTGCCTCCTCAGAAACTTCTCATATTTGCACATTGTGATGTGAAAGAGATTAATTGAAAACATTCAGAAACAAGAAAATTTTCAGCCTCATAAACAATGCTCTTATTTGATCATGACCACCACAATATTTGTCCCTGCTTCGACCATGTATTTTACCTAGAACAGAAAATCTGTTCCCTGACTCAGTGCAGCACATGGGAAGAAGTGGAGCAAGAAGAAAGCAAAGCCACCAGGAGTGGTGACAGCACCTCTGGCCAGGTCTAAGCCAGACTAAACTGATGATGAAAACAAGGCTCTGCTCAGGGTGACCTTTTTGTGCCTTGTCATTGTCAGTAGATATATGACAAACCTGTGCTCAGGCCCAGGACTCTGACTTCTCAACTAAAATTTGAATTTTCAATACTTTGTTTCAACTTTGGTCCCAGGCCCAGTCAAAGCTGTACCTGCCAGGAGTCTGAGAACTGAACCAGACTTCAAACCACGTCAAACTTACAGTGACTTTTCTATAAGAAGACTATTAATACAGGGCATGCATTACTTTCTCCACATCAATGCATTTATTCTCCACCCTTCTACATATTCTTGCACCTATTTTCCATATTTGCCTGCTTCCTTGCTATAAATACCAAAACTTTAAATGGAACAGAGTGAAATAAACAAAATAATGCAGACTGCACATAAAGCAAATCACAACATTAGTACCCATTCTACCAAGTTTTCTTGTACTCGGAACAGCAAGTAAAATCATAACTACATGAAAAAGGTCCACCTAAATTTAGGATAAATTTTTCTCTTTTCTGTAATTTGGTTCTGTATTTCAGAATTTCAATGTTTGTTCCTGCTGCTTCACTTCACTGGCCCCGCAAAAAGTGAGAAAGCTACACTGAATCCTACAGATTGCACAGAAACCTTCTATATATGCTTACTTTTTGCCACAGAAGTAGAGTGTGAAAAACTTTTTTATAGTGTAGTGCCAATTTTTTCCCAAGGAAAACAGCACATGTAAAGTATTGCAATACATTCACTGTTAACTGGTTCCTGCATGCAACAGCAATATTTTTGAACATATAGCATTTAATTTCTAATAAACAGAAACACACAAAAATTAGAAATTTTATTTACATTACTTTATAAGTATTACTATATTCATGTTTGTTATTGGTGTCATTGGGAGTGAAGGATGAACACATAAGTAATACTAACCAAAATATTAACCAAAAAAAAAATGCAGAAAGTGTGTATAATATTATTACCTAAGCAAATTCAGACAACAAAAAGAAGCTGGAGCAAACAAATATGCATGATAAATAAGGAAATGTGGTGGATTTTTTTAGCATTCCGGATGGTGAGTATCTGGAGGAAGTGTCGGGAACAGCGATACAATCAAATGAAATGATGTGTCCTGACAGTTCTGTGACCCAGTTTCCTTACAGTAAGACAGGAATACTCATTGTCTACTTTCACATCCCATAGGACCAACTAGATCTTCCTAGTTCCTGAGTGGGATGGCCCACAGGCAGCCTGATGTCAGCATAAAGCCCAAGGGCAGCCACTGAGCCTTGCCCTGCAGGACAGGGCCACCAACTTTGCAAAGGATTCATCCTACCATCTTGACCCTAGAGAATTTCTCATGTTGGTAAGAGACACAGAATAAAAGTGCAAAATGGCAAGTGATTATTGAAGACATTACTGAAGAGGAGAGCCTGGAGGGGTTCCCAAAAGCACAAAGCAGGGTTTAGAGCTTGGGATTGCAGCCAGGACATAGCCAGACTCTCTTGCATTGTGCAGGGTGTGGTACTGGCCATACTACATCCCCAGCCTCATCACATCTGTAGCCTCACAGCATTCCAAGGATCACTGCATCCCTGGGATTGCTTCTTCCCAATGCCAAGGAGATCAGCATGGCCTCACAAACAAGTGTCAACTGAGTCCTGGGTGGGAATCACAAGCGAACTGCTTGAGAGCTGCCAATAACTTAGGAGACAACTATAGCCCTTGTTCCAATAAAAGGGCTTCCTGTATTATCCACTCAGTCCCAGAAATAGAGATAAATCTTTATCTTAGACATAAAAAATACCAGATACTGCATGCATTCGGTCATAAATAGGGCAAAATTCAGGAAGATGCACAGGTTAATGTGTCATGTGAACCAGATTTCCTTTCAGATTACATCTTCTTTGCATGGTCTGGGCCCTTAAGGTCTTTTCCATCTGGGACACTGGATAATTCAAATAGAAAATTCACTTCCACTCTAGACCTCATCTGTCTTTTGGAGGTAGCACAGCAAATGACAGTCCTGTGAGCCACAGCACAAGACAGTGGCTCTGCCTTCGACCCTGCTCATGGATCAGACTGACAAGAGCACATCTGTCTCTGAGGTTTGGAGTTGGTCTTTACTCCCCTGGCAGTCTGGCTTCAGGAGGGTGACCAAGAGCCAAGCAGCTGAAGAAGAAATAACACCAAGCAGGAAACAAGTAACTTCCATGCCACTGGAAATGCATGTTCAGAGAGCAATCGTGCAGCTTGCAATTGTGTTTGTGAATAAATGTTTCAGTTATCATTCTTAACATGAATTTATTGCTGGCAGTAGCCTTGTGCTGGACAGTGGTGTCACTGGAACTCAGCTCAGTATTCAAGCTCAGCTGAAAAATGACAGCAATGCATGCTTTATGCCAATTTTAATATGAGCTCAGCAATTAGGCAAAGCATTCTTTACAGATACTGGATTTGGGAAGCAGAGGGGTTGTTTTGCAGGGCAAGTCAAGACAGCTGGGATTAGCCAGTAAGGCATCTATCAGCAAACACATTTTCTTTTACTGGTATTACCCAAGGGATAAAACTCTTGAATTTATGTGTTTGTGATGTGTCTTCATTCTCTAGCCATGACCAGGATTACCTGCTCTGAGGGTGGCACACCCTCTAAATGCATATTGAATGCACTCAAACACTGCTATCCTGTAAATAAGATCCTGACTGGACTCAGATGACTTAAAATACAGAATCGTATGGACTGGGACTGGAAAGAGGCAATAAGAAGATATATTAAAGACACTGATAGTTCATCAATACCATGAAGAGATCTAGGATAACATTCTTTTCTTTTTTAATATCTCAAGAAAGTGCTACTTATTTAGTCATGCACCACAGGAACTTACTTACGCAAAAAAAAATCACATATGTTTAAGAAGCAACTAAACAAAATAGCAGCAGAGAAACAAAGCCACCACAGATATTAGGAGCACATGAGTAAATGTTATGTATGCACCCTCTCTTAATTAGGATCCAATACTGGCCACTGGTGGACATAGGGTAATAGGGTAGACCTTTGCATCTTGGCACTTGGTAGACCTTTGCATCTTGCATATCTACCTTCTACAATTGCCACTGGAATTATCCCAGGCTTCATAGGTTGGTAAATCATCCATGTGTATTCAGTGTGCTCAGGATACCTTGATAAATTGGTGATGACAAGGAGGAAACAGCACTATTTTTTGAACTACTTGTGGGAACTACACCTCCAAATGTCTTCTTATCCAAGAACATCTTATTTTAGAACATGTTCTATCTCTGTCACATTCAACATATTTTTCTATAAGTGGATCTGTTCACTCAGAAGGAAACACTAAGAAAGGCCTTGAAAATTTAAGAACTAACTTGACTTCAGAGGAATACTAGTGCTCAAATGGCACCTTCTGCTTTGTCAATTTGTGTAATGCTTGTAAGTCAATATGTCACTTTGTCTTGATAAAGGTTAAGTGCAGGTAATGGATTAACTGGATTACTGGGTGTCATGAAAATAGTCCCAGGAGAGCACAGATGTAAAGAAACATGAGCAAGATTGTGGACTATCAGCAACAGCTGAAAATACTTATATTTCAGACATGTAGATCATGACCTGACTTTTAAGTGTAGTGATCCAGCATAAGGTTTACAGTGGAGTCTTGGAGGAATAATCACCATTGGGGGTTATTTTATGGAATGCCAAGGCAGGTACATAACTCTCCCAGTATCATTCAGTGTGAATATTTCAGTTTTCCTGGATTAGCACTGTAGCTTTACTGGTGACAAGTAGGACACAGAAAGCATTCTTTTCCTCATTTTAAGTAACTCAGGAGTTACATCCTACAATGAAAGGACAGAAGTAATTTTAAAGCATTTTACAATGCTCTCTCCTAGTTTGCCATTTTTAATTTATGATCTGTAGACTATTACTATGAGGTTCACAAACAGCAACAGGAAGGCAAGCCAATTACCTGCAGGTTTAAATTCTCTGAATGAACTGTATTCTTCGATGCAGTGGAGAAGACTGGTGACATCTGCAGAAGAAAGAATAGAATAGAATCAATTTGTGCCATTTCAGATAGAATTTTTAAACACCTAATTTTTTTCCAAAGGCAGACCCAGTTTTATAAAAGGCAACAAGGAACTCATTTATCAGTTAATTCAATACTACCATACTTCTCTGCAGGGAAGCAGCAAAGGGTGCACTGTGCTTTTGTTAAACATTGCTCAATATGTGCAACTGCACATGGAAATTGATGCCTTCCCTATGTTTCAACTGTTAATGCATAAACCAGCACAAGCTGTCATGACCTAACATCTGCATGAGGAACTTTTGTATTCTCTCACTTCTTTCTTTCACATTGGTTTTTTTTGTTCACGCTAACTTAAAATATCATAACAAAAAGAAGGAAGAAAAATTAATTTAGGCAGTTAACCTGACACAAAAGATATCTTTCACACATTTTGAAATACCTAATGTATATAAGGCCAAATTCTAAACATTTTTAAAAGTGAAGGCAGGATTAATAATAACAATAACAATAAAAATAAAAATATTTAAATTTATTACTTCAATGCAGAGAAATATCCACATTGATCAGATTAATTACTCAGAATTAATAATTCATCCACCTCCATTAAATAATTAAATCATTGAATTAGGCTGTCCAGATACCTCTCCTAGGCCTCCAATCATACGAAAATGATGCGATCATCTGCAATACTAGTTCTGAATATTTAGAACATACCTTTAAAATTCTCACCACAATTAAGGACAGAGTAGTCAGTATGGAACCAGGAACTGAATGTGTATAAATGAGGTTCCTTCCACTGAGGTGGAATAATCTGAATTCCCTAGGAACTGTCTTCAGTTCTTCATTTTAAATGTGGGACCTCATTTGTATGAGAAGGACTGTTAGATCATAGTAGAGATGTACTCAGTCATTTAGTTCAGTTGTGTGCAACTAAAAGATCAACCTTTCCTTGTTTCTTCCAGGAGGCACCCTGTCTATTCTCTTCCAGCTGAGAAAAATTACTGTAAAAAAACCAGTTTTTAATACTCAGTTTGCCAGGTTAAACTTCACCCTGTTGAGAAACTGAATTTAGGGTAGGTAGCCTCAGAAACACTTGGAATGATTGTAGGATCAGACCTTTCTCTCAGGAGAAAGGATTTTGACATTTCTTTTAAAAGTACATCAGAACTAAGCTGGTACATTAGTTAGCAGTTCCTGTTTGTGGTGAAGAAATCTTTTCAAACTCACTCAGCACTTTGTGTCAGATGTTGAATGTCTGCGGTCATAATCTTAAATTCCTGTTTGTTTTCAGTCATTTGTTTTTTTCTTTTTTTCCATAAAAACAAATAGTTTCACAGAACTCAGTTTCCCCTCAGATGTCACACTTTTCACAGGGTGTAAGCCATTTCTTGTCTTCCTCAATGCTGAGGTTATGAAAATCACTCTGATTGCTTGTTTCTCTCCTGTTTCCTTCACACACAACATCCACTAGAGAATATCTGCCTAATAATGGCCTGTTTCATAAATATAACAAGTACAAAAGCCATTCCCTTCATGTTCTGCAGAATAATTTAATGCAAAGAGAATTAGGAAGCCAAACAATATATATGAACACATGTATTTTTGAAAGATTGGCTAACACAGCTCATAGATGGAAGCTATACATGACAGTGAAGTCACTGGGATTATACATTCTCTTATCATCCACTATCAGATTAAGCATTTTGTAACTGTAAACAGTCTTATATTTTTTAATGATGAATTGTGTCCCAGATTGATTTTATGTGTGGAAATCTTTCTGGGGACTTTGCAGTCCCACAGAAGTGCTGCAAGGCACGGGGCACTGCTGTACCTGTGCTGTCATCTCCACTGGAGTCTTCTCAGGGGAAAAATCTCTCTTTCAAAGAGACAGTATTTTGGGGCATGTGTACTTCTTTTAGCATAAGGTCCAGGAACTGAAACATTGCCCCAAAAAAGTGATGTAACGTAGTCCTGCCACAAGCTGCACGACTGTGTGCTGGGGGTTAGGACTGCACTGAAGCTCAGGGAATACAGTCATGCCAAGGAGGGAATTGAACAGTGCTGTGGGATTAGACTAGACAGTGACACTCAGTGGTGTTAGATCACTAGGATCACCCTCAGTTTTGGCCCAAAACCACAAATAGACTCCCAAAACCTCCTAGATATGGTAATTTCCAGTTCTAGCCATCATGTTTAGAAATGTAAGTGGGGTTAACAAGCCCTAAGCTCAGCATTCTAAGAGGATTGGCCTCAGTGCCATTAAAATCTGTTATGATTGATATACAAGCATATTTGTAATCAACAAATAGGACTCTTACTTCAATGATTCGCTAATTGTGATCTTTGGATTTTATTATTACAGCTGATATCTACAGATCATACTATGGAGCCTAAATCTGCCCCAGAGCATGCACAGCACAGCAATGCCTTGCTTTCTGCAAGACTCCTGACTTAACCTTGGCTTAAATCAAACATTTCCATCTTCCTTCTGAGGCTGATGACGTGACACCTTGTCTCTCCATCAGTACCTTCCAGTGGAACTGATAACTGCACAGGCGGGACTTGGTAGTCCCAGTACACATCCTTCTGTAACACAGGAAAATGGGACTTGTCTTTGGGAAAAAAAAAACCAAAGAAGCACTGACAAGTTCTTGTGCTTTTGGAATGAAATTTTTAAAATTTTCCTGGATGGGAAGAGAGAACAAATACCAGCAATAGGAACTCCAGTCCAAAGAAGCCAATAGAAGTTTTATTGTTGATATTTTTATGAACAGACCACATATGAAAATAACCACCCATAAAAACCATCAGGCATTTTTCTCAGTTTTGCTCTTCAGATATAATTGCAGCAACAGCTCTGCAAACTGTCATATTATCAACTTGTTACATCAGAATAAAGCAAAAGAGTAAAAGTTTCAGAAAAAGTGAATATCATGCAGACAGTCATCTTTAATCAGTGCATCATCCCTCTAAGCAAGCAAGAGTCCTATAAAAATAAATAACCTAAAATAATAATAGATAAGAACTACCTCATTCTTTGTGCACTTTGTGGCTGCCTTGTTATTTAAGCACTGGGACAGTTTTCCCACTATACCTTTTTCCCTCTCTATTTCTCTTTCATTTTTTCTTTCTTTATCAGACCAGTGAAAAATAAAGTTGGAAAGCAGTGGTGCCCATGGAAAAAAGGGAAAACAAAAAACTGTGGGTGTGGAGGACAGAGGGAATCTGCAATAGTGGATTTAGTGTAGTTTGTAGCATCATCTTTCCAGACTGCCCAGCAAGAGCCCAATTGCTCAACTCATCATGTTACAGTGAAAGAGAAACCCATTGCTTTGCAACCAGGAAATGTTGACATAATGGAGTTACTAAGAAAACCTGAATCTTAGTCATTCTCTATGTTAGGTACATTGCAAGCTAAGTCACACAAATTTTGTGCACATTAGTACCACCACTTCTTTTTGTTTTGCTTTGAAAGACCTTACGACACTCAGGCAAAATGCTTTTTTGTTGTCAGCACACAAAATAAAATTACATTTTCCAGAAACACATGAAAAAAACCATGTTGTGCCTGTAGCATGGTTAAATCCTGTGAACAGATTCATTGCAAGCGAAGGGGAACTGCTGATGACTGCTACTAGGACAGATTCAGACACATGTGGGTATCTCTGCTATCATTATTGCAATTTAATGCCCTTGAGGAGACATTAATCCTATATTCAGGAATTCTCTCAGTATTGAAAATTCTGGACAATGAGCAGCCTATCAGACTCCACCACACACTGAAAGAGTCACTAGTGGAAGTAGCAGCTCCTGAATATACAGAAGATGGAGCCAGTTAAATGCAATTAAAGGGAGTTAAATTGCAGGCAAGGGCTCTGCGGCATAAAGCAAGCAGGAGAAAGGCAGAGTTAGCTGTGTGGTTTGAGCAAGATGAGCAAGGCAAGGAGAGGGATGGAAAAATACATGAGCAGGAGCGGGACCTCATACCCTTGTTTGGATTAGAGGTGGGCTATTCCCACTGCGCTGGGAAAGGATGGGGTGGATGCAGGGCATGGACCATCTGCCTGCTGTCCACTGGGACGATCTGCATGAGCCTTAGAGGGAACACGAGCCACAAAAACAGCACAGCTCAGCCTGTGTCCCTGTCCTGGCACCCCAGACTGCTGCTAAGTCCTTGCAGGGACCTTGGCTTTCAGATAACTTTCAGATCTCCCACTTCTATGTCCTCCTATTAGCGGCAATTCACTTCCCATGCTCTCCTCCTTTCCTGAGACTGTAATATGGCTGAATATTTTAATCAAAATAAACATTTAAAAATCCTTTTAAAAACATTAATATGTAAATCATTGTGTCAAGCCAGTGAAGATGATGATTATCATTCAGAGTTAAGAAATTTTTGGGGGGACAAACAAAAGATAAGGGGTAGCTGTTCATTTAACCATTGTTTTCTGATAATCTTCAATTTTAGGCACTGAAGGTGTGAAAATTTTCTCCATACAAGTGAACTTCAGCTAAAGACATTGAATAAATCACTGTGAAATATGATAAGCCAGGATTTCTAAAATCTTCATAGGCATATTTAGCTACCTCTTATTATCTACTTCCTCCTAATCACATATTTACACATTTTGCACATGATGTAAAAATTGTGGAAATAATTGAACTGAAATATGAGGAGCATATAGACAAAATTTTAACTGCTTAAATGTTCTTGCCTACTGCTAAATTTGAATCCTTGAATCCTCTGCTCTTCTAATCAATACAAGAGTACAAAACATGCCTTTTGTTTAGGAAGTCACTAGTATACCAACTTCAACTGAAGTAAGCAGAAATGAAACAAAAGCTTATGTTTTCCTGCAAAGCGAGTGAGCAGCAGTAAATTCTGGGTAATTAAAGGGGTTTGTTTCAGAGTGAAACAGAAGACAGAGAGATCTCAGGCAGAACTAACCACAAGTGCGTGTCATTCTTTATTCATTGTGACGTTGAGAGGGAAAAGCTTTTCTGCCTTTAACATTTGAAAGCTAAAAGTCACACCCAAAATATTTTCAAGTTATTAGTAAAATTTAGGTACTTACACCTGCTATAATTCCCCAAATATGTAAATACTCTGCTTTGAATATGTACCTCAAATATATAGTTCTTGCCATTACTAATGTAACCCAAATAATTTAGTACATTTGAAAACAACCCATTAGTAGTCTTTCAAATTGATTGGCAAACAGTTTTCTGCTGGGATGATATCATCATCTAATGGCCTTAAAAAGCATTAAACTCCTGAATTATTTAATCTAGTTTAAATTCTACACAGTGGCAGAAAACCCACTGCACATCTGCTCTTGTTCAAAATAATTTTTGTTGTTATTTTGAAATATAAATGTTTATAGAATTTTCTGAAACCTGATTTTATTTATTTTGCTGATATATCATGCTTACAAGATATTGTATATTTTTATAAAGGGAAAGGCTCATGTCATTTACTTCTTGATCTGCAATTAATACTGTACTTGTTGGGGGGTTTCTTTGTATTGCAACAATTTTCATTGTTTTCACCCTAACAGTCTGGCTACTATAATTCTAAAAATAAATAATCTTAGGTGTATTCGTATTTTCCATCATTTAATTGAACACAAACATTTATTTCCTGGTTAAGATGCTCAGGACAGGATACAGGACCCACCGTGTGGGGCTCTGGGCAGCTGGGTCTAGTGAAAGGTGTCCCAGCCCATGGCAGGGGCAGTGGAACTAGGAAACTTTAGGGCCCCTTTCAGCCTAAGCCATTCTATGACTAGAAATGCAGCAATACCAAAAACCTGGCATCAGGGTGTTTCACAACAATTTTGTCTGAGTAAAAACAAAGCAAAAAAACCACAAGCCCAACCAAAAACCTTACACAGTTTAACAGTCTAAAAATGTTCATTAAGGAAAGGTTACTCACCCTGCATATCCCCAGAGATTCTGGCCTCTTGATCAATTACTTTGGTAATTTCCACTGATATGGATGCCCTTTGGATGCCTGTTCAGACTACTGTCCTTATTTCATTAAGGACACTAAACAGCAGCTAGGTGTTATGTAATAAAAATGCCTTTTAGGAATTTAAAAACAGAGTGAGAAATGTCTTTTCTTCATTTTTCCAAGAATGGGAGCTGAATACATAGTGTGAAAATGCATGACAAAACATGTAGAATATTTTTCTTCAGTATCATAGACACTTCCTTGCCTTACTTATTGAGGGGGATAGGTTCATTTTCCTGTTAATGTCATTTCCTTTTGAAAAGGAATAGTGATTTCTTCTGCTTAAACATGGGAAATGACCTAAAGCTCTTATATTGGTCAGCAGAGAACTGCTGTGCTCAGGGAGCACAGTGAGAATGTCTTTGCTGGGCTTTGCACAGGCACCCAGCTGCAGCCAGACAGTTACTTGACCCTTCCAAATAAGAGTATTAGTTAACAAAAGCCTAAGGAAGTACAGGGCAACCTTTCCAGCTTTGCTCTTTCCTTCCAAGCCTTTAACTTCCTTCCCAAACCAAAACTTCACTAGTCTTTGAGAAAAACATCTGCTATGATAGACCAAGTGCACTGGGACCAACATTTAAATTCAAGGGGGCTTTGATTAGATTCCAAAATGCCTGGCAGAATACTTCTACCATAGACTGATTCAAAGAGGCAAAGAGCATACTATAGCTCTGTTATTTTAGGAGAACCTTTAATACCAGCCTATTTGTCAGAGCAAAATGTGAAATGGTCAAGACCCGAATGATCCTCCCACCTCTGCAGAAGTCCATGTGCTCAGGCAGGCAGTACCTACCCTCACTGGACCCAGGAACTGGAGACTGCTGGGATGGGAGAAAGCAGAGGGGAGGAAGGGGAGAACTCTTGTGCTGTGTCCATGAGGATGTGCTCAGGCATCAGGATAGGCCAACCCTTCATTACCCCCTTCCTTGAGGAGATGAGGTGAGTACATCTCTGTGCTTGGTTGCTGGCATTCGTTTTTACTCCATTCGTTTAGCAAGGCACTTCAGCTTGACAACACGTCACTCTCTCCTTGAGTTCATAATTTTCAGACTTTATGTCTGATTAAGTCCGTGAATGTCTTTGGGTCCTCATATTTAAGAAAGACTTAATCTGAAGGCTTAATTTGAAGACTTCCAAATAAACAACAGTAAAATTATATTCCTCTGTATATTTTTGCTATACTTAAGATGTACACCAGAAATATTTTCTATTCACTCTGCCTTTTTTGTTACCTTGGTTACTTGTTAATCTACCACAAACCATCATCAAGACAGATCTTGGTCATTTTCTTGTAAAGCAAAATATTTAGGAGTAATTAATCTTGTCACATTTGATTTCCTCAAATATGTCTCCTCACCATAACACTCTGGTTAAGTTCCTTTCCTATTTCAACTACCTTTGCAAACATGGACATCAGCATCAAAAAATCTGTTTCATTTTGCTCCCATCAGTGCTGCATGGAGGAATTACTTCTTTCTTAAGCTACTAGAGCCAAGGATTATCCTCTTTGATCTAAACCAATAGGCTTCAGATCAGGTTTTCTACTGTCATCTGCATTCCTTCCTGTGCAGGTCCTGTTTGTTGTCACTGATTTCCTCTAAGAAGAGGGAAAACTCAATGGGTTTTTTTTGTCTTTTTTCTCAGATATGGTTATGTGTAAATGCACTTGAAGGTTTTTCCAAAGTCCACTCTCTCCTCTTGCAACCAAAGTACAGAAGAGGAAAAATGGAGTCAGAGGGGAAGAAGAAAAACCCTATCAAACCACAGAAGAAGGGAAGAAGAAAGGGAGGGAAAACTGTAGCAGTGTGTTAATAACTTGTATCTTTAATAGTCACAGAAGATGTCTTTAAACAATATTCCTTACTTCAATTATCAAATTGAACAAAAAATAACAAAAGTAACAAACATATCATTACTAGGTTCCTTCTGTGTAGCTGTTTTATGTTTCAGTCTTTCAATATATGAAACACTGTAAAATTCACTGAACTCTGAATTGTATTTCCTCCTTTCTAGCTTGATTTTCCATAGGAACCACCCATGTACAACCATGCCATCTGCCTGTCTGCTTCCCAGCTCCAACTTCAGTGCAACATCCAACTTGAGGCACGTTTGAGAGAGGTGCGACATTCTCAAGGATGATAAGTTATTACAAGTTCATTGGAAAATTAGCAGCCTAAAAGAGGAAAGAAGCCCAATTCAGTATCTTATGGTGAGTCAAAGACAGATCCAACTCGATGTCTCTATTTGAAGAGGCAGCAGCCATCTGTGTAGGAACATTTTGGGTGCCCTGTCAAGACACAGAATCACAAAATCACAGAATTATCAAGGCTGGAAAAGATCTTCAAGCCTAACTTTGACTGATCACACCTTGGCAACTAGACAGCAGCACTAAGTGCCACATCCAGTCATTTGATGAGCACATCCAAGGATCGTGATTCCACCACCTTTCTGGGTAGTCCACTTCAATGTTTAGCAACCATTTCCATGAATAAATTTTTCTTGATGTTCAACCTGAAATTCTCCTGGCACAGAATGAGATTATGTCCTCTCATCCTGCCACTGGTTACCTGGGAGGAGAGGCCAACCCCACCTGGCCACACCCTCCTTCCAGGCAGTTGTAGAGAGTGATAAGGTCACCCCTGAGCCAATATTGCTGCTAATTTATTCATAGATTAGGCATGTGTAGCTCTTTATATTTGTTTCAAATAAGCACAGAACCAGATTTTGAAACACACCGACCTGAGAAACCCTGATAGGATATCACAAGGGATTCCTCACCCTTATGTTATTATTCCCACACTCAAAAAGCAGCATTTAATAAAAGTTCATCCTGCAGCAAGGTTGGTCTGTGTTCTGTGAAGGCTCCTGCATTTTTAAAAGCAAGTTAAAATAACTTCTTGCAAAGTGATTCCAAAACAGCAGGGGTCTGTGAGTGTGATTTTATGTTGTACTCATCTGAGAAAGAGACTCTACCATGGCAAAATCCCATCGGCTGCCAGCTAGGCCCATTTATTGGATGTTAGAGAAAATACTAAAACATGGAACAGCAATTGGAAAACAATCTGTCAAAACAAAGACATAGTTGAATATAACCGTAAAAACTTAAAAACCAAGTAAGCACTGTTGGAAAAGCAATGGGGAAAATGTGCCTGTCAAGTAACTGCTGTTTGGCAGTTAGATGTCAGAAAATTTGCTTTGCATGGGGCTGCAGGAAAGTGTGATGATACGATTTTTGTGGGACCATGTGAGTACTGAAAACAATTGCGAAAAAAAAAGTGGTAAAACAATTGGAAAAGAAAAGCCTTTAGTATTAACATCTAGAGGTAGTTGCCTGGAGAAGAAAATGTATGCAATGCCTTTGTTGCAGAATACCTGAATACTTAGACAAAACATGCTGTGAGTCAGTGGCCTTCAAAAAAATTGCAAATAAAATTACAAATCAAAGCAGCAAAGTAGTGTGTTACACACAGAGCATTAGAGATCTGAAAAAACTTTTCACAGTAGCTACTGATACGGGCCTGGAGCTGCCTGTGTCAAAAAAAGGAAGCAAGGTCTCTGTCATGAAAGAGAAGCTGGTTCCCAGCTGTGGGCTGCAGGACAGGGCCAGTCTGCATTCACCATGGATTGCCAGCAGTCACCAGTCAGTGACCCGGGTAATAGCTAAGCCAGCTCAGCAGCTCTCCCCAGAAGGCCCTGGAGGATCCACCACAGCAAAATCTTTTTTTTGCACATAGTGATGGAAAAAGGAGAACATTCACCTGTCTTAATGAAGTCTTGACCCTGGTTCTCTGGAGAGCACCATCATGATTGAGTGTCCTCTTGCCCCTTCAGTATTTTTGCAAAGAGTCTCTCTATGGCTCACAGGTTTGGAATCCCTTCTGGTGTGGAAGGAGACATTTTCTCAGTCAGAGACAGAAGGTTTAAATCTGGATTTCCCCAATATCATATGACTGCCCCAACCACCATCCTTATCTAACCACACCAAGGCTTTCCCAGAGTATATGGGATTTGCAAACACAGTGATAAGATGTACACTAGAGCTGGATCACTTGAGATTGAACAGCCAGCCAAGGCTCTCTAGGCCATCACAGCAGAGTGTAAATCCAAGGCAAGCCCAAAGAAAAGCCATTCAGATTTCAGCACCTTCCAGTGAAACCAGGCACTGTCAGGGCTCCTGCTGGTGTATTAAAGGTTTGGTGAATGCTGTGTGTGTCATCAATATGCAGGTATGGTGATTCCAGGTCCTTGCTGCTCTTTAACCTCAGAGTGAAAGAGCTCACTTGGTGTTTTCCTTTTTATCAGTGGCTTTGGCCAACCCACGAGATTTCAGAGGCCGTGTGAGATCCCTCAAGTCAGTTTTGAAGAAGCAAAAGGACAGAGGAGTCACTTCCAACCAGAGAGGTTACAGATTTGCTGTGTAACTATCCATGTTTCCAGTATCCATTTTATTTTCAAAGAATGTAAGAGTCCTGCTTGTCTGCCCTAAAAGCAAGAGAGGTCATGCCATTTCCTGTGTCTGTGAGATCTTCAAAGGCAATTTGCAGAGACTTTGAGTCAGGCATCTCCCTCTTTCCATATCACATGCTTGTGCGGAAGATATTAGTCACTTGTGTCATCTATTCTAGCACGGGACAAAAAGTTGAGCTCAGTGAAATACTTTGTAAATTATAAATATCTCCTAATAGGAAAACAAAACCTTCCATTCCTCCGTGGAAATTGTAAATAAGAAAATAAAACACGTTTTTGAGATACTTGCTGGATCCACCTTTGTTATTTCTTAAGCACATGCTGTCAGTATAACCAGTTGGATGATTTACCCACAGGGAATCCAAACACATTTCCAGTTACAGCTGCTCTCCACTTTCTAAAGAAAGGCACTCAGTCTCAGTGGACTCTGTATTGGCTGAACAAACAACTGGGTTCATAATTTTTGCTTTATTTTGTTTATTATATCAATAGCTAAGAAATAAACAGGGCCATGTCTTGCATACCAGAAAAGAGTGAGAAGATAAATTTTGCTGCTTATTTCAAATCATTCTACAGTTACCCATGTGTAGCATGGGGTTGGTGTGTTTTTTTCTAAAGCAGTAGAAGTTGGACAAGCAGCCAACAGCAGCCATGCTATTCCTTGAAATATACTTATCAGCTCCAAGAAGTCTGGACTACAAGGATGTTCAAACATTTGAAGTACTAGAGACTTTCTGTTACAAAATCCACGCATGGGAACATCTTCTCATTGAACTTTCCCATAAAATAAACACGTTTTGGTGTCTTGTGGCCAATGAGCAACTAAACCACATAACAGTTCCTAGGCAGTCAGACTTGTTAAAGAAAATGACAGCACCCACAATGGAGAATGACTTAAACTATCACTGAGGTAATGGACAAAACTGCATTCAGTATGTACATGCATCCTATACAGACTAACTCTGGGAGGAGATGCAATGTTTAAAAGTATTGTAGCATCACACAGACAGTCTGATTTATATATGTGCTTACATATTCTTCTTCTGTGTTCGTCTTTCTTAAAAAATTAGTGTTTCTTTCACTTGTTTTTTTTTTTTTAAAGGAAGTTAAAACTCTAAAGCAGAACATGCACTTATGTGTTTCTCAGCAAAGTACTGCCCTCTGCTCACAGCTGCCAGCCCGAGAACTCCCCAGCAGGGGGGCAGAAGGGCACCTGTGAAACTAGATCCGCTGTCTGACAGTCCCTGAGAGCAACTCCTCCTTCTGCAGCTGCACCAAGATGCAGAAGAGGACCTCTCTCTGATAGCAGCAGGAGCGCAGAGAGGCTGGGCAGTGAAGGATCTCTCCCTCTGTGCAGTAGCCCAGTGAGACATGAAATAAGCTGCTAAATGTCCAAGGTGTGCCAAGCACAGCACAAGCTGAGCTCAGTGTTGAGGAACAAGCTGCTGCTTCCTGAGCTGTGGAGTCATGGAGAAGCACAGTGAACCCATCCCTTAACAACCTTTCAGGTTTTTTAGAGAACTAACGAAATGGGAATGTGTTTAAAGTGCTTTTCATTTAAAATTGTGGATTCAGATTAGAATAGGCCATTACAGAGATCAGTGGTGACCATTACCTTCCTCCTTGTTCTTGAATGGCACACACAAAGTACTTGTCTTCTGAGGGCAGATCCCATGCTCAGAATGAAGGAGATGCCTCTGAATCCCAGAAATCAGCATCATAGGGAAGACTAAATGAACCTAAGTGCTGCTACCAGAAACAAGGTCATTTCGAGAAGGAAAATGGGCACTCACGGATTATACTGCAGAATTCCTAGAAGCATATAGGACTTTAAATAGCCATTTAAATACAGATTGAGTGAGACAGTCAATGTCTCACTCAGACGGTCAATAAAGAGGCAGTTGTTTATTCCAGTTGATTAATCTCACTTCTGCTTACTTCTACACCTCATCTAATCTTTTCCTAGTGCTGCTGTTCAATAGTATTTTGTGCAACCATGTGTAAATGGGATCAGCTCTCCAGATACATTCATTTCTTTCAAGGGTTAAACTCAGGTCCATTTTTGTCTGTGTAGTTAGCTCAGTGCTCAAAATCAAGATATATGTTGCCTACTTACAAACACCTTTCAGTATCTGCAGATTGCTAGGTTTACCACTAATTACTAATTGCTTCCAATTAGTACAATCAGTCAAAATCCAAAGCAAGTTCATCCTGTTCCTTTCTGCACTTTGACCAATACACTAGGAACACTGAAACTCTATTGTTAAGGTAACATTCATGCCAAGAGACCTAACATCTGAATTATACCCTAGGCAACTTAATTTGGCCAGACTGGTGGTGGTTATTTAAAGAAGGATTTTAGTGACCTGCTCTGATGAACTCCACAATTGGACTGCTTGAAAGAACCTTCTTCAGTCAAAATTCAAAATGTTCATGCCATAGACTATTTACATCTAATACAAATAATAGCTCTTGTCAGCTGCAGAGGGAAACAAAAGAAAAAGCAAACTGGGCTTCTAGGCCTCTCTAAGAATTTTCTGTTCTAGTAGGAGCAAAACTCACCTTGACACTTTGTCTTCCCTGGCAGTGCAGCAGATCATAGCCTGCTTGCCTAAGGCACATCCCAGCACATCACCTCTGCCTTTCAAACCCAAAGGACCTTCTCATTTTCAGAAAATCCATCTAATCCCAGAAAGCTTGCCTCTGTAATCCCCCTATCTCCCCCTGTCTCTCTAACCAACCCCTTCCTCAGCACTCACTGCCAGCAAAGAGGCTTCCCAGAGGCTTTGCATGTCTCAAAACAACTTCCTACATGCCTCTCCCTTAAAGATTCAATTTCACTGATATGTATTTGAATGTTTATACTCATATATGAAATGCAAGCTCTTGATTACTCATTTTTTAGACTCTCGAGAATTTCCTCACCAATGTGCTTTCATGCACCACATCTTGTACCTATGCAAGATAAAGTGTATGAGCTGGAGCTGTGATGAGTCACATGGTTTACATTGCATAAACTTATTCTGATCTATTGCCTGTGCTCTTGCAACAAGTTCTGACACTCCCATCCCAATGCTCAATCTGCTCCTCCTTTGTTTTTCCCAACAAGTTCATGTAAACTAATATTCCTCTCACTGTAAAGCCATGCAAATGTTTTGCACCTAAAATCTCAGTCTGCAAGTAACTTCATGTCTAGCATTGCTTACCAGTATGTATAAAGCATTCCCACAGAAATAACCAAGCAGCAAGACTGAAAATGAGGAAATGATCACGTAAAGCAAGCATTTCACCACACAGAATCTCCCTACAAACAGATGTTAAAATATAGATTTCACCAGTTGCAATGAAAGAACATTTTGTTCTGGGACTGCATTTGGGATATGCAAGCTCTGGCAGGAATTATTTAGCTTGAAATAAGTGAAGATAAATTAATGCAGTTTCCATTGAATATGCCAGGACAATTATTTTCAGCCTGTTTAAAAATATTCACAGAATGTACTTCAACATAGCATCACAAGAACTGAACTGACTTGAAAAAAGTGGTGCAAAGCAGATTGGATGCCACGTAAGTAGACTCTCTGCTGAATTTGGAATTGTAGAAGGTAGCAAAGCCTACTGCAGCGAAGTTGTAGCTGGCCCTCACCCATATTTTAATAAAAGGAAAATGTGAAGGGTTTATCACCATTTCTGTCCTATTTTCTCTTCTTTACAAACCAGTATTTTCTGAGGTCTAGGAGGGGGACACAGTTCACTACTGTTGACAGATTTCTGTGCACAGGGCACTGATTCGTGGTGTATGGGAAGCTGCTCCCCAGGACCACCAGCATTTCTGATATCTCAAGAGAAGTTCCTTACCTCAGTTTACAGGAACAACTACAAAGCAGCTAAGTTCTGATTGAGAAAAAAAACAAAAAACAACAGGTTGAACAATTCATTTAGTGTGAGGCTGAAGTAAGGGGGTACTTTTGATCAAGATGAAAACCAAAGAAGAAACAGCACTCATGTGTTAACATTAATCTATTTAAGAACTTAATATTTTAAAATGAGGTGCAGTTAAAGAGCAGAAAATCTTTCTGAAATAAACCCACTGCAGTCCTGTTTCTGCAAGTTCAAATCAATGCATTTATTTTGATGTAACATTCCTGAAAGTCCATGGCCAGATTACATCCACAATGAGATGCCTCTCCTTTTCCAGACACACACACTGACTTGCACCAAGCACAGCACAGCAGCCACCCCAGCACGAGCAATATAAAAAATACATTACAAAACTCAGAAGAATGCTGTTACTGACAACGGGATTCTCTTGTGACTCTGCACTTCACAGGTCTTTAAAGAAAGCACAAAAACATTAAGTGCATTGATTATAAATAAAAAGTTTATTGATTTAATACATGTTTTCAAGGCACTTTCATGTTGCAGTTTAGAACTCCATTTGGTTAAAAAGGGGAATCCTTCCGAAACCCCATCTTCACTAAATAAAACACACAACTTCAAGGACAAAGGAAACAACCAAAATATTCAAGCCAGATTCTGACCATAAAATATGTGTGTCCCTAGAATATCAAAAGAATCCATAAGCATAAAATAGGGTGTGGTTTTTTTGCATTTTCTAGATGGATTGCAATTTAGGAAACCCAGTATGAGACTCATCCTAGCTAGTTTTTACCATCTCAAACCTGGACTAGCTAAGTCAGAGCAGACTTATCTATATTAAATATCTATTTATGAACAAGATAAACCATCCTCTGCCAAAGAATACTCTACAATGTCCACAGGGAAAGTTTAATGTAATTGGAGTTCTTAATTTTGGGATTTTTTTTACTAGGGATTTGGGGTAGGATTTTAAAGCTAAATTCATATGTAGTTATCAGTTAGAATATTGCCTCTGCATTTTGCATTAAACCAAGTAATCACCGATTAACAATAAACTTACATTAATATAAAGTTTTCATCAAAACATTCCATAATATGGCAGGCATTTTGGCAGTTTTCTCACAGCAGCAAAAACTGAGGAAGAAAACTGAATGTTGGCACACTTCCCTGATTAATTAGGTTTAAAGGCTGATTTCAGTTATAAAAACAAAAACAAACAAACAAAAAAACAACAACAACAACAAAAACACTAAATGCTTTAAAAATTGAGCAAAATGCACAAGATACAATCCCATAATGGCTAACCTACTTGAACATCTACTGTCAACCAAAACCATTTCAGAAACAGAGCAAGATTTCAACCCCTTATGCTAAAGCCAAAAGAACCAGCACAAATTCTACCACCTTTTCTGATGTTCTGATGTAGTACTTTTTCGTCCTAGCATGCAAATGCTTGAATTCATGAATGCCCATTCAATTGTGGAATTAGAACTGCACTGCAGTTTTTTTGACTACTGTCATGGTCTCATTTTTTACATCACCAGCACTACCTCAGCTCTATGCTCCATTTCCATTGCACACTGAACACCACAAATTAAGGCACACCTGTCTTTACACCAACACACTCAGGAAAATCTTAGAAAGAACACATTTCATTTCTGTATATTTGTTCACTCTGTCACAAGATGACAGTGTGGATTTTGTCACCAGACTCCAGGTGTTTTCAGTTGTTTTTTGGTATCAAATTGTAGGCACACTGCTTGGTAGAATTTGGAGCATGAGCCTGTCTTTTGCTGTTAACAGGAAAGTCTCAGAGCTAGAAAATCGTGATGCAGGCTTCTTCATGCGTCAGGACAGTGCTGAGATTAAAATTCTTTACTCCTCCTTGGAGTGTGGCCTGGAGAAGGTGTAAAGGGATCGGGCTGCTGCTTCTGTCTAGCAGGAATTGGAGGCAGGCTGCATCTGACAGCTGGGATCTGGAGGAAGCTGATGTCTGGTTGGTGTTTGTTGGTAGAATGGGTCCCAGGAGATGGCAAGAGACATACAGCCACACCTCCACAAAGGGTGCAGGGGTGTCCCAATGGTGGCTGGCAACACCACCTCACTGGCTGAGAGTAAGTCCCAATTTTTCCTCTAGGAAAGCATAAAGGTCCATCGCACAGACCTCCAGTGATCTCCCCGAGACACCTGAATACCCAGAGTCCTTTATGCTGACCATATACTTGATCTCACACACTGGCATCAGGGAAAATACTGTACTGAGAAATGCAAAAACTTTGTGACAAGTTTCTAATACATTTTAGTTGCAGTGTATGAAGGGTTCATATCTTTAGTGCTCTGATAACTTGACTAGTTGGAAGACATGGCTTGTATATTTTCCACTGACATGGACTGCTCTTCTAGACGTGGGCCCTAAAAAATGCAGCACAATCTGTCTGCCCATGGCAGAGGTGGTAAACGTGAGGACTATCCCCACTGCTCCTGTGTTCAGCACCTAGAACGCAGCAGTAAGCACAGTTTACATCTGGCCCTCCTTGTGGGTGAAAATTTCCCAAAACTGTAATCTATAAATGACAGAAACACACTTAATCATCAACAATTTTAAAAAATCATCCAAAACAAAGCAGTGTGAAATGAATAGCACCAAGGATCTTGAGGTAAGTATATGCATTCTACAAAAGTGAAAATGGCAAATAAAACTAGGCCTAAATAAAAATGGTATTCCAGTATTTACTGAGTGGGTGCAGTGCTGAGACTGCTGAGACAGTGTCTTTACAAAGAGGCTGGATGGAAGCTGTAGCAATTTAAAGGTGAAAAACAGATGAGAAGTTCACTGTTAATAAGAGACAGGGTATGATCACAGCACCATTTCCTTGAAGTCAGTTCATTCTTTGTAGTCAACAGGAATTTTATTATTTGTTCTCAGTGGAAATAAAATTGGGCCTTAACTGAAGACTGCAGACAACTACTGAACTTCAATTTCCAAAAAAAGTGCAATATTCCCTTTACAGAGAAATTATTGCACATTTTATCAGTGCAAAGCTGGAGTACGTAGTGCTTGGTAGTATTATATAAGGCATATTGTTCAGTGCTCTGAAAGATGAAGGATAAACTGTGAAACTTCAGAAGACAATACATACTACATTGCAGGATTGCTTCTATCAGCACCTTCAGGACACATGACAGTATGCAGCTCAGGACTTGATTCTACTGCCATCTGCTTGAGTACACAGGCTCCAGAGAAAGCTGTGTTTTCTTCACTGAAAGCTGAATGTACCCCTTTCACAGGAGCAGGAAATGTTATGCCCATCCAGACATAATTTAAGTAAAGGTAATTAAGCAGACAGGCTGACTGACAGATACTAAAGTTTTTGCCACATGGAGTAGAGGTCAATGATACTGCTATAAGTAACATTTAGTTACTGTATGTTGTGGGTTAAAGTTTGTCAGATTTCTAAGTTGACTGTTATAATGCTGTAGTTCTGGGGACAAAGTTTGTTCTTTCTGAGGGGAGTTGATTGAATTTTAATGAATTTATTAATGTTTGTTAAAAGTTTAAAGGGGCCCACGATGTGGTGTGGATTTCAGAGAGGAGTGGTGACACCTTGGGGGTGAAGGCAGCGCAGTGACATCAGCACGGCGAGCTATGATGGGTGGGGGGAGTTGTGCAATCATTCGAAGCCCTGAGAGAATGATTTGACAGGATTGAACCCCACTGAGAACCAATGAAAGCCCTGAAGATGGACCAATCACCACGAGGATCCAAATCCCACCAGTGCTGGACCAGGGCCAGGTTATAAAATGGAGTGTTGGGCTGTTGGCAGGGGAGCACCCAGCGTGTCAGGGGTTCAACACACTGTAATTTTTTT
>PYHW01009189.1:22353-32858 GCA_013186435.1 Turdus rufiventris | reverse complement strand
GTGTGATCTGTCCGGCCAGGTTGTAAGTTTCGCCGTGGTCTACTACCGAACCGGGTCTCCACTTGCCTTAGCAGGTCTAAGGCAACAGCAGAGAGATATGTAACACTGACAAATCTCAAATTAGCAGTGATGATCATGAGCTCAGATGGACTGCATTTTTAGTAAATCAGAGAATCAGTGTCTAGGGTTTTCTCTGTAAGGACACCAGCAGGGCTGGATTACTTGTCCTGAAAAAGCGTATGAAAGGCTGAGGGCTGGAGAAGGACTTTAATGTGGTTATTTCCTGCAAAGCAAAAGATACTTGGTAAGAGACTAAAAAAACCAGAAGGAAGTGTAACAACCACTGATATTTAATCTCACTTATAAGCAAAAACTTGATGAAACTATGCAGTGGAAAATTTTTACACCACAGCAAGACAGGGATTCCTAAAAGACAAGAAGGAATCTGGTTTGTCCTATCTCTGCCTGCACTGACCTTGCAGATCATCATGTTCAAGGAATCTTCTGGTCAATCTACTGTGAGTAATCAAGCTTCAAAGTATTGTAAGATACTTCAGTAAATCTCCAGAGAAACAAATGCACATACAAAATAAAACTATTTATCTCTTTAGATCCCAAAGCAAAAGGCAGTATTTTCAGTAATTTTTCTCATCAGCCAGAACTATACCTGAATTTTAAGATCAATACTATAATACATTGGAACTGTAATAGAATTCCTAATGACAGGAAGACTAGAACACTTACTGAATCTTATCCAGTAGATTCAGCATCTGGTCTGCTTGATAATTCACTTGCCAGCCTGGAGAGATGACAGTTACACCTATTAAATCCTTGGCAAGTTCCCAGGCAACCACTGACCCAACCTGCACATTAGTTTGCAATTGCCAGAGAGATCCCTGTCTGAGATGGTGCTGGTTTTACATTTACTATTTTAACACACTCATCACAACCTGCAAACACCTTGAAGAGACTCATTAGTACACATTTCTATCACATATGCTTGAAAGATGTAAAAAAAAAAAACCAAACCCCCCCCCGCTGTTATCACAGATGAAGCATTTTGGAAGGATAGAATCTGAGGTGTGAATACAGAAAGACTGAATCCTGAAATTACTGCAACAGCCCCACTGAGATCACTAGGCAATCTGGGCTTTCAAGGTCAGGTTTCTCAGCAGCCTCAAAACCATCCAAATTTCTCTCTAAAAAATTTAGATTGATGTGATAAAATCTTTATGCCCATCTCCAGGTTTCTGCTTTCCCTATACTGATTTAATTCTTAATGGCTATTATCGGACAAACAAAAAAAAAATTAATAGCAAAAGGTTAAGTTAGTTCAGGGTTGCTTTCCAAGACCTCTCTAGGACTTCAAGCAGAAGACAGCAAATTGTTTTAATGAACACAGGCACAATACACATCCTTTAAATTCAGTGGTGTTTATTATCAATCTTATTTGGTTGGTTGCTTTGGGGTTTTTTGACTGCAAATCTATTCTAATGTCTGAGCTAAGAATAGAACGGAATTGATAACGATTTCTGTGTTTACCTCTGCACCAACTTTATATAATGAAGAAGCTGTGGCTTGCTGCAAGATGAAAATACTTCTAAGATATCACAGAAAGTACTGCAGAGAAAAACAAAAATCAAACATTATGTTGAAAAACTCCTGTGTTACGCAAGAGTATTTAATGTGCAAATAATTTTCTTGTATTAGCTGAACAACATCTGTTCAAGAAAAAGTCTTAGAATGTAATAGTAATTTCTGTTTCTTTTTGTTGATTTTTTTCCTTTGGCAACAAAGCAATAAGCGACAGGGCATATGGAAGAGCTCAGCACCCAAGCAAAAGGAGTAACTTCTTTTACGAAGTGAAATTTCAAGTTCCTCAACACAGAATTAAGTAAATGAAAACCCATAGACCTACAGCAAACTTTTTTCAATTCAGATCAGTTTTACAAGCTCATTACCATACAGAAACTAAATGCTTTAGTCTCCATTACATGGAAAATGTACGATGTTTGTAACATAAATGCAGTTTTCTTCACTCATATGTAACTCCCTGTGATTACAATACCTGGACTGAAAGTTTATTTAGGATCCGTTTTCTCTCCCTTATATCTCATTCTGTACCAAAATAAACAGTAAGTTTGTTTGGATACTTGAATTCCACCTGCAAGAAGTCATTTAGTCCTCCTCATTTGAAATTAAAATGGCCAACAGAAATGTATCGACCAGACAAGAGAAGCATACATATTATTTCAGCCCAAAACCTTACACAATTTACAAAAAAGGAAAGTTAGCTATACATTAGTAAAAACTAAAGCTATAGAGTATAAGTGACATGTTTGGACATAGTACTATCCGATAAATACAAATAATTGACATATCATTAGGCAAAATGAGTGACACTTCAAAATCTTAGCTGAAATATTTTCTGTCTAACATGCTTACCTGCTTTATCTAATACTCATAAAAATCACACATTTTGGTATCAGAAGGGACTTGTGTCATTATAAAATTCATGTCTTTCATAAAACAAGACAAAACTTGTCAACTTTTGAAGCAAGACCAATAACATAATGGGATTACAACATGTTTTTTATGAGAACCACTCTGTGTTCACTTTGATTTATAAAATCAAGGTGAAGACCCATTCTACAACTGTCCTTGGTTGTTTCAAAGTCTGATGACCACAAATAAAAATGTCAATCCTTCTTCCAGATGTTACTGTCCAAGTTTCAAATTGTGGTCAATAGATTTTCTTATTCCTTCATATAATAAATCAAATAGCTAAATTTAAAATCTGTAAACATATATTTTCCCATGAGCAAAGTCAGCAGACTGACCCCCCCTTTTATCTCCCTCATTCCAATTTTCAGAGAATAGCTTAATGCATGGTGAAGACAGTTATATTCAGATTCTGCACCCAGACAAGTAATTCCTTTTGCATAAGAATTTTTCCATTAAGTTACATAAGCTGCCACGTTTTAGTTATTCAGTAAGACAACCTGTATCACAGTTAAGATACTTCAAACACTTGGTACCACAGCCAATCCAGTCAATAAAAGCCATCTTGGGGACACCCATGAGGACAGTGTACAGCTGAAATGAATCTGATACTTGGACTTTTCATAGAGGAAAAGGCTGCTCCTTCTGCCAAAAACGAAAAGCTTCCAAACTCTGACTGCTGGTTAATGGCACCAGAACAGCTCTTCTTGACAAATAGTGTTACAAGCAAAACAGTGGGAATTGCCAAGACCTTGCTAGTATCCAAGCAGAGGGGAACAAAGACTCCTCTTGTGTTCATTACTAGATGCCAGATATTTAATGACATAGCAAATCTGGGTGATTGCACTGATGGGTCACATATGCCTGGTTACTTAACAGATATAAATTGATCACATGAAGAATGAGCAACTGAGATCCCCTCTGAAGGAAAAAATTTACCCCTCAACTAGTTGTTATAAAGTAAATGCTTACCATAGATTGTGTAAAACTGAAGATTTCCTGAGTGATATCATCAGAATCTACTCTCATCAGCCTTCCAAGTTTTGGGGAAGTTACAATCACAAAAGTTATAGTTCTGTTTCCTGAATTGGTCACATCATTGGTTACAGCTTTCAGATCATGTTGTGAAATAGGTTTCCTGGAACCTAAAAAATGTCAAGTATAGGAAGAAGATTTACAACAGCATTTTTTTCCAGAAGTCTAAGTTTTGTATCCACAGCTCACACTCTCACCCAGGTATTTTACTTAGCATTTCAATAACATTTTATAAGATCAGCAGGGTTACTCTTTTTCTAGTTACTTTCTGGTTACAACCCTTCCACAGCTTTTTCAATTAAAAACCCCATTTGTAGGATGTAGCCTTGTTTTAAAAATGCAAAAAGTGCTGTTTTCTTCAGCGCATGTAATCGCTAAGACTGGCTTCTGCAACAACTACCTGAAGTATAGAATAGAGCATGTATAAGAAGTTCTGTTTCCACATCACATGTCTAGAACCAAATTCAAACTGCAATGTTTTTGCTATTCCCAGTTGCCACAGAAGACATAGATGATTTGACTGAGGGAAGCCTCAACACGGCAAAGTTTCTAGTGAACACATAAACCAAAATCAATTATTAACGTAAGTACACTTTACCAATATGAAATAGGATTTTCATTAAATACAATTAAAACATAAGTAGTGAATTAAACAAACTAGGAAGAACACTATATAACAGAAATAACAGCCTGAACTGAAATAATTTATTATTTATTATGATAGATGCAGACTGAGTGGTAACAAAATCCTTTTAATAAATAGCACCACACTAGCCTTAATAAGGTTATACCTTCTGGCTTAAAGACTATACAGAGCTTTCTGGCATTAGTCAAACAAAGACAATTTTTGACACAGCTGGGGCAGTAATTTCCTAAAAGCTAGTAATTTCCTAGAAGAAAAAAAAAATCTGGCTTGTTTTTGATGTAGTTTCAAGGTACACAATCAGCAAACTAAAATTTATGTTCAATAATAATTTTAGAGGAGCAAGATTGCCATCATCCTATCCCCCCTGTATCCCCACTTCTGCCTCCATTTTCAGATTTTCTCTTCTCTTTGAGCAACAAGCTTATATAGGTTTTAATACATAATTTCAAAGACTGTATGGTAGTACACATACTTGAAGTCTGCATTATCAATCCATCTCCTACAAGAATAAAATAAAATAACACATGTATTATACATATATACACACACACATATATATGTGTGCTATAATATTCAGAAGAAAAAATATAATAAGGACAGTGAAGAATAGGGATGCTTTGAAAGCCACTATTAATACCGGAGTCTGCCTGTTGACATGTTTTTGCTCTAGTTCAAATAACAGCTACTTTGAAACAGAGTTATAAGTCTTCTGCCTCTGCCTGTTCTCCCATTTTTACCTTCCCATGTCCATACTGTTTTGAAAAGTGAAGGAGCCTCTCAGGCTGAGAAAAAGACTCCCAGACAACACATATTTCAAGAAGTCTCCCTCCTCTTCCTCTCCCTTCTTTTCCCTTTTTTTGTCGCAGGGAGGGAGGAAACCATGGCCTTGTGCATACAGAAGATGTAGTCAAGAACGTACAACTTAGCACAACAGGTAATCAGATAACATAAATCTGCAAGTGCAGTTATTGATCAATAACCTGCTAGTTATGCAAATCAAGCCTTATTACCTTAACAGAGTAGGACAGAGTAACTCTAAAACATGGTGACACTGTAGTGATTGAAGTTACTGCTCCAATTTTCCATGGCCATACCAGAGTATCACACCACTGCCATCACAAAGTAGGACCATGGGGAGCAAGGACACCTGTCACAAAACCCCCTCAATTCCTAACAGACCTAACCTCACTCACTGATCAACACAGGCTGAAATACAGTCTAGAGACAAAGACAACTAAGTCTATCATGCTCTTCTGTAAAATGGCATCCTCCCCCTAAACATAGCCTTCTCATTCCCCCACTTCTCACCTGAGAGATGAGAACCTTCCCTGGCACCCACGTTCTCTGGTCTGACACCTACCTCAACAGGGAGAGGAAGGTCATTTGCCCGCCAGAAGACTGCGTGAAGGAAAATGAAGTGAGAACACTGCCTACGTGTTCCTAATCACAGAAGGAGAGATCACAAAAACCCCACCCAAACACAGGGGACAGAAACAGAGAGAAGAGGAAGACATGCAACAAAAACCAGTGACAATGAGTAGGACCATGCTAATCAATTTGCGTGCAACAACATAATGTTGGTGCCTAATAATTTGTTACACATTTTAACTGCCTGCATTTAAGATTTGGAACATGCTTTGGCATGAGCATTCTCCCTATCACTGATAAACAGTTATAAATCATCTCATCTACAGACTGATTAGACAGCTCTGCTTCCAATTAACTACAAGTCAGGCTTACTCTCCTCAGAGAAACTCAGCTTGTTTCTTGTTTGAGCAATTGCCTTCCTAAAGAAGCAAATCTTCTCATTGCACGTATCTAGCATACAGTAGAAAAAGCTAATGTACCTAGCAGTCAATTCTCTGAGTATGCTGAATAAAAAAAGCTTCTGTTAAAACAGAAAAAAATTCTATAAATTATATAAACAGATCTGGTATACCCAACACAAAAGAAGACCGCAGTTCATGCTTTCATAAAATTGCAGAACAATATGCTTTAGAGAATAGTTTACACCCAGTCATGAAGACATAGTAAATTCTTCACAATAAATTCAATTTTTACTACCCTAGAGAGAAGATTTCTCAAGCTGGCTCAAAATTAACCATTTTTTTGTAGTGCTATAAATTTAACAGGACACTGGCTGTTGTTTTTATGTATATTAACCATTTGGCACCATCGTTGTTGTAATAGTAAATTCAAGATGGCAAAGTACAGCTGAAAGCCATAAAGGTCCAGAATGTCTCTAAAAATGTCTTAAAGAGAACATGTAATAAAAGCTAGTAACACTTTATAACATCTAAAATGAATTTTGCTAACCCAAAGTCAGTGAGAATTCAGGAAAAAAAACTGCAATCCTGGATGAATAGAGTTCACAATGATGGAAGAACTACTGTATTTTGTAACCTGAAGAACTGACTGACAGTCTACCGACTTTGCCTTCTATAGAAGTATTAGGCATACTTTTCTTTCAATTATCATTGGTTCAAGATAGAATTCCAGTAAATCCCAGGGCCCAAGGCAACCTTACACACCAAAAGTGCTGGTTACTAAGCTCTGTAAGTGGATTTACGTGAATCCCATTTATATTGACTGATTTAGAAGATCATTCTGCTACAATCTCATTTTTTGTTGCCTGTGTTTAAGTGGCTTTTGTTGCAAGCCTTTGTTTATGCAACTTATATTCAGGAAGTTTAAGAAGATAAAGTGCTTCTCCTCTATATCCAATTAACAAATCAAGGTACAGATTACAACCTCTAGAAGTGTGCCAGTTCTTAGTACCTCTCTGATTCTACAGATCACATTCAGAGAATAAAAAAGAAGAAAACAACACAAATAAAAGTGTGATGCAAGATACTGCCGAGAGAAAACGAATCTTTATTTCTCATTTAATCCTGCAACAAATGTTAGATTCCTAACTCAATGAGGGATTACTCTTGCCAGTGCAAAGGAGTAAATGGCTCTGGTGAGACCTCTTAGCACATCAACTCCTTCAATGGTATGATTTCATTAAAAAAATTCTCAGCTGCTGAACCAACTAGCTACAAATGCACAAATATGAATCGAAGTTTTCAGTCTTTCTGATTCCTCAGCGAGTCTGTGCTCTGTCTATAACTCATTTGAAACAAAAGAATAGTGAACTAGCAACCTGGAAAACTTACACGTGTTATTCAGAATCTCATAGCACACGAGTTTCACTCCTCTATTGCTTTTACAAGGTACAGTCGCAACCACCTAAGGCATCTCCAAATATCTGAACAGACTACAGAGATTTTAAACAAACATGAATAAGAAATGTCCAGAGCTTAGGCAGACAGTGTTATTATCACACTTACTTTAATATTTCACTGCCAGTTTCTATGACTCCAAGCATACACATATCAAAAAGTTAAAGACCACAAAGCAAAAATCATTATGCTGTTTGAGCAAACATTAACCCTTTTTTAAAAAACACACATAGATGTTCCCAGCTGCTGTTAACCAGTTAAGTATCTGACAAATAACTCTATATTAGGCAGTATTTTCAAGTGGGTATTTTCAATCATGATCACCTCAAAAAACAGACCTGGAAAGACTCTGAGCCCTTTGTTCACTTCAAGGCTAATGACCAGTGTCTGAGCTGTGATGCTAAAAATCTGCTGGGGTGCAAAGTTCAAACCATCTGTCACCTGAAAGTTGAAGCCTCCTGACGTTGCTCCTGTGGAAATCAAAATCATAAATTTATTTTTGTATTACTCTGTCACACAGAACACAAACATACACTTGACACCTTTCACTCTCAGCTACAGTGAAATATTGATGGGGAATACATTCAATAGCAGCTGCAGTGGAGCAGCAGGCTGAGCTCTGGATGGCAGAAGCCTGATACAAGAGCCCCTGAACTGCTTAACAAAGGACAAGAGGACCTGCAGCCAGGGGACTGACACTCAGAGACATGACAGAGACAAGGACTCCAGACTTTCGTAGCTTAGGCTGCAAAGTCTTTTGGTCAGGGTCCCCTATCAGGGGGTCCCAGCCAGAGCCATTATTCTGTTGCTGCACAATAATTAAATTATTTTAAGGATAGAGGCACCTGAGATTCTGCTAAGAGAAACCTGAGGTCAAGTCAGTGCAGAAACTTTATCTAACTGTGGGTTTATAGAGAGTTAAACAGGGCTCACTGGAGTCACCAGATGTGAAGGGGGCTCCATCTCAACAACGAAAATCTTGGGTGGTGTCAGTGTGACTGCCAAAGTGACTCCTGGATGGGCAGACAGGAAAGTTTTCTTAGCAATAGAGCCAAAATCACCCTGAAAGTAACTTTTGATCAGTGCCCTTGTATCTTAATTAGAAATAAATTAATTAATAATGCAATTAAAGCATTTCCTAGTAAAAACTACTGGCTGCTGTTTTCAGTGAAGGCCAGACACCCATTAGACAGAAATAGCAAGCGTGCCCCCTTCTTCTCTTTCTTCACTGACTCAGTGGAGCTGAAATCAAGTTAAACTTGGGGAGACAAAGACTCCCAGATTTCCAGCTCCGTTTATGTCTTAGGAGGATTCAAAGCACTTAGGCAGTCACATATTGGTAAAGAAGGAATTTGGGAGCAAAGTAACTAGAATGTTCTTTCAATTTGTTTTATATTTAAAGGTCTGAATAAACTCTTGGGTTGTTTCCTTAGCCTCTTCGCTGCACTTCAGCTTTGCTGAAGAAGGTATGTTGTCACAGCTTAAACTATTTCAGAGGTTATGTGCACTCATAATAAATGCACATTTTTTCCCTTTAATCTTAGGACCTGTATGTACTTTGGCACAAGCAATAGCAAAATGCCTCCAGGAGTCTGAGTGGATTCCTGTAAAAATACTTGTCTCAGAACTGACACGCTGCTCTTAAGCAGAGGTTCCCCATGTAGTTCCATTAGGAAAAAAGACAAAACAAAAAAGTGAAACATTAACTGTTACAAAGAATTACCTAATTGCTTTGCCCAATTTAGCCATAAGATATTGCTACAAAAATACAAATACTGAAAGCCAGAGAGTACCCTGTACCTTCATGTAAAGATCATCATACTTTGCCTAACTACAAATTAACATATCAAAAGAATCAAATGTGGGTTCTGAGATTATATTTACCAAGGTACCTAAAAAATGCTCTTATACTAGCCAGGCAGCTGAAGCAACTCTGGAAGATCTGGTCGTGTTGTTTTTATTTTAAATGTTTTTATTTGCTGATGTATTCTCTGGATCAAAAAGAACCAGTTGCTTATTCAAAAAAGCATCTGGGAGCCTACTATTTGTAATAAGTTGAAAAAAAACCAAACAAACCTGCTTACGCAGCCTCACTTGCTTTCTTGGCTAAGGCAAGTCAATGGCTCAATTGACACAGACATTTTGTCATATGCAGTCAAGAACAGAACTGCATCTCAAAATTCTGCCTGGGTAGAACATTTATCATTTTATCACAATTAAGTTTTTAAGATGTATCTGATCAGAGGTGATTAAAAGGGCACCAGAAAGGGGGTTTGTAAAAGCTGCAATTAGAAGACACAAAGACTGTAGAACCAACAAGATTTCAATTCATTATTGCACTAAGAAAAACACTGTCAGGGTTAAAGGGCAGGGCCCATACTGCAAAAGCGATAGGGGAACACCCCAGAGTAAAGCAAGAGTGAAAAAGAGAAGGAACTCTTATGATGAGAGAGGGGTACCGAAAAGGAAAGGTATGTTCTAGTTTTGCATTTATACACTGGTGATAGAATAATCAGGCATTATGCATGCAACAAATAAAAATTTCAAGGGGAAAACATGAGAGCAAAGAGGAAGATTTGCAGCTCACCACACAGAATAAGCAGAATAATGTATTTCACAAGGCTGAGCAACTTGAAGGGAAAATTCTGAGGTCTAACTTAGAGGTATAAAAGCAAAGTATGGTAGTAGTTTCATTGGCAGTAAAAAAGACACTGAGGATGAAGAGTCATTGCCACATACAGGTGTAAAAAACGTGTAGTGCCATGAGGACTAGCCAGAGGATTGAAGAGCTGTCTCAGCTAAGAAGATAATGCTCTTCCATTTGGAAAGAGCTCGAGTGAGTAGGAAGAGTAGATGGGGATATTTCCAAGAGGAGACAAAGAAGCCAGCACACATTGTAAGACTGATGACAAGGAACAGAGGAAACACAGAGAAAAGTGATAAAAAGCTGAATGACAACAACAACATAAGGAAATGCCCCAGGACAAGTCTGGGGGAAATACAATGGGAGTAACAATTACAGTAATTTCACGACCATAAGGCGCACCGGACTATAAGGCGCACCCGCCGGCAGCCAGCAAAATTCACAACATGTAGAT
>PYHW01009189.1:0-14903 GCA_013186435.1 Turdus rufiventris | reverse complement strand
AGCCACACCTGATTATAAGCCGCACTTCAGGTTCGGACCAAAATTTTAGTCAAAATGGTGCAGCTTATAATCGTGAAATTACTGTAATCAATCTGAAAATGCACTGACTTTGAAGAGAAAGTAGTCACTTCTGTATTGGTAAATAACTACTCAAAGATCAATAGATTAAAAATTCAGCCATGGTTATTAAGAACGAAAGGCAGTATCAGCCAACAACTTTAACATTTTCTTCAGGATTTTCTGGGGAGAAGGTAGTTAGAAAAAAGTTTAAATGTTTTTTCTTAGCTCACAATATCACACAATAATAGCTTCAGTGATTGGACTAATATTTTGATGATTCTAGATTTTCACAGATTGCATTATCTTATTTGCACCTTTTGCAAAGGAAAATACTTCTTTTTTGTGCAGGAAATACCCAACACAATAATAAACATAATAAATTCTCTCTTGTCCCCATCCCACTGGCACATCTGGACAGGAGGAGGCAGTAGAATGTATTTCAGCAGGTTTGACCCTTCAGTGCACTTCACAGCAAGAGGCATAGGGTTGGAAGGCTGTGCAAACACAATAGAGAAAAGTTGGCATTCTCATCATCACTATTCTCGGTACTCTTCTAAGTTACCTGTCCATTAACAGTCCTAAAGACACTGCAGCAAACAACATGAAAACATAACAACCATCTGGGTGCAAGCCATCCACCCTCACAAGCTCCACAATAGTCCAAGAGACTTCATGTAACTTTAAGATTAAAATAATGCTCATTCAGCCTTCAACTTTACAGTAGCCAAAAGAGTTCTCCATGTCTAAAATCTTCCTAAATACAAATATTCTATGTACCACCTCCTTTCATTCACATTAATTTCTCTAAATCCAAAGACTAGTATATATTATAGTGACTATCCTACCAGATACAAACCTCATAGTCTGTTAATGAAGGTGCATTAAATGGCATCAGAATTAATGGAATTAATTTTAACACTTCAAAATATTGATAAACATACCTGAAAAATTCTGTTTACTTTTACAACAGGAACTTCATCATTTACTGCAGTAACAGTTACAAACACAGTTTGGGGTAAACTTTGTTTCCACAACTCCATGTTATTTGCTATCACAGTAAAATTGTCCATCAGTTCTTCACTGTCATCATGAACATAGTAGATTAATTCCTGTTCCACCTGAAAAAAAAAAAAAATACAAGCTGAAAAACTAAAGAGGCTTGAACAAAATAAATGTCACACTGAAATATATCCTATTAATGGCTCTCTATATTTATTGCATGAACATTTTAAGACTTCTAAAACTTTATTTATGGTGTAGTATCAGACTGTACCTCTATCTTTACTCCATTCACAACAATAAATTTTACTAATCATCTTTCCATTCCTCTAGTCAGAATGTCTTGCCAGTCTTGGCATTCCTCCTGAAGGAAAAATGGAAATCCAACACCACTATATTTGACAATGTTTCTGGGAATCTATAAACTGAACACAGTCCCAGTAGATGGTGGCATATGATACCATTTTGCTTCTTGGACCTAATGACTGAAAATTAGCACATTGTCCATACAGTGGCTGTCTGTGAGCAAAAAAATTACCTAAAAAAAGGTTTTTTCCCCACTTCTGTACTTGTTCAATCTACATACCATTTCCTCTGGTCTTTTCAAAATGCACCCACAGTCTCCCATTTCCAGAGCACCTACATCTCTGCCTGAATGTGAGGGGCCCATTAGTCCATTGTGGTTGTAGCACATTAGCCTGTGTCAACAGTGCCACCAAAGAAGTGATGTGGATCACCACAGCAAGGCAGCCTCCCTCCCACTCCAAATGACCAGCTAGAAATGGCAGAAAGATCTTCAGCTCAAGGCCAGAATAAAGCACAAACTAATGTCTCTCACCACCTCCCACAAAATCCTGCAGCTGTCAGGAAAGCAAGTACTTAATCAAGACTACATCTAAGAAGATCTAAAGGCATTACCTGTTTTCTGGTAAATGTGGCTACCTTTATTCCAGGAACACGAGAGTTTTCAACATACCCATGTTTTGGTTGTTCAGTTATAATGAATTCGCAGCTGAGTCCTGCAAAGTGTCTACTAGAAATTTTTAGATAGTCTTCCACCAGGGCTTTTGAGCCCCCTTCAATTACTGTAAAGTTCTGTACTTCCAGTGGAATCATTCTGGGGATGATGTCTATAGAGATCTCTATTCCACTCACTGTTCTGACACCATTGGTCACATCCAGAAAAAAATGGTCATCTGGTTGGTCAGAAACTGTCTGTACATACTGAACTTTGCCCTCGTCGACATCTTGCTGTGTGAAGCTCAAAGCTGGTCTTTGGTCAGAACTGAGATAACTTCCTTCTGAGGAAAACTTCCGAATGTATCCATGTACTGGAGGTTGTCTTACTGTGAACACAATCTCAGACGGAGAACTAGTTTCATGAACAACCTTAAATTTAAGAACATATCCCAAGATTATTCAAATGGAAGTGGGAGAAATTCTGTAATTCTCTTCTAAATTTTTCACTTTTAATTCTGGGACTGTCTACCTAACTAAACTGGCACTTCTTAGGTGAGTTACACAGTCCCCAAAACAATGCAATACTTTAAGCAGGCACATGTTAAATAAAGGTTGCATGGGAGCCATTTTGTAACCCCAAATATGTTTTGTAAGTTTTGAAAAGGAACGTACTACATAATTAACAACTGGTCTCACAGATACAGATCCCTGCCTGAAACAAGGAATTCAGGATTTCAGCAACATGCAGCCAGAGCCCTCTTGCGGTGGTTACTGGAAGGCTACACACAAAAATTGGGCAGGGAAGAATTAATCAAACAGAAACGGCCTCAGGTTTCTGATTTGGTGTCTTTTTTTAAATTTTGGATGCAACTCACAAATAATTTTAACTGGCTAGCTCCAAATCAAATCAAACAAACCCCTTTTCTTCCTTGGCATTTCCCACCAGCTCAATTAAGAAAATTACATGGAGTACAAATAATTGTTACACCTAAAACAAATATATAAATGCAGAATCTCCAAACGATAATTTTCTTAAGCACCAACATATAATAGAGTCAAAGACTATGTGCAGTTTTAGTTTTTAACATAACCAGTTTTCCTTCCTAAAAACAGAATCTTGCTAGTGCAAGCCTCTCCTGAATGAAGCACCCAGAATACAGTCATATTAGTGGTAGTCACAAGGAGTTAAAGAACAGAAGACACAAACTAAAGACACTGCAATGGCTAAAAAAAGTGAGGGAAAACTTGCTACAAGATTGGAGGAAAGGACAACATGGTTAACTTACTTGAAGTTTTCCTTTACTGATTTTAACTGATTTTCCTTCTTCAACCAAGAGATTGTTTTTGTTCACAATCCTTGGTGGCTGCTGATGACTTTCCAAATATATGTGAACACGTAGTCCAGCATTCAGATGGACATCTCCAGCATGGACTGTAAAGTTAAATGTGTCAATAAGGTTGTTGCTGTCATCATGTCTGTAGGTGACATGCCCCTTTATCAGATCAAGTTGAGTAAAGGAATTCATTAATACATTATTCACGTATATTCTTCCATATTTTGGGAAAGAGAGTATCTCATATGTAAGCTCATGATCATTTCTTATGTCTTGGTTTGTAGTAACACTTAGGTTAGCTGTTGAAATAGTTTCTTCTTTCCCTTTTTGAACCAACAATCCTGTATTATTTGCTAACCTAACATAAGGATCGGTGGCATTAACTTCCAGAAGCACGGAAGTATAGTGCTTGCCATCTGTCACAAAAAGCACAAAACGCCCAAAATCTGCACCATGGTGTATAAACAGGACTTGCTTCTGCTCCAGGTCCACTTGTTTGAATTGGTAGAGTCTATGCAAAGTATCGTTTGTTAGCACCAACTCCCCATTGGAAATACCACGTCTAGTATACAGCAACTGCCCATCATCAAAATCAGAATCAGGATCATGATAGCAAAGATCTGCCAAAGTTAATAATCGCTGCCCATTTCTCACTATGCCAAATATCTTATCAATTACGCGAACTGGTTTCTCATCATTCTTCAGCTGGACAGAAACATAGAATCTAATTTCTACTGACAAAGGTTCTACTTCTGGATCAAAGTTTGTCCCATTTCCTGACTCTTTGCTGGAAGCTCTGACAAGAAATTCATCAAACATGGTCTCAGAATCATCATGCACATACATAAGGCACTTATCAATTATATCTTTATTAGTGAAAGTTGTAAGATTGCCATTATTCTCAAATGAACCAGAAAAATTAATAAGTTTTAATTTCCCATGCTTAGGAAACTGTATCATTTCATATTGGAAAGTTTTATTATCTGGTGTTTGCAAAAACAGTTTTGCGCTTGTTATTAATTCTCCTTCCCCTTCAGTAACATTAAGGCCATTGTTAGTCAAAATAATGTTTCTGAAATCTGATTTGATGTAGACTTCAAAGTCATAGAAATTTGAATCCAGATACTTTGTAGAAATTAGAAATCTAAATGAATCATAGTCTTCATGGTACTGGCTGATTAATTCATATGCCACTTTTCGATCAGTAATATCTTTTTGGCTAAAGACTGAATCTTTTTTCAAAGGCTGGTCATTAAGCAGTATCTGTCCATTCTTTGGTAGGGACAGAAGTTTAAAATGAAGCTCATCTTCAGGTATTTCTAGATCTGCAACCACAGCAAAAAGATTATCAGAATTCAAGTACTTCTTTTTTGATTTTTCAATTTCTAGAGGAGCATATTTCAGTAGACTGTACCTTAACCATTTCACTTTGATTGGAAAAGTGTGCTCTTCACTGATTCTGTTTCCTATGCTAACTTTGAACTTAAATTGGTCTGTAACGTTTTCCAGCTGAATATCTTTATAAGTGCTACAGTATCTCACCCAGTTGCCTTGAAGAGAGTGTTGAGAAAAAGAGTTGACTTCCTTCCATAACCCCCTTGAATGCTGCCTTTGGACATGACCAAACTGAGGTGGCTCTGTGATGTTGTACCATATCTCCAGTTCCTGGAGGACAACATTTGTTTCAACTGCCAGATTCTTAGGTTTTATAAGAGCTGTAACACCTTGGAGGAGATTTATTCCTGAGTTGTTGACAACTCTGTAATCCAAAGGAACGGCCATGACACGTAACACAACAGTGTTGCTCACCTTCTCACCATCACTTGCCCTGAGAACAATCCTTGAGTTCTTGACGTCTGTGTGGACAAAGAAAACAGTGCCTTTGCTTAAATCTTCATTTGAAAAAGTAGTAATAGCTTTTCCAGGATGCCTTGAATTTTCTAAAAATCCTGCATCTGCATTCAGATTTCCAAGGACTGAAAGTCTGAGACCCACAGAATCTGTATCTTTATCTAGAACTTTAATCAGGTCATTAGTCAAACGTTTCTTTGAGTTCTCTAAGAGAAGAAGCAAGTTGCCCTCAGGAAGTACGATCTCAGGTGCATCATTTACTGGAGTAACAGTAATGCTAAACATATGCTGCTCATTTCCTTGTAAATATGGAGACACAATTCTCTCACTGCTGGTATAAATTGAGAAATTAAAATAATCATAAGTGTCCTCAGAGCCATCATGGACATACAGAATCCTCCCTTGCCACACATCCTGCAGAGTAAATCTATTTACCTCCTGCAGTGGCTCAACATTCAGTTTCAAGTGTCCATGAGAGGGAGGCTCTTTTATATCAAAAAGAATTTGTGACTGATTAATTCCTAATTTCTGGAAGTTTAAGTTAACTTTAATATGCTTAGATTCAAGCGAAGCTTGCTCGCCCTCTAGCACAGTCAAGTTACTCAGAACAAAAAGGTGCTTTTTGTCTTCCTCGTCCGGAGAAATCGAGCTTTCTTGGGAAATGGCAAATACAGGAGTTGCTTTCACAGGAAGGTTCTTTACAGCCATCTCTAAAGAAAGATTTGTTTTAAAGGAAGTCTGCATTTCACATCCAGTTGAAATGTCCTTAGTTATTAGAACATCCTTCAGTGACTTCTTTTCTGAATTGGCTTTCAGGTTTCTTAAGCAGCCTTTGAAAGATCCTCCTTTGGCATACTTCCCAGATACTGAGATTAACCTAATCACTTCTGATCGTATGCTGTCATCTACGCCACCTACAAAGAAGGATCCCTTCAGAAGCGGCAACTTACTCAGGGGAGGTAATGACTTTTTTACAGTTTCTTCATCCAATGTTAGCTGCAAATATTCTGCATTAAATTTCAGTTTGATATAGTGCCAACGACTATCATTGACTGACCTATGAGAAGAAAGATGAGTTCTACTTTTATGTTTTCCAATGTAAGCTTTAATTAAACCATCTTCCATTTCCATAGCAATAAAATCTCCTGCTTGCCCAGGATGGTAAAGCAGTAAGCCACGCGCAGCTGAAGTTTGTAAAGTGTACTCGAAGATTCCCTCGTTGTCCACATTCCATGATGGGAAAGAAATATAGGACCTGGAACTGAAGAAACTAATGGGTTCTTCCTCACCTGCAAAGAATTCATCACTGCACCCCACTGAAACTTCATGGATGTTTTTGAAGCCAGGAGAAGGTCTCAGAGGCATCAGAACGTCTAACTGATTGAATGACACACCATCAATACATCCACGGAAACTGGGCAGTGCTCCAACAAGGTAGGGAACATCAAGTTTACCAGTACCACCTATGTAGAATCCATAATCAATGTTTAATTCATAAAGAATTCCGGGCATTTTTGCACTAGTTCTATCATGCTTATCAATTACCAATGTGACATTATCTTGTTCATGATGTAGTTCAACCAGGTGCCAAGCCAAATCATTCAGCTGAAATCTTTGATGAGAATGCAGTACTCGCTCTCCCACACCAAAATTAATTCTCAGCTGCAAGAGATAAAATTTTAACTATCAAAATCCAAAGTGATATTTTTCACAATCATACATTAATACATTAATTTTCATATCTTTCCATACTAAGCATATAATTTACAGAATATATTTGAAAAAAATCAAATCCGACTAACATTCTGTGTAGGTTTACTTGCCATCACAAGCATCTGAGTAACTGTAGAAGCAGGAATGGACTCCTCCACAGTTCTGCTAGGAACAACAATCCCTGAGAGCTCAAATGAAAGTGATCTTTCAAGAACTTAACTTGAAGAAAAAATAGTTACTCAGATTCAAGCACTTTCTGAAATGCTAACATCATCAAATCTGAAATTTTGCCTTTACTGAATCTCATGCTTTCAACACAGTGATATTGATTTTAAGACCTAGAGATCTCAAAGGCTATAGCAATATAATTGCAAGAAATAAAAGCCCTACTTAGAAAATTTCAATTACATTAAGTGACTTTTCCATTTCTTTAAACTGAAACTTGCTTAGAGATCTTGTTACAGATAACAGCCTCAAGCTGAGCAATACAGGCTGTATGTATATTTTAGCTGCAGCTGTAAAGCATACTTGCACATATCCTGAGCGCAGCTCCATTAAACAATAATCAGTCTTCCCAGCTGCAAGAAAAAGCAGTCCCTGTGGCTTGCTTGTTCGAAACTGCAACTGTAAGGATGTCTGAGGGGATGCTTCTGCCATGTTCAGCTCCACAAAGCTATCACCATAAAATGATACTGAAAAAAATAAAGGAAAATAAATAGGAAATTGAATCTCATACACAAATATCTTTTTCTTATTCATACCTAAATATACGTAAACAATTTATATTATTTTCTATATACTTATTTACATACAAATTAAAATAAATATCAGATAGCAAATTCACCAGTCCAAGTAATTTAATAAGAGCCCAGCAGCTATACCAGAATTGATAAAAGGATAAATATGGTCCAGTTTTCCTATCTCAAACAGCAATGACTGTGAAAGGTAAGAACCATGCAATTAAACTGAATAATTTATTTCAAATACTTCTTCATTTTTGTTTATTTGCTTTTTCCAGGTATTTTCCAGAGCTTGTCACACCCAATCTATTTTGTAGCTGATATAGAATTTCTCCCTGAAGCATTTCTCTCATTTCTCTTTGGAAATATTTTCATCTACAACATGCTCTTACATCTCCATCAGAAATAATCTATGCCATCTCTGTAGAGAAGACCCACAAGTCTCCTGCCACCTGTGTCATTTTCAGATGTTTACATCCCTCTACTCTATTCCAGGCACAACTACCCTCTTGTTTCCTGTATGCAACCTCCAAGCACCCTTGCCATTCTGTTGGCCTGTAATTCAGATCTATACAAGCCTCCTTCATTGTCCCCTCTGCTCTTTTCTGCTCTGAGGAACAGTAACACCAGTAAGTGCAACTGCTCACTGCTTTTACCATCCCCATTATTGTAATTTTGAACAGCACAGAGCCTAGGACCAAATCCTCCGAAATTCTGCTGGTAACTTCCCTCTGACTCATAAGAAATATTTATCAGTCATCTACAACTCCTCCTATTTAATCAATTACTTAATAAACAAAGCCCTGCACTCCAATGAATACTAAAAAGCCTTTGGCAGCAAACTTTATAAAAACCTTTTGAAACTCTAAATCTTAGTCATTTTGCCCAACCCCTTCAAGGAAAGTCCAGGGGGTTTGTAAAGAACTCTTTAAAGAAATTTTATAAACTCCTCCAAAATTGAACTTTGTCACTTGTGCTTATTTTATCCTTTGCTACAGTACCTATAAATTTGAGTTATGCATATCAGGCTTACAGTTCCCTGGTAATTCTTGTTTTAAATATTGGCATAAAATCTGCCACCATTCAGGCTTCAGGTACCAGACAGTTTAAGCATGAGATGAGTTATTTCATTGCCACATTTTTGTTAGACCCTCTCCTCCCCTGGCAGCACCCCAAAAAAAGGAATTTCAGTTTGGGAATCTTCTCAGTTAGCAGTAAACACCATTTAGTTTAGCTTCTCTGCAGTAGCCATGCTCTTTCCGAGTGCTTCTTTTATACTATCAACTTAATCAAGAGCACAGACTCTTTACAGGGTTTTTGTTCTTGTTGTACTTAAGAAGGATTTAGTAAAAGCTTTGATTCCTTCAAGCTGATCCTTGACCTTTTTTTTTCTTTTCCAGACATGTCTATTTCCAAATTCCATCTGCAAAGTTTATGATGCTTTCAGCTGTGTTTGGATACAGCTTATAAGAATACCACCAGTTAAATATTTACTTTGCAGTTTTTAGCTGCATTCTGAATTTTTTTTTCTTTTGATTTTAAAATCAAGCATTGCTGCAGGGGACTTTTGAGGTTTAAATGTTCCAGTTCCTACATTAGCTGTCCCCTTGCTTAATCTAATACACTCTGACAACTCTTATGAAGTGTGGCTTTAACTCTGACTCCGGACTGGATTCTGTGCAGAGTACCAAACCAAAGGCCTAATTTAGCAGCTCATTCATGAAATAACAATCGGTAATAATATAAAAAAAAATTTGCTCTAGGATATATAAGCCACCGAAATTGGGGCGGCCGCCGCATGGGGAGGGGGAGAGCTGCCGAAATCTGGGCAGCCCCGGTGCGGGGAAGGGGAGAGCTGCCGAAATTGGGGCGGCCGCCGTGTGGGGAGGGGGGGAGCTGCCGAAATCAGGGCATCAGTGGCACGGGGCCTGCTGGCATCGGGTCACCCAGAGTGCCAGGGGACTCCTGGAGAAGCAGGGCCCCAGGGACACTCCACGGAGCGGCGGTGGCCATGCCCCATCCCCAGGGACGCTCCACGGAGCGGCGGCGGCCATGCCCTGGCCCCATTGGGTACAGGCTGGCCCGGGGGCCAATGGCTGCCGGGTTGAGGCGGGGCCTCGGCCAGCAAACACGCAGGGGGAGCTGGGGGCGGAGCCTCACTGCAAAAAAAAAAAGCACGCCTTATAGTCCAGTGCGCCTTATCTGATCTACATGTTGCGAATTTTGCTGGCTGCTGGTGGGTGCGCCTTATAGTCCGGTGCGCCTTATGGTCGTGAAATTACTGTAATTATATTTTTTTATATTAGACTTAAATCATACATTAGATTTTGGGGGAAGAAATTATGCAGAGAGATTATGGATTGCTCAGTGCCATTTAGAATAACTAGAATGAAACTGTAAAGTCAGTAGTTTGCAGGGTACCACTGGGCAACAGTTTGGTATTTATACATTCATGAATTTTCTGGAAATAAAAAAAGGAACATAAGTTAAACCTTTTGCCTTTCATAAAATTCTTCAGAGTCAGAAACTGTCAATGAAGGTGCGGCAGGTAGGCACTGATCTGCCAGTAAACAAGATTTTGGACCACCGAGAGTGCCTTGGCATGATTTCTTTTACAGCCAGACAGAAACATATTTTTAATTTTTTTTTTGACACATCACTTGCTGCATTACAGATAAGATCAAATTCAACTGCTGAGATTGAAAAACATCACCACTACCACAGAATACATAATATGGTTTGCATATCAATCTTACACTCATCAAAACATGGTGGTATTTCATAAACAGGAGTTGGGTAAATGGAGCTTTGCTACAAGGACAAATAGCTAAAGTAATACAGCAGAATGAGAGGGATGAAAAAGCCCTCCAAAGAATCAAAATAGGACACTTCATAATGAAGAAATATTTCTCCATTTTTGTGATCTTACCTAAGCTGGTGGCAGATAACAACACATAAGAGACACAAGGAAAACGAAACTCAAAAAGGAACCTGCCAGATTCATTGGGAATGCCCTTTAAGGCTAAATATAACAATTACTCAAAAGGGAATTCTTGGGGTTGATTCACACTTTCTCAGTGTAAAATTCAGTGAGATTTGAGATTTTGAGGGTCAATCAAACACTATCAGAGTGTACAAGCCTCTTACACCAACCTAAAATGTACACAATGAAGAATATCCCCATATTACATCTACACCAGAAACAATGCTTAAAGATCCCTTCCAGACCAAAGCAAAAAGATCCCTTCCAAACCAAAGCATTCTGTGACCTCCAGATAAAAGACAATTCTATAATTAAAGCACTGAACATGAAATGAACAATGCTGATGTTATTTTCCAGTTTTATCATAGAAACTCACTGAAAATTGAAGAGTTGAGACAGCTACTTAAAATCTAATTTCAGTGCACTGCCTATAAGAAGCTCATGAGTGCTTTTCCTTCCCAGACATCGACTATTTTTTACCTTTTGCTAGATTACCTCTGGGTGAGGTTACAGCTGTAACACCACCTGGAGTAAATGAAGAGAGCTGGATTTTAACAAGTCCCCCTGGTGGTTATGTCTGTCCATATGGCCTACCAAATCTCAGCTTGAAAGCAGCTCAAGAAGAACACTGCAGCACCTGGAAGCAGAAGGCTTGTCCCTACCAGGTGGTTTGGAAATATATTGTCTGGCTTTGTCTTGCACTGCTGGCAGCGCCAGGAACAGAGGACACTAACAGAAAGCCATAAAGCACTGGTTGGCCTAACATCCCTAGCAGTAATATCCACAAAACCCTTTGTCATGTCATTTAAGACTGCTACTATCACTAGAGACTGCCATTTCAGTGGTACTCATATCTTTTGACAATCCCTGGTATGTCTGAGACATCTCTGTAAGGAATAAAAAAAATTCCTCCATCCACTCTGGCTGTAGGGTCTTCACTGACAGAACTGACAAAAACATCACTTAGAGCTCCACGCACTGAAATTCTCTCATGGAAATAAAAGATTGGTGTCTTTCAGTATGTGAATTTAGTCCTTTCACTAGTCTCTTAACTTCTTAAGTAAAAACTAATTTTTAAAGGTTACAATTAAATATTAATTAATTTCTAACCAGTCTTCTCAGCCAGTGAAACAGATGCCACACAACTACAGAAACTGACCCCCTGACCTTCCTAAGGAACATGAGAGATTGGTTTGTCTCACATGGGATTGCAGTGAGGGATAGAAGGTGGGTGAAGGTGAATGAAAAACCACACTTCTTCAATTGCATGCTGATCCAATAGTTTTTATAAAATATATTTAAATAATAAACTTCATTACCAGTATTTTAAGCTCAAATTGCAAGGTACTTCAAGTTACATCACAAGAAGAGAATTTGCAGCTCAAGTTTTTGCCTGTTTCGATGGTTTTGATGACCGCCCAAGATTTGCACCTTAACGTGCATTACTAGTGGTGAGGTGACATCTTTGAAAAGACAGGCACAAGACAGCTGAAGCTGCATGCTAAAACCCAGACACCTGCAGTTTCTGGCTGACACTTATATGGGGACTAGCAGTTCACACACACGCCAGAGGGGAGGGACTTGGAGGGAATATTCCTGGTTTTGCCTCATCATTTTTCCTCATGACTCATTACAGTTATGATAAGTGAAGGAGGGAAAAGGTTCACTTGCAAAGCATGCACGTTTTCATTAGGAAGTTTAGCTATGTCCAGTCTCAGCGTCTCGCCAGCAGGAGGGGAAGCAGGCACAAGGCGGGCTCACACCCGAGCGGACAGCTCGGCCGTCACTCAAAGGCAAGAGGAGACCACGGCTCCACAAAATGCCCGCTGTACCACCACCTGCGGGCCGCCTGCCCGCCCTCGCTCCCGGCTGAGGGGCTGCGGCGGCTGTCGGCCCAGGCACGGGGCACTCCCCGTGGGGCTGCTGCTTTCGCGGGAACGCCGGCGACAAGTCGCTGCAGCGCTCCAAGCAGCCCCAGCGCTGCGGCCGGGCCGCCCCTTCCCCCGCGGGCGCAGGTGCCTTCCGGCCCCGCTTTGGCCCTACCTGCGAGAGCGGGCCGGCCGGAGGCCAGCAGCAGCACCAGCAGCGCCGGCCGCAGCAGCGTGCCGGCCATGCCGGAGCCGCGGCCAGGCCGCGCTCCCCCGGCGTGGGCGGCGGTGGGGCCGCGGCGCAGCCCTGAGGAGCGGCGAGGAGCGAGACCGCCCTGGCCCCTGCTCCCCACCCGCAGTCCCGGGACGGCCTCCGCCCCCCTCCGCTCTTTCCCGCCCTCCTCAGAGCGCAGCCCCTGTGCCGGCCCGCCCCGCGCCAGGAGTACCGGCCTGGGATGGGAGACGGGGCAGGGCCTTCCCACAGCCGGCAGCGCCCTTCTCGGCTGGGTGTGCTTCGGGTGGGACCTGCCCTCGTGGGGGTTACAGCTGTTGTCGTCCTTCACCCGCTGGACACAGACTCTGTCTCCATGGCCTACCTGTCGCATGGGGGGCTGCTCTGAGGTACCCCAAACCTTCCCCTCTGCTATCTGGAGCATCTCCATCCCTCAGAGTGTTTCCATGCTGTCCATAAAGAAACACATCACACTACTGTAGGGAAGAAACGTGTTACAGGTAGACCAAACAATAGTTTCAGAAATGGAGATGATTGCAGAATCAATTAGGCTGGAAAAGGCCTCTGAAGCTGAATCCAGCCTGTGACTGAACACCACATTCCAACTCTGCCATCCCACCCTTTCCTTAAAAACTTTCAAGAGAAGGTGACTTCACCTCCCTGGGGAACCCATTCTTATGTCCAATCACCGCTCTGTGAGGAAATTTACTCCTAATGTCAATTCTGAACTTCCCCTGGCACAGCTTAAGATCGTGTCCTCTCGCCCTGTTTCCTGGAAGAAGAGGCTGACCCCCAGCTGGCTGCAATGTCCTCCAAGCTGGTTATAGTGATATGGTCTCATTGTAATAGGTCCTAAATTAGAAAAAATATACAATTCACACCTCCTCACTGGTGTCTTGTGCTTAAAGGAACAAAGTGTCAGCTTAGAAAATGTTTTTAAAGAGCACATTTGAGCCAGTCATTAAAAGCCTTTACCACACTTAATTCAAATATGCAGACATGCCTTGATTTACATAAATCATCCGTTCCAGGAACTGCCTTGCAGTCATAAAATTTTCTACGATTTTATCAACTGGCAGGGTGCATTGCAATGTGTCTCAACAGGTCAGTTATTTTTTTAACTTTTTACTCCCTTACACATAGGACTGGAATCTGCGCCCTGAAATCTGACACTAAGCAAGCAGAGTGAGATACCAGAACTGCAAAAAAGAAGAAAAATGATGATGGCATGAATATCTTTTCTGGGTCAGCTGTCTGGTTCTTCTCTTCCTTTGAGGTTAGCAATCATCATTTAGTCTAGATTTTCCTTACAATTTTGGCAGAGTTTGCTATCTTTACATTTTTAGAATAATGTATGTGACAGCAAGGGGAATCTGTGTCCAGATGGAAATCGTAGGGAGGAATCTTCCCCTAAATATCACTTCAAAACTTTATTAAAGATCTCAAAGGCAGAGGCCTAATAAAATTCATTCACTTCATACTCGAAGATTTGTGAAAACCTGGAGAAGGGATTTTTAAAAGGCCTCTATTTAAGATGTGAACAAGAATGTCAAAAAGACGATTTAATGTGGGATAACAATTTATAGCATAACTGATACTAGAAAAGCAGATCTCCAGATGTGTATCAACAAACTCCTGTGCTGCATCAGGGAAGCCTGGGGAAAAGTTTTACCTTTGCAGCATTCATGAGTTACACAGGTCTCACTTAACATATTCCTACCCTGTGCAGAGAAGTTTGATAAAGTCCTTGGATTATACCTCAGAAGGGACAGCATCACTTGCACTGTGGGCCTTGAGAAGTAGTAGTCAAAAAATACTGGTGCTCGAATGAGGGGCACAAGGTAGTAAAGGAGTATCCTGTACATGAGAGGGGGTTTGGGTCTAAACTCAAAGACAGAGAGATAGGGAGTACGAGAGCCCTGGTGTCACAAGCAGCAGGACTCTGCAAGCAGGGAGGCATATCTGTGCTGAACCAGATCACCACTGGAGGTCTGAGTTCAGAGAAGGGAAAAGAATTAAGAAATGTCACTTGTGGTATCACACTGGATGCTGAGCTACCAAAACTTTGTGAAAAATTGTCCTGGTTTAAAGGGACAGTATTGCCAGGAAAAGGAAAAGGCGAGAGTTTTTTCTTTCAAGAAATGGATAGTGAAAATCCACTCC
>PYHW01009183.1:131323-146956 GCA_013186435.1 Turdus rufiventris | reverse complement strand
ACCAAACTAAAAAAAAAAAAAAAAAAAAATAAATCCCCAAACATTTGCACCCTTTTAGACTGAGATAAGCCCCAGCTGGATCCTCACTCCAATTCCCGTTCCTCCCACATTTCTTCACGAACTTTCAGCACCCTGGACAGCTCGGCCCAGCCCCAGGAGCGCTGATTAAATTAATTTTATTGATTAAAATAAAGCTGCTGTATCTGATAGGGCGCAGTCACCCCGCGGGATTTTCTCCTTTCTTCCTCACATCCCCGGCAATTTAAAATTTTTCTTCTTGGAATATAATTTTAACTGAATAAATTAACAAAATTTAAACGATCCGCTTCTCATGTTTGTGTTTTATTTTTGAATAAAGTTGGTGAATCGAAATATTGCCAGGGCTGAAAATGTGAATATCAGGGCAGGGTACAAGGAGTGGTCTCTGCAGGAGTAGCGCCTTTCCCCACGGTGAAATTCAGGATTTTGCTGCAGGGTGTTTAAAAGTCAAGAAATCCGCTTTGTTGCTTCAGATTTGTAGGGAAAAGGAAGCTCTGAGCAATTCATTCATTTTTCTGCGAATAGTTCTGCGATCAGAAATCAAAGCCCGTGATGGCAGCGCGTCCCTGCCAGGCTTGGAGGAGAAGAGAAATCTTTTTGTGCTGGGTTATTGCTGCAAACCCAGCCCAAATCCCCACGCGGGAACTGGAGGCGCAATTGGGGGTGGCAGTAATTGAGCTCCTGATTTGCCAGGCTCATTCGGGCTCCGCAGCATTTTGTTCTTCCGTGGTTCAGCACGGAGGTTAATTAGTGCTTGTGCTGTGGGCTCACTGAGAACCTCTTGTTTTTAAGCCTCTCGGGTTATTTTTAGCTTTCTCACAGCCAAAAAAAAAAAAAAAAAAAAAAAGAGTTTATTTTTTCCTCTTCCTCTTTTCCTTCAGCTCAGGAAGGTGCTGTGCAATCACCACCTCTGCATTTCCTGGTCATCTCCAAATCACAAACTCCTGGCTCGACAGGAGCACACAAACTTTACACATAAATGTTGGGCTTTAGGCAAAAGCTTTTGTCAATTAACCCCGAATTTATCTGGGAAATCACTGCAGTTTTGCCATTTTCCAACCTGTTAGATTATTTGCTTAAATACCAAAGTCTCGGGTTTAAAATCTATTTTCTGATCTCTCTGAAAACTCAGGATATCCTCGATCAATATCTAATTCCTTGGTAAAGCCCCCTGAGCTTTGCTCGACAACTTGATATGAAAATAATTTCTGCACTTAATAACCCTCCAAGGCAGGAGTGCTTTGCATGGGGTTTAAATTCCTCTCTGATCAGGGGAAGTGACGCTCTCTTGGGGCTGTGATATGAGAAAACTTCCCAATGCAGCTTCCCCAGGCTGGCCAATATTCCAATAACCCGTTTTTCCTGCCCAGGATAGACAGAAATTGTCTTTAATTTCACCTGGGGATTGTTCCATCCTCTGTTCCTCTCTCCCCTTGCTCAGCTCCTCCCTCCTCCCCAAATTTTGAAGTTTGTGCTCCAGGCTGAGCTGTAAAATGTATTTGTATCATTATTTATAGTGCTATTTATAGCACTTCTGGTCTCCATCCCATTTGTTTCACAAGGCATTCTTTGCATTTTCAATTTGTTTTAATTTACTTTGAGGTTTTTTGAGAAGAATCTGAAGTTCCAGGGGTGCTTCTCCCCCTGAGGGGGCACAGGCAGGGAATTAAATTATAATAAATTATATAATAAATTACAATAAAATCCTGATAAAATCCCAAATTAAAGGGGGATGTTTTAATCCTGTTTGGACACTCTCAGGGGCAGGGTGGGGGCTCTGTGCAGGGCCAGGAGCTGGATCAGTGATCACTGTGCTCCCTCCCACTCAGGATATTCCAGGATTTCGTGATAATTAACTCGAGATGAAGATCTGGCCACGCTTCAACCCCTCTGATTTAAGAGGAGCCTGAACTCCATTTCATCACTGAAAAATTGGTGACTAAACACAAATGGAACACACCAGAGCACCCCCACAGGAACCCACAGCGAAGAGCCCTGGCTGCTGTTTGGGTTTTGGTTCATTTTTCCCTGATCCACTCTCAGGCCTTTAAATTTCTGCTAAATGTCAAGGAGAAACTTGTGTTCCTGGCCTGCTCAAACGGGTTATTTCTGCCTCATCCCATCGCAGTCACTTATTGTCATATAATTCATAATAAAGCTCAAGCTGGAAAATGGATTTAGAGGAAATTCCTTCATAACTCCCGGTAATTGTCACCTGGAGCAGCAGTTGGCATCCATATGGAAGGAGCTCAAAGCCAGCACTTAACAGAATGATCATGACTCCCATCAGGGGGGATTTGGCCATTTATCTGATTCCCTGTGCAGGTGTGAGTCCAGCTCTGCCTCAGCAAAGTGCTCGGCAGGGTTCCAGAGGGACCCAGGACAGCAGGGAGGGCTCTGGGAACCCCTCTGGGCATGGCTGGGAGCTCTCAGAGCTGTTTTCCTTTGGGAGCAGGAATTTCCTATCCCAATTCCATTAGGAGCAGGAATTTCCCATCCCAATTCCATTTGGAACAGGAATTTCCCATCCCAGTTCAACTGGGAACAGGAATTTCCCATCCCAGTTCCATTGAGAGCAGGAATTTCCCATCCCAATTCCATTGGGAGCAGGAATTTCCCATCCCAATTCCATTAGAAACAGGAATTTCCCATCCTAATTTCACTGGGAACAGAAATTTCCCATCCCAGTTCCATTGGGAGCAGGAGTTTCCCATCCCAATTCCCTTGGGGACAGGAATTTCCCATCCCAGTTCAACTGGGAACAGGAGAGCTCCATCCCAATTCCATTGAGAACAGGAATTTTCCATCGTAGTTCCATTAGGAACAGGTATTTCCCATCCCAATTCCATTGGAAACAGGAATTTTCCATCCCAATTCCATTGAGAGCAAGAATTTCCCATTCCAGTTCCATTGGGAGCAGGAGTTTCCTATCCCAGTTCCATTGAGAACAGGAATTTCCTATCCCAATTCCATTGGGAACAGGAATTTTCCATCCCAGTTCCATTGAGAACAGGAATTTCCCATCCCAGTTCCATTGGGAACAGGAATTTCCCATCCCAGGTCCATTGAGAACAGGAATTTCCCATCCCAGTTCCATTGGGAACAGGAATTTCCCATCCCAGTTCCATTAGGAGCAGGAGCTCGCAGGAACATTTCCATCCCCATGCCTGGGATCCCATCCCAGTGCTCCTGGCTCTCTCTGATCCCATCCCAGTGCTCCTGGCTCTCTCAGCAGGGTTCCCATGGATCTCTGATCCCATCCCAGTGCTCCTGGCTCTCTCAGCAGGGTTCCTGTGGATTTGGAGCCCTGCTGCTCTGCTGCCCCAGGTTCCAGGAGCTGGATCCACGTCCAGGATCCATGCTGGACCAGGATTGCTGCCCCAGGTTCCAGGAGCTGTCTCCACATCCAGGATCCATGCTGGACCAGGATTGCTGCCCCAGGTTCCAGGAGCTGGCTCCAGGATCCATGCTGGACCAGGATTACTGCCCCAGGTTCCAGGAGCTGGCTCCAGGATCCATGCTGGACCAGGATTGCTGCCCCAGGTTCCAGGAGCTGTCTCCACATCCAGGATCCATGCTGGACCAGGATTACTGCCCCAGGTTCCAGGAGCTGGCTCCAGGATCCATGCTGGACCAGGATCTCCTCTCCTGGAGCAGCCAGTGCTGTCTGCACCTCCTGGAGCTGGATAAAACCCCAGAGCTCGGGTCAGAAATGCCCAGTGAGGACAGAGCACAGGGGAGGAGCAGAAACCCCCCAGGTTTAGGGGAAGAGCAGAGCCTGGAGCTGCTGAGCTCAGGGGGGACCTGCTGGCTTTGGGAAGGTGCTCCAGGAGACCTGAGCAGGAGCCAGGAGCAGCCCAGAGCCCTTTAAAAGGTTTGGGATTTCCTGGAGTGGATTCCAGACCCCTCCAGGGTGGAGGGAGAGGTTTCCCCTGCAGGGCTGGAGCAGCTGTGGCTGCACCAGGGATGAAGGAAAAACGAGCTGCAGGCTCCAGGAGACCTTGGGCAGGCTCCAAAGCTGATTAAATCAATAACTGTCCTCTGACTGACTGCAGCAGGCTTTCAGCAGGCTCCTAATGAGAACAGGAATTTTCATTGAAGTTTATAAATATATATATATACCTACACATATTTTTTATATTGTACTTTCTGATGCACACCAGCCCGCCAGGCTGAGACAGAACTATGCAAATTGAAATTTGATTTGCTTTCCAGGCTGCCATTTGAGAGATAAAATAGCAAAAATCTTTCTTAGATAATTGGACAACAGCAGAAACTGTGGACACAAAGGGAATTTCCCTGGAGAGAGTATTTCTCTCCAGAAATGTCAGATTTGGAGGGCCAGGCAGAGCTGCCGAGCTAAAACCAAGCAGAAGCCTGACACATACCCACAGGCACTGAGATGTGATTTCTCAGTCAATAAAACGAAACTGCGGAGTTTAGGGATGACACTGAACTTGGTGAACAGGGCATTAATTAATGAAGTCTGAGTAAATTCCTGATGAGCCTGCCCACACCAGCCTGGGATCCAGGGCAGAAATCCCACGGGAGATGTGAAAAAATCCTGAGAACCAAAGCCAGGTAGCACAGCAATCTGTTCTGCTAAGAGAAACCTTCACACCTGGAATAAACAGAATTTCTGTCCCATGAGGAGCAGTGGAGAGAACATTGAACACTCTGGAAACAGAGATTTGCTGGACGTGCAAAATGCCATTTGCTAACCCGTGAGTCGAGTGGCAAGAAAGTTATGAAGCAATTAAAGTTACACACAGAAAGTTACACATATAAAATTACACATAAACACGTGCTGTGACATTAAAGACTGGTTTTTCTGTGAGGAGAACTGAGCTCTGCTGCTTTACTCTTGTGACAAACCCTGCCCTCCCTTCTCCCCCCGCTGCTGTGGAGCTGGAACAGGCTCCAGCCCGGCTCAAACCCAAAGGAAAGGTTCCAAAGGGAGGAGGAAACACCCCTTTACATCTGGGGACAATATTTAATTTACGTTTCTGATCCTGGTGCCAGTGAGAAACCACTGAGCCCATTTACATCTGGGGGACAATATTCAATTTACATTTCTGATGCTGGTGCCACTGAGGAACCACTGAGAGCCATTTGCACCAAACCCATTTACATTTGGGGGACAATATTCAATTTACATTTCTGATCCTGGTGCCACTGAGGAACCACTGAGAGCCATTTGCACCAAACCCATTTACATTTGGGGGACAATATTCACTGTATTTACGTTTCTGATTGTGGTACCACTGGGGAGCCACTGAGAGCCATTTGCACCAAACCCCTTTACATCTGGGGGACAATATTCATTTTATTTACATTTCTGATCCTGGTACCATTGAGGAACCACTGAGAGCCATTTACACCAAACCCATTTACATTTGGGGGACAATATTCAATTTACATTTCTGATCCTGGTGCCACTGAGGAACCACTGAGAGCCATTTGCACCAAACCCACTTACATTTGGGGGACAATATTCATTTTATTTACATTTCTGATCGTGGTACCACTGAAGATCCACTGAGAGCCGTTTTCACCAAGTCCCTTTGCATTTGGGGGACAATATTCACTGTATTTACACTTCCAATGTGCGGTTGATGGATTGGGAACATTAACACAGGAGTTTAATTAGGAATCTCTATGTAGGAACCAGCACACGAGCCAACCATCAGCTGGAGACTGAGGGCACGGTCTGGTGCCTCTGGAATGTCAGAGCCAAGATCCCAAACGTGTGGCACGAACCAGGAGGGCACAGCCAGGTGCTTGCTCAGTGAAGTCCTGGTGTGACGAAATGAGAACAGAAAATACCAGCACCCCCTCTCACAAGGCTCCTTCTCCTTCCAAAGGGCACTCCTGGGCCGCTTTTCACAATTATTTAAATTTTTTTGTATTTCCTGCAGTATGTCCAAGGATTCTGTATGAGCCTGGACATCAGTACCACCTCTGGATCACAGACCCAGCCATGCAAAGAACAATTTCCCTGCAGCTGGTAGGAAAGGACAAGGATGCTTCTGTTAAAGCTTTTTATCAGGGATCCCACACTTCAAACACTTCCCCACAAAAACCAGCACAGCTGCAGGATCCACAGGAGCCAGCCACGAATAATTAGCAAATTGTCATTGATTATTCATTTTTTGGAACCACTGCTTCTCTGAGTTTCCCCCGCCAGGCTCAGACTTCCTCTTTTCCAGCTCTGGTTTTATTTCATCTCACAGCCACAGGGGTTTCAGCCAGGGATGGGATAAATGTTCACAGCCCTGCCAGTGACCTGCCTGTCCCCAGCTGTGCACAGCTGCTGAGACATTTAGGTGCAGCAGGCACATGATGGACATGTTATGGATATGATGTACATTATATTTGTTATGTTTATTATGGACATTGTATTTGTTGTGTACATTCTATCTGTTACGTGGGGATGTGCAAAGGAAAACCCACAGGTTTTCCAGCTCTGCTGCAGTGTTTCTGTTAAGAATCCCACCCTGAGAGCAGAGGGCAGCCAGTGGCCACCGAGTCCCCAGGGATGGTGGCCAAGGAGCCAACGGTGGCCGTGCAGGGGGGTCCTGAGCTCAGGGGTCACAACAGGGGTCACACTGGGGTTTGGGATCGCCCTCCCAAATCCCTGCACACCCGAGGGGTTTCCCCTAAATAGGGGAGATCTCACATCCCCCCAGGTCATGGGGTCACACTGGGGAATTTGGGATCCCCCTCCCACATCCCTGCACATCCAAGGGGTTTCCCCCAAATGCTGCTCCCCACTCACCCCCCTACGAGGCTCCTGCACCCCTCAGAGCGTGTCCCAGCAGGCACCACAGGCTGCAGCCCACCCCAAACGAGGCACAGCTCCATTCTGAGCCCAGCCCAAACGAGGTACAGCTCCATTCTGAGCCCAGCCCAAGCAGCAGAAGGAACCTCCTTGAGCCCTGCAGAGCTCGCAGCTCCCACACCTGAGCCTGCACACATGGCCCCTCTCACTGCCAGCAGAACCAAATACAAGACTTGCACAGGAGAAAATTCTCCCTGGGGGATGAAGGAGTCCACACTTCACAAGTTGCTACCCTGAGAATTGCTGGGGTTTTTTTGGTTTTTTTTTTTGCTGTTTTTTTTAAGGGTTCATGCTTCTAGATAATATTAATGAAATTATAGGCAAAGGGAAAATGTCACCAAATGATCCTCGTTCCCAACCAAAATGCAGATCACCCCCTTTAGGACAGTTGTTCTTGTTCAGACTGCACTGAACAGTCACAGAATAAATTGAGATATTTCAGCTTCGTGCTTGAGTCAAACCTCTGAGCCAGCACCCCCCATTTCCCTCCCGAGGTCAGGAGCAGACCCAGATCTCCAAATTTTCTCCCAGACCATCCTGCCTCCCACATCCCCTCTCTTTCATCATGGAGAACATCTATTTTTATGATTTGTACCCATGCACTTGGTACTTCTAGGACATTTCCAACCTCTGCCTCTCAAAGTGCTTTTCAAGGGTGGCTACAAGGCACCTCATGATTTAAGATGGAAAAAATCCTGGCAGCAGTTCAGAGACAGATTCAGCTCCTCTCTGTTCAAATGAAGCCAGAGTTTCCTTCTACCTGCTCTGAATTGCAAATTCACCAAGCTCCAGCTCCTTCTGGCTTAATATTCCTTTGTTTTTACTCGCATTTCCCATTTAAAATAAGTGTAACATCATTCCCACTTTGGTAATGATCCCTCAAATATTAAATAAATGGCAGCAAGGGCTCCCTGTTATTTTCTGCCTGTTACATCTCTCCTGCAGGAATTTAGAACCTCTTGACAACACTCATCGTATGGGGAGTTCGTTCAGGAGGAGATTTCATGGCTGGAAGGCAATAATTGTGGGATTTGAGCTACTCTGCATTTCCACTCAGTGAGGAATATCTTCATGCGCAGGATGCACACGGAGTTTTGTCTCTCTTTTATCACCAGCAGAACAGAGAACCAGAAATCCAGAAATCACATCAGAGCCAGAAATGCACCACGAGCACCTGTGGATCCACCAGCACACGGGTGAATCTCACACAGCGGGGAAAGGCAAGCAAGGCACAGCTGAAAATCCCTCCCAAATCACCTGGGAGACCCTTGGGGCAACCCCCTGGGCAACCTCCTGAGCTCTCCAAGGTGCCCATCCTGGGCAATCTCCTGAGCTCTCCAAGGTGCCCATCCTGGGCATCCTCCTGAGCTCTCCAAGGTGCCCATCCTGGGCATCCTCCTGAGCTCTCCAAGGTGCCCATCCTGGGCATCCTCCTGGGCTCTCCAAGGTGCCCATCCTGGGCAATCTCCTGAGCTCTCCAAGGTGCCCATCCTGGGCAATCTCCTGAGCTCTCCAAGGTGCCCACCCTGCACCCAACGCTTCACCTCTGATGCTGCTCGTTGTCTTTTCCAAGGGGTTTCACTTCTGTGCACCAAGGACTGCCAGAGCCAGGTGGGACAGAGCTCTGGCACATCCCAGGGCTCCAGCTCAGGGCGTTCCTGGCGCTGTGCAGGACAACCTCTGCCCTTTGGTGGCCCCTCAGGGCGCTCTGGTTGCCACTCTGAGCAGCAAGATGGGCTTGTGCACACTGTGCCACGGCAGGGTGGGCTCAGCTGGGATCCCTGAGCCCCCCAGGATGGGCTCAGCTGGGATCCCTGAGCCCCCCAGGATGTGCCACAGCAGGGTGGGCTCAGCTGGGATCCCTGAGCCCCCCAGGACGTGCCACAGCTCTGAGAACCCAGCCCAGCCCAGCCCAGCCCAGGCAGCAGAGCACACCCTGTGCCGAGCAGGCATTGCCAGGGCTGGGCAGGACCAGCACAGCTCCTCCTTGGCGTGGGAAGAACCAACCCTGAGGGTGCCACACGTCCCCGTTACTTACGGTTCAGAGGCAGGCTGGCATTGGTCGTCCCTAGCTTGTTGGCAGCGACACAAGTATAGTTGCCAAAGTGCTCTTCTGTCACATTGGTAACAGTAAGAAGGGATCTTGTACTATAATTTTTAATAGTGATTCCTTGTTGACCATTGATCAGTCTAGAAAGCAAAAAGAAAATGTCTATAACTCATATACCACAACCGAGATTTTTAAATTTATTTTTCATAGCTCTCTTTCCTTCCCTGGTTTCACAGCCAGCCCTGGCAGCGCCGTGAGCTCTTCAGTGCCTGTGCCCAGCACAGTTCCTGGCACTTTGGAGAGGCCCTGGCCAGCCCTGGGGCTGGGGGTGCTGCGCTGAGAGAAAAGAAACACCCCCAGCCACTCCTGCCCGGAGGAGCGGGCACAGGAACTCCTGGATGCAGAACTGGGACTCGGAACTGAGCAGTGAAATTCCCTGCTGGGGCAGAAAGGCGTCGTGGTGAGTGTTTCTGAGAGGGTTTTTTCAGCCTCTGGAGTTTGTTGTGGGCTTGCACAGCTCTGACTGGTGGCAAGGGAGGATTGGGAGCAGAAATGGGAATCCATGGCAGTGTGAGGATTGGGATCACAAATGGGAATCCATGGCACTGTGAGTGTGAGGATTGGGATCACAAATGGGAATCCATGGCACTGTGAGTGTGAGGATTGGGAGCAGAAATGGGAATCCATGGCACTATGAGGATTGGGAGCAGAAATGGGAATCCATGGCAGTGTGGGGATTGGGAGCAGAAATGGGAATCCATGGCACTGTGAGGATTGGGATCACAAATGGGAATCCATGGCAGTGTGAGGATTGGAATCACAAATGGGAATCCATGGCAGTGTGGGGATTGGGATCACAAATGGGAATCCATGGGAGTGTGGGGATTGGGATCACAAATGGGAATCCATGGCAGTGTGAGGATTGGGATCACAAATGAGAATCCATGGCAGTGTGAGTATTGGGATCATAAATGGGAATCCATGGCAGTGTGAGGATTGGGATCAGAAATGGGAATCCATGGGAGTGTGGGGATTGGGATCACAAATGGGAATCCATGGCAGTGTGAGGATTGGGATCACAAATGGGAATCCATGGCAGTGTGAGGATTGGGATCACAAATGGGAATCCATGGCACTATGAGGATTGGGATCACAAATGGGAATCCATGGCACTGTGAGGATTGGGATCACAAATGGGAATCCATGGCAGTGTGAGGATTGGGAGCAGAAATGGGAATCCATGGGAGTGTGAGGATTGGGATCACAAATGGGAATCCATGGCAGTGTGAGGATTGGGATCATAAGTGGGAATCCATGGGATTGTGAGGATTGGGAGCAGAAATGGGAATCCATGGCACTCTGAGCGTGGCTTTTTCAGCCTCTGGATTCTGTCGTGTCCTTGCACAGCTCTGGCTGGTGGCAGGTGAGGACTGGGAGCCAGGACAGTGACCAAGGTTTGGTTTGTGGGGCTCTACGGCTGCAAACGAGCCTTGCAATTAGGGACAGAATGCTGCAGCAGCACTGCTGAGGCAGCAGCCTGGGCAGGAGCAGGAAATGAGGCACAGCAAAAAGCCAAATCAGGGCTCTGCTCAGCCAGCTCTGAGCTGCCCAGCCCAAACCGAGGGGGAAAATGCAGGTGTTTGGATGCTGCTCCCAAAGCCCTGCCAGCAGCACTGCTGGGCACCAGGACAAAGCAGGAGAACCAGCTCTGATGGTGCTGTGCTAGGCAAAGCACATCTGATCACACAAGGAGACCAGAAGGGGAACTGTGTTATTAAAAACTCGCTACAGTTATTACTCAGAATTCCTCCTATTTCCCATAAGGAGCAGAGTTTTGGATTAAGAATACAATTTCTGCCTGCAATATTAAAGGATATAATCATATATCCTGGGAATTAATGCCATCTTGCAGCGTGCTGTCTGAAAGCCTTGGCAGATCTGTCATTAATTGCCCTTGTGCAGGCTGTGGACTGAACACTGCTCGCTGTGGGGTGAGGGTTTCTGTTCCCACAGGTCCCTGCAGGTGCTGTTCACTCAGGGATTTCTCCTCCCTCACTCTGTGCTGCTCCCCCAGCCCAGGGTGGGGAGAGGACATGTCCCATCCCGTGGGCATGAAAACAAAAAATGAGATGTAAGTGCCTGCTTTGGGGTGAACACTGCTCTTGGACGATTCCTCTTTTGTCCAGAAAGAGAAAACTTCTGTGCGAGGTGGAAATTTGTCCCTTCAGCCTTTGCCCATGGATGTTCCCCTCTAAACCCACCGATGGCTGCACCTCTGTTCCTGCCTGTCCTGCAGAAAATTCCACAGGAATTCTCCCCCCCAGCCCCTCCTGATGCACAGGAGCCCAGAGCAGCTCTGCAGCCCTGGTTGGACACTGGGGCTGGGACAGTGGAGGTGTCCCTGCCATGGCAGGGTGGCACTGGGTGGCTCTGAGGCACCAGCTGTGCCCAAACCAGCTCCAGGATTCTGGCCCAGCGCAGAGTTGGAGCTGCACCATCTCCATTTCAATGCAAGGTTCACCTTTCCCAAGAGGAAATGGAGTGTTGGGACTTTCACTGTCACCATGCCCTGTCACAGTGCCACCGGCCTCAGGTGACCCTGCCCTGTCACAGGTGCCATGCCTGCTGTGACCCTGCCCTGTCACAGTGCCGCCCAGCCCAGTGCCACCTTCCCAACTGTGCCACCTCTGTCCCTGCTGGCGGGGGCTGGCACCGAGGGCTCAGGAATGAACTCCTGCAGCCAACGGGGCTGGGCAGAGAGCAAATAAATTAGAATTGATCATTGATCATTTACTGCTGATCATTTACCATTTATCACTGGTCATTTATAATTTATCGTTTGCCATTGATCATTGATCACTTGTCACTTATCATTGATCAATCACCTGGCCTCAGTGCTGCTGCAGCAGCACTCTGGGCTCTCTACAGCCCCCTGTCCCTTCCTTCCCTGTTCTGTGTCCCCTGCCCAGGCACAGCCAGCTCCTCATGGTCCCTGTCCCTGTTCTGTGTCCCCTGCCCAGGCACAGCCAGCTCCTCATGGTCCCTGCCCTGTTCTGTGTCCCCTGCCCAGGCACAGCCAGCTCTCCTGGCTCCCTCTCATCCCAGCCCTGCCCTGCTCCCATCCCATAATACCTGCACGCTGTTACACCTGATGGAGCCATGACAATGAGCTTTGTTATTTCACATGGAAGGAGGAATCGGGAATGAATATTTTGATATTTTCTTTGGGTGGCTTTGGGGCTCAGGGCTGGCACAATGAGAGCACTCTTCTCTCCTCAGGGAATCCCCAGCCACCTCAAACCACTCACATTCCTAACAGCCCATCCCTGGCAGTGCCCTGCATCCCTGTAGTGCCCCTGGACCCCTGGCAGTGCCCTGGATCCACCCCTGGCAGTGCCCCTGGATCCATCCCTGCAGTGCCCCTGGATCCATCCCTGGCAGTGCCCCTGGATCCACCCCTGCAGTGCCCCTGGATCCATCCCTGGCAGTGCCCTGGATCCATCCCTGGCAGTGCCCCTGGATCCATCCCTGGCAGTGCCCTGGATCAATCCCTGGCAGTGCCCTGGATCAATCCCTTGCAGTGCCCCTGGATCAATCCCTGGCAGTGCCCCTGGACCCCTGGCAGTGCCCCAGGCCAGGCTGGACAGGGCTGGGAGCACCCTGGGACAGCTGAAGGTGTCCTTGCCATGGCAGGGGCTTGGAGTGGGATCAGCTTTAGGATCCCACCCCAGTGTGATGTTTCCATGACAATTCTTTTATTAACTTCTCCCCCACATTTCCCCCAGCTCTCCCCTCCCTGTGGGAAGTCACAGAGCAGTGATCAGGCGGAATCAGCCCTCTCTGCCCCCCGGAGCAATAACCTGAGCTCAGAGCAGCCTGGCACTGCCTCTGTGTTTAGCTTGAATGGTTTATGATGAGGGGATCCCTGGAGCCTGGATTGGGGTTTGGGATTACATTCATCCCATAACAACAATGCAGCTCCCACCCCACAGACCTCGCTCCAGATACGCACAGCTGTGATTCCAGGGCTAACTCCCACTGTTCACTTCTGGAACAACCCATCTTGAGCTCTAAACCAGAGGAGTCCCAGTCCTAGAGAATCTGAAATCAACGGGCTCCTCTCTGTTGTGTTAGCAGAGAGCCCAGCAGGGTGTGCACTCCCAGGGTGGGGATCCAGCCCTGAGCCCTGAGCACGGCTGCATATTCTCTGCAGGGTGACAGAGGTGCTGCTGTGAGCTCCCTGTGATAGCCAAGGCTCACCTGTGATGGCCAAGGCTCACCTGAGCTGTTCAAGGCTCACCTGTGATACCCAAGGCTCACCCTGAGCTACCCAAGGCTCACCTGTGATGGCCAAGGCTCACCCTGAGCTACCCAAGGCTCACCCTGAGCTGTTCAAGGCTCACCTGTGATAGCCAAGGCTCACCCTGTGCTGGCCAAAGCTCACCCTGAGCTGTTCAAGGCTCACCCTGAGCTGTTCAAGGCACACCTGTGATACCAAAGGCTCACCCTGAGCTGTTCAAGGCTCACCTGAGTTGGCCAAGGCTCACCCTGAGCTGCCTGTCCATCATCCAGAGGCAGAGGGGAGACACTGGATCCAAAACCAGCCAAAAAAACCCCATGGGTGTTTTCCTCTTTGCTGCAAGGGATGGGGCTCAGCACCCCAGCACCTTTGTAGCCATGCACCAACAGCAGCGCCCAGGACCCCCTGAGCTGGAAGGGACCCCAGGATCAGCAGAGCCCAGCTCCTGAAAGGATGGAGCATTCCATTTAAGCTGATATTTGAGCAGGACAGAGGACAGGACAGAGCTTTTCCTGCAGAACCCCCCCAGAACAGCAGCACAGCTGGGGTGTCCTGCAGTGCTCTGCTGCACTTTGCTGGCTGTGCTCAGCAGAGAGGAGCTGGGCCAGAGTTATAAACAGAAAGGTGATAATATAACAGAGTTATAACAGAAAGGAGCTGCTAATTGAACCTGGAGTGCCAAAACCTGCTCTGAAATACTCCCACAGAGAGGGTGCTGGTGTCTGTGCTGGCACTGCCCCCGGGATGGGCACAGCACAGGGGAATGGGTTTCACCAAGAGAGAGAAACTTGCCTGGTCCACACAGGGAGGATCAGCTCGAGGGAGCTTTGGGATGAGGTGGGATGCAGCCAGGGAGGACAGCAGCTCGTGCTGCAGGGGGGAGCAGCTGAGAACGGAGCTGACAGATGGCTTGCTGTGAAGAAGGGTCATTAATATTCTCCTGCCAGCTCCCAGGTTCAGAGGGATGATGGAGCTGAAAAACCCAGCACTGGGGAGCTGGGAAATCCCTGAAACTTCTCAGCTACACGGGACAACATCCACCAGCAAGGGACAGCATCCACCAGCAAGGGACAACATCCATCAGCAAGGGACAACACCCACCTGCAAGGGACAACATCCACCTGCAAGGCAACCCGAGAGGAACGAGCTCCTGCATGAGCCAAGATCCTCAAACCAAAATGTTCCAGAGCAAAAGCAGCTCCTGTGAAATGAGTGCCTTTGGGGTGAAGGTGACCCTGCAGAGCTGTGCTGACCCCGGCAGCACAGAGCACCCCAGGGCACCACTCACACCTTGCTTCCAGAGGTGAGGAGCACAAATTGATCAAGAACCCTCTCTGCACATTGCCCCAGTGCTGTCCTGGCTGCCCCCTTCAGAGCAGGGGTTCCTGCACAGCTGGGGTGCCAGGCTGCTGCAATTCCCACTGGGGCACAGCAGGAGCAGCTCCCAGCACCTGCTGCGCCTCGGGAAGCTGCAGGGACAGGCACCAGGGCAGCCCCAGCCCCGGCACACGAGGGTGGGCGAGCAGTGGCTATGGGTGGGCGAGCAGTGGCTACTTACTTCCTCTCTCCTCTGTACCACTCAAAGCCCGGGGCAGGCACTCCTGCACCTTCACAGCGGATCAGGCCGTTCCCTCCAAGCATCACACCGCTGGATTTAAGTTCCTGAATTGTGGGGGCAACTGAAAAATAAGAATTGTGAGACGGACATTGGCATCTGCACAGGTCACCCCACGCTGCTGCTCTGAGACCAGGGGAGTGGAGATGATCCCACAGTGCAGGTCTTGATCCCACTACAGATCCTGATCCCACTGCAGATCCTGATCCCACAGTGCAGATCCTGATCCCATAGTGCAGGTCCTGATCCCATAGTGCAGGTCCTGATCCCACTGCAGATCCTGATCCCACACTGCAGATCCTGATCCCACAGTGCAGATCCTGATCCCATAGTGCAGGTCCTGATCCCACTGCAGATCCTGATCCCACAGTGCAGATCCTGATCCCACAGTGCAGATCCTGATCCCATAGTGCAGGTCTTGATCCCTCAGTGCAGATCCTGATCCCTCAGTGCAGATCCTGATTCCACACTGCAGATCCTGATCCCACAGTGCAGATCCTGATCCCATAGTGCAGGTCCTGATCCCACTGCAGATCTTGATCCCTCAGTGCAGATCCTGATCCCACAGTGCAGATCCTGATCCCACTGCAGATCCTGATCCCACAGTGCAGATCCTGATCCCTCAGTGCAGATCCTGATCCCACAGTGCAGATCCTGATCCCACTGCAGATCCTGATCCCACTGCAGATCCTGATCCCAAACTGCAGATCCTGATCCCACAGTGCAGATCCTGATCCCACTGCAGATCCTGATCCCTCAGTGCAGATCCTGATCCCACTGCAGATCCT
>PYHW01009183.1:89048-102085 GCA_013186435.1 Turdus rufiventris | reverse complement strand
TGTCCCCCTGCACTGTCTCCCGCTGTCCCCCTGCACTGTCCCCCCGCTGTCCCCCCGCTGTCCCCTCCCGGCACTCACCCGAGGGGGAGATGTGTCTCCAGGAGATGGAGGGCTCGGGTTTCCCCGTGGCCAGGCACACCAGGGTGACATTGCTGCCCTCGTTCACCACGATGTCACTGGAGATCCGGAATATCTTGGGAGAGACTGCAACGAGACGGGACAGGGTCAGGGGACAGGGACAAGGACTGGGATGGGACAGGGGTCAGGGACAGGGTGACAGGGATGGGACAGGGGTCAGGGGACAGGGACAGGGGGTTTAGGGGACAGATGGGTCAGAGGGGTCAGGGACAGGAGGGTCAGGGGTCAGGGACAGGGGTCAGAAGGGACGGGGGTCAGGCTGCTCCTTGGGGTCACCATCGGGGACAAAACTGCAGAACCTCAGAACCTCCTTCAGGGGAGCAGAGCCCTCTCCAGCACCCCCAGCATCTCAGCCCTGATTCCAAACACCACCACTACAGAGTTTTTCCTTTATTTTCTTTTTTCTTTTTTCTTTTTTTTTTTGTTTGTTTTTTTTTTTGTTTTTTTTTTGTTTTCTAGGATTGGGATTGAATGCATGAGAGATGGTACTTTTTCTTTCTATTTTATTTTATTAATTTTATTTATGTTACAGTGAGTTTTACAGCACTTCTGTCTAACAATCTAAAAATGGAGCTGAATCTCTCTACAAGGCCTTTTAAGGGTAAACTGTCCAATTGAGAAATGACACTTAAATTATTTTTTACTAATTACCCATGATTCGCAATGCAGACTTTTCTATTCTGTTACAAGAAATCACCCAGACCTGTAAAGAAGAAGGTGAAGAAGAAAGAAACCTGTGCCCTAAAACCTCCACCTTGCCTTCCCTGTATCACTGTATCCTAAAACCTCAAACTCTGAGCTTTGCACCCTGGGATATCTCACACTGGGCTGGGCTGGGGGGATCTCAAACCCCCCCAGTGCCACCCCTGCCATGGGGACACCTCCCACTGTCCCAGGGTGTCCCAGCCCCAGTGTCCAACCTGGCCTGGGACACTGCAGGGATCCAGGGGCTGCTCTGGGAATTCCATCCCAGCCAGGAATTCCATCCCAACCAGGAGTTCCATCCCAGCCAGGAATTCCATCCCAGCCAGGAATTCCATCCCAAATCCCATCCAGCCCTGCCTGGGACACTGCAGGGATCCAGGGGCTGCTCTGGGAATTCCATCCCAGCCAGGAATTCCATCCCAGCCAGGAATTCCATCCCAACCAGGAGTTCCATCCCAGCCAGGAATTCCATCCCAGCCAGGAATTCCATCCCAAATCCCATCCAGCCCTGCCTGGGACACTGCAGGGATCCAGGGGCAGCCACAGCTGTGCCGGGAATTTCCAATTCCCAAAATCCCAAATCCCCTCCATCCGTCCCTCTGGGAATCCATCCCCTGTGTCCTGTCCCTCCATCCTTGTCCCCAGTCCCTCTCAGCTCTCCTGGATCCCTCCAGCCCTGCCAGGGCTCTGAGCTCTCCCTGGATCCCTCTGCTGTCCCAGCTCAGGGGCTCAGCCCAGCCCAGGCTCTCACAAACCCTCCCCAGGTTCTGCTGCAGCCACGCAGATCTGAGCCACAACAATCCTGCAGCTTTGTTGCATTCTGGGGTTTCCCATCAGGAACTTCCCAGTCTCTCTGAGGGAAAGCTGGAGCTGTGGCTTGGTAGAAGGTGGAGAATTTTCCAGACTTGCAGAGTGCAGATTAAGTGATTTCCTCTTAAGCACGAGCTTTGTTCCGTTCCTAATTGACCGAGCTCTTCTTTAATCTGGGCTCTACAGTGAGGAAATTAAATCAGACCTCGTTAGAGATGTCTGTGAGCTTCGTTCCAATGACACCGAGCAGGTCACAGCTCTGATGCATTTCCAAAATAGAATTAGGAAAGAAATGAATCTGAGAGGTCCATTAATTAAAATAACCCCCAAACAAGCAGAGCTGCAGCCCTGCTGCTCGGTGTGATCCTGTCAAACGCAGGAGTGAGACAATCTGAGCTGGATGTTATTACTGCACTGATTTCCTGGGAAGATCATCCTCCCCAGCACAGAAATTGGCTCCCATAGCATTTCTGGAGCCTCGCAGTTTGAGAGGAATCAGGATTTCTGCTGTGCCAGTACACTGCTAATTTTTCTGCTATTTACTGCCTGATAGGGATCATTGCATTCAGACCACTCAAATCTGTGGAATTTATAATTATGACTCAAATATACGTGCAGCATCACAATGGAATGTTAATATTTATTAAGAATTTTAAAAATGTTTGTTTTGCATCCGTATTTCTTCCCACACCTCTAAAGACTCTGATCTGGGAGCAGATCTGGCATTTAAAATCTGCTCTGCTGAGCTTGGAGTGCACACTGAACCCATCCAGAGCTGCTCCCCACCCCAGCAGCTCCTGCCTCCCACGTGCAGCTCTGAAGGTCGGGGGGAAATTAAACAAAGCAGCAAATAAACATTTATTCAGTAAATGGATTAATGGAAGGCCAAAGAAATGAGATAATAAACAAGGACGAAAAAGGAATTAAACTCCCAAGTAAATTTGGTGGGGGGGTCCAACATGGACCCCCCACGGTCACCTGGCTTTTAATGTTCAATTAAAACATTAATTTAATGTTTTGAGTAAATCCTTCCCTTCTTGCACAGTGTTTTTAATTCAGACTTTTCTTTTTGGACAGGGAGCAAAGGCCTGGGGAGCTGCTCAGGGAACACTCAGAGAACTGGGGATGTCCAGGAAAAAAGGCTCAGGAGAGAGCAGAGTTCAGCTGGCTGCAGGATTCGCAGGGGCAGGATTTACAGGATTCACAGGTGCAGGATTTGCAGGTGCAGCCCATAGTTTTGGAGGTTGGAGTTGTTTGTCAGGGATGTGACTCAGGAGGTCCTGGCTGGGCTGGCACCCCCCACAATTTGACAATTCCACAATTTCTCAGTTCCACAATGGCAGAATTCCACAAACGTAGAATTGCACAGTTCCACAGTTCCACAATTTCACGGTTCCATAGTTAACTCCACAATTCCAGAATTAACTCCACAATTCCACCATTCCACAATTGCACAGTTCCAGAATTAACTGCACAATTCCACAGTTCCACAATTAATTGCACAATTGCACAAGTTCCACAATTTCACAGTTCCATAGTTAACTCCACGATTCCAGAATTACTTCCACAATTCCACCATTCCACAATTGCACAGTTCCAGAATTAACTCCACAATTGCACAGTTCCACAATTAATTGCAGGATTCCGCAGCTCCACATTAAACTCCACTGCTCCCCAGTTTTGGAAGGCTGATTCCATCCCCGTGGGGAAGAGCTGGAAATCACTGCCAGGACACAGCAAACAGAGCCCTGCTTTTGTTTTACAGCTTGGGCACAATGGTTGGCTTGTAGACAAATCCATGGAAAAATTAAATGTGCTGATGAGGTGATCAGAGACAGGGCTGAGCCTTCCCTGCCCCAAACCACCCTCTGCCTCAACCCCAGCATGGCAAGAAAACCTGAATTCCCATTTTCCCCTTCTGCTCTTCCCATTTTAATCAGCACAAAGCAACTCGTGCCTGGAAAACCACACCCAGCCAAACCATGGAACTGTGGAATCACTGAGGCTCTGAGATTATCAGGTCTGGCCATCACTCTGAGGAAATAAAAACGAGGAAACCCAGCAGATAATCAAAGGGAAGATTTGAGGAAAGAACCCAAGCCAGTGCAGGTTGCAATGGAAAAGTTAAATATTGTTAAAATGGTTCCAAATGGTTCAGAATGTCGGGGTTGCCTGCAGGGCTGACCCTGCCAGGTGAAGTCCTGTGCTGCAAAATGCAGAACTGCCATCAGGAGCTGCTGGGGAGCAGCGCAGGGGAACACCCCGAGGTTTTCAGATGGGATGGAACCCCAGAACGGGCTGGGGGGGAACTTTATTTTCACCTCAGAGCCTGCAGGGAACAATTCCTGTCCAAATGCCAGCCCTGCCCCTGTCCTGTCCTGTCCTGTCCAGTCCTGTCCGTCATCCCTGATAAAATAAATCAGGCGCTGCTCCCATCCTCAGCCCTGGGACAGCCCTGCTCCCCTGCACGCCCCAAATCCCTGATTTTAAACTAAACCAGCCCTAAACATGGCCCCAGATAACTTCCAAGAACCCCCTGTGTGCAGCTGCACACCTTGCATCCTAAACATCAGCCATAAAAAAATAATTGTGCTTTTTAGAGTAGCAAAATTACTAATCAATACTACTAAAAATTGCTCTGCTTGTCATACTTTTTATATTTTTTTTTCACTTCATACTCAGATGAGCCCAATATTTACAGAGTTGTGAAATGCCCCCCACCACCAGCAGCATTTCCAGAGCGCTCTGAGCACAGAGTAAATCAGATTTTTGTGCAGGAGCCCCCAGCCTGTGCTGGGGACAATCAGTCACCAGGAGAGCTCCCAGCCCTTCTGCTTTCGCATTCCCGTGATTAGTTCCTCCAGGCTCTTTGATTGAAGAGCGTTGCCTAAAGGTCTCCACCTCCTCCTAATTAAACACAATTTGTCTCAAACACAGCAGCTTTGGCAAAGTGAGACTCAGGAAATAAATGATGGGAGGGCTGGGGAGAGAAATGGTTTCATCTGGAGCCTTCATTTATTCCCAGCTCGTGTCAGCGTGAGGAAAGGTCTCATAAAAGTGGTAAATTTGGTAAATTTGGGGTGAATCTTTCACCTCTTGGGTATCTGAGGCAGTGTAACCACAATCTCTGTGAGTTTGTGGGGTGCCACCGATGTTCAGAACGTTATTCTCATTTTCTGTGGTCAGTTTATTTATCAGGACATTACCAGAGGAAGGATGCTGTTTGGGAATTCTGTGCCATGGGAGGAGGTTTGTGTCCCCTGCCAGGGGAGCTCAGCTGGGAGGTTCCTGGAGCACAGAGCTCAGCTTCTCCCATCCCTGCAAAAGCTCTCAGACACTCCAGGAGCTCCTTCCAGCCAGCAGCACTCTGCAATCAAAGCTCTGCCACTGCTCCATGGTGGAAACAGAGCCAAAAATGATAAAGGACAAAAATAATAATAATAAAAAGTGAGCTCCTGGTGCTGGAGCACTGATTGCCCCAGTGCTGAGCCAGGGGTGCACAGGGATCCTTTCCATCCTGCACCACTAACGAGGGCAGCTGATTAATTAGAGCCTGGCCCTGGACACCTGCCCAGAGGAGCTGGGGCTGCCCTGGAGGTGCCCAGGGCCAGGCTGGGTGGGATGAAGGAGAACGATCACAAATGTGAGAACAAAGTGAAAATAATGCAAGATTTGATCTGGTTAACAGCAGCGCCCCTGGACTCATTTTATAACCAGCAGAACCATCACTAAGGCAAGACAAGAGGAGGAGAGTTTAGCCAGGGTGAGAAAGGGACAACTGGGTGGGACAGGATGAACTTTTGCCAGTTAAAACACAGCCTGAATAAATCTGAACAAACCAATCTGAACAGCTCTAAAACCTCCTGGTCCCAGGCAGCTCCTGGGGATCTCTGGGATTAAGGAGCTGCAGAGTGAAAGAGGCCAAGAGAAACCCCACAAATACCCCACAAATGTCCCTCAGTGAGGTCACAGCACACCCCTGCACCCTCCCCAGGCTGCCAAAACCATCATCACACCCTGCCCAGGCTGCCAAAACCATCCTCAAACCCTGCCCAAGCTGCCAAAACCATCCTCAAACCCCAAACTCTGCCCAGGCTGCCAAAATCATCCTTAAACCCCAAACCCTGCCCAGGCTGCCAAAACCCAAACCTCTGCACCTTCCCCAGGCTGCCAAAACCATCCCCAAACGCTCCCCAAACTCCCAAACCCCTGCACCCTCCCCAGGCTGCCAAAACTATCATCAAACCCCAAACCCTGCCCAGGCTGCCAAAACCAAACCCAAACCCTGCCCAGGCTACCAAAACCATCCTCAAACCCCAAACCTTGCCCAGGTTGCCAAAACCATCCTCAAACCCTCCCCAGACTCCCAAACCCCAAACCCTCCCCAGGCTGCCAGAACCATCCAGCTCTTCCTTCCCCCTGTGCCACAGCCAGGGGTGACCCTGGCCCTGCTCCCCCAGGAGGTGACAATGAGCTGCTGTGATCACTCGAATTATCCCCCAAACCCCACTGCTCCCCTTTGCAGACCACAGCCCAAACCCTGCAGGGTTCCATTTCCAGCCAGCACCGTGGTTTGCTCAGCCAGAAAAGCAGTAAAACGCAATAATTCAAAATAAACTCGGATTTCCTTTTCTCTGTCCTGGCAGGCAAAGGAAGAGCTGCCCCCAGGGTGTGCTGGCTGCTGAAGGGGCAGTGCAAGTTTAGGGTCAGGAAACCATGGAATCATGGAATTCCCTGAGCTGGAGGGGCCCCAAGGATCATCAGTCCCAGCCCTGGCCCTGCACAGACCCCAGGGATCCCCCAGAGGGTCCCTTCCCCTAAAAACCTTCCCCTAAAACCCACCCCAAAGCCCTGTGCCAGGGGTTGAATGTGCCCTGTGCTGCCCCTCAGGAGGAATTTGTGCACTCAGCCAGGGATGGACATCAGTAAACACCAATTCCCACCTCAGTGGGCAAAGGGATTTTCACTGAAGGGTTTCAGCCCCACGGGAAGTGCCAAGGAAAGAGTTCCTGAGTAGAAAATTAGAGGTGAAACCTCATCACTGCTCCTTACAGCAAAATGAGAATATTAGAGGGTTGTGACAGTAAACAGTGATATACCTGCTGTCACAGGAGCTAAATAAAAGAGCTGTAATCATTTGAGATGATTCCTTGTAACTCTGCATTTTTCCTTTTGGAGAATTCTGCAGGTTCAGTCTCTCTCCAGCGAGCCTGAATGACAGATTTACATCGTACTCCCAAGATAGTTATTAAAATAATTTCCCTTGACAGTTCTCTGGCTGCATCACTCCCCCTCCTCTGTATCCCAACCATATGGCTCTGCTTACTTCCCATTCCCAGCCTTTGCTCTGATGTGAGAAGCAATTCCTGGTCCTTGCCTCTCCCCACCTGTCACAGCGAGCACAGAGCCACAGGATATTCAGAGCTGCCAGGGACCCCCAAGGACTCCAATCCTCAGGGAATTCCACCCCAGAGCTGCAGGGCTGGACCCTCTGGAGCCAGGCTGGGACAGAAGAGGGATCCAGGGAGAGCTCAGAGCCCTTCCAGAGCCCAAAGGGGATCCAGGAGAGCTGGAGGGGGACTGGGGACAAGGATGGAGGGACAGGACACAGGGAATGGATTCCCAGAGGTCAGGGATGGATTTTGGGCAGGAATTGTTCCCTGGAGGGTGGAAGGAGCTGGGCTGGAGTTCCCAGAGCAGCTGTGGCTGTTCCATCCCTGGCAGTGCCCAAGGCCAGGCTGGACACTGGGGCTGGGACACCCTGGGACAGTGAAAGGTGTCCCCATGGCAGGGTGGGATGGGTGGGATCTGAGTTCCCACATTCTGGGATTTATGGACCTGCAGTTCAATTACACAACTTGGATGTCAGCACCTTCCCTGTGCCCCCTCCTCACCCCTGCAGAGCCCAGGGCAGGGACCCCACATCCCCCTGGCCCTGAGCTGATTTCCACTGCCAGCAGGTGACAGGGGTGTAATTCTCTGCTGCATCACCCCATTCACCCACTGAAATTCCCGCTTGTGGGCACTGCTAGTGGCCTAGGAAAATTCCAGCCTGGACTTTTCCCAAGCTTTTCTTAGATAGCCCAAAATCTTTCCCAGGCTGTGAAAGCACACACCTTCAGACTGCAGACTTTCCCAGAAAAACAGTTCTATAGTGCAGAACAAAAAACCCCACAGGTTAAACACCGGTTGTTTTTCCTGCAATAGTGCAGTGTGTGCATAACCAAAGTTGTTTTCTTGTGCTGTCCAATAACTCACTGTCCCACCTGAGCTTTGCCACCATCCCATAAATGCAGCTCAAACCTGCAGTACAAGTCTCTTTTGCTTGTACCAGTGTGAGTTGCTACTGTTCACCTTCCCTGGCGGAACAGCAACACCTGCTGGGACCCCAGAGCCCCCCAGGGGGGAATTCCTGATGGGACAGCACTCCTGCGCATTTGGAACAGGCTGGGCAGAGCCTTGCAGCACCTTGGACTGGACAAGGAATCAGGAGCAGCCGTGCATCAGCAGCGATGCAACACCACAGGAGCAGCCATGCAAACACAACAGGAGCAGCTGTGCATCACCAATTATGCAAATACAGCAGGAGCAGCCGTGCATCACCAGCCATGCAAACACTACAGGAGCAGCTGTGCATCAGCAGCAATGCCAACACAACAGGAGCAGCCGTGCAAACACAACAGGAACAGCCATGCATCAGCTACAATGCATCACAACAGGAGCAGCTGTGCATCAGCAGCAATGCAAACACTACAGAACCAGCCGTGCATCACCGGTGATACAAACACAACAGGAGCAGCCGTGCATCACCAGCAATGCAAACACAACAGGAGCAGCCGTGCATCACCAGCAATGCAAACACAACAGGAGCAGTCATGCATCACCAGCAATGCAAACACAACAGGAGCAGTCATGCATCACCAGTGATGCAAACACAACAGGAGCAGCCATGCATCAGCAGCAATGCAACACAACAGGAGCACCCGTGCATCACCAGCAATGCAAACACCACAGGAGCAGCTCTGCATCAGCAGCAATGCAAACACAACAGAACCAGCAAAGCAAACACAACAGGAGCAGCCGTGCATCACCAGTGATGCAAACACAACAGGACCAGTTGTGCATCACCAGCAATGCAAACACCACAGCAACAGCCGTGCATCACCAGCAATGCAAACACAACAGGAGCGGCCGTGCATCACCAGTGATACAAACACAACAGGAGCAGCCGTGCATCACCAGCAATGCAGACACAACAGAACCAGCCGTGCATCACCAGTGATGCAAACACAACAGAACCAGCAATGCAAACACCACAGGAGCAGCCGTGCAAACACCACAGGAGCAGCTGTGCATCACCAGTGATGCAAACACCACAGGAGCAGCCGTGCTCGCCTCCCCCCACACAGGAGGTGACTCCCACCACTGCCAGACCCTCTCAGAACAGAACTTAGGCTGGGCTTTGCTGGGCTCAGCATTAAAGCTGATGCTGCTCATTCAACTGCCCTTGCCGTGGGATGGTTTTTGAGGTTCTGGTTATTTGGAACACAGATAAATCCTCAGTGAGTTTCCAGTGCCTCCAGTCAGGCCAGGGGAGGAAAGGTTTGTTCCCTGGGTTAAGCCGGTGGACACAAATTTATCCAGCATTTATTTTTGTTCTCGCCACAAAGCCCAGAAATTAGTACTGATTATCTAACGCTGAAACTTGGAATTGCTTCCCACATTATTAATTCCTCCTCTCGAGCTGCAGCGCTGCCCCCATCCCGCGGAAATGCGTTGGGAGTGGCTGATTTAATCTCCCTGACATTGCATGGCATGGCCACTGCTGCTATTAATGGGGATTAATGGCCTCATTAATATTCATATTCCACAGCACTTAACATCCAATTAACACCGGCCTGCTGCCTGCCCAGAAGTTTGGGATGCCTGACCACAGCCAGGCACGCAGAATCCCGGGAGAATCCCACTCTCCCCTCATTCCCTGGATTTTGGGTTCTTCCCAGCAGGGAAGCACAGCCCAGCCCATCCTGGAGATGCTGATGGGGGGAAGCAGCACTTTGCACGGGGCTTTGTCCCAAAAACGGGATTTTAACGGGATTTTAATGGGATTTTAATGGGATTTTAACAGCCGTGATGCCACAGGAGGGTTTGAGGATGAGCAGCAGCTCCCTCGCAAGGCACTGCGCTGGGCTAACAGGGAAAATCCTCCCAGAATCTCAGCCTGGGAATGGCAGGGACGGGTCCAGCTCCTGCTGCCCTGTTTGGGGACAGCCCCAGCCCAGAGGATGGCCCCAGGATCAGAAGGAGGGACAGACGGACAGGGACCCTGTGCACTGCCCCCAGCATCACCCCAACAGCAAATCCAAGCTGCAGGAGGCTCGGAGGGACAGGGGCTGGGCTCAGCACCCCAAACCCCCTAATTAGGGCCCCAGCTAATGAGGCTGCAGTGCCCATGAGGGGAGAGTCCCAGCAGGGCTCCTCTGCACCCTGGGGCTCCCAGGAAGGAGAAATCACTGAAACCACAATTCATCCCTGAAACCCCAATCCAATTCATCACTGAAATCCCAATTCATCCCTGAAACCCCAATTCAATCCATCCCTGAAACCCCAATCCATCACTGAAACCCCAAAACAATCCATCCCTGAAACCCCAATTCAATCCATCCCTGAAACCCCAGTCCAATTCATCACTGAAACCCCAATTCAATCCATCCCTGAAACCCCAATCTATCCCTGAAATCCCAATTCAATCCATCACTGAAACCCCAATCCATCACTGAAACCCCAAAACAATCCATCCCTGAAATCCCAGTTCATCCCTGAAACCCCAATCCATTCATGGTCACTGGCTGCTGAAGTGGACACAGCCCAGCGCTTCCGTGGGACTGGGTAAACTGGTTAAACTGGAACTGGTTAAACTGCTTAAAATGGTTAAATTGGAACTGGTTAAATTGGTTAAACTGGCTAAACAAGAACTGGTTAAACTGGAACTGGTTAAACTGGTGAAACTGGTTAAACTGGCAAAACTGGTGAAACTGGTTAAACTGGCAAAACTGGTTAAACTGGCACTGGTTAAACTGCTTAAACTGCTTAAACTGCGACTGGTTAAACTGCTTAAATCGGAACTAGTTAAATTGGTTAAACTGGTTAAACTAGAACTGGTTAAATTGGTGAAACTGGTTAAACTGGAACTGGTTAAACTGCTTAAACTAGAACTGGTTAAACTGCTTAAAATGGTTAAATTGGAACTGGTTAAATGGGTTAAACTGGCTAAACAAGAACTGGTTAAACTGGAACTGGTTAAGTTGGTTAATCTGGTTAAACTGAAACTGGTTAATCTGGTTAAACCGGAACTGGTTAAAGAGGTTAAACTGGAACTGGTTAAAGTGGTGCATGCCACTTCTCACTGTCCCAGGTGTCCCAGCCCAGTGTCCAACCTGGCCCTGGGCACTGCCAGGGATCCAGAGCTGCTCCGGGAATTCCATCCCAGCCCATCACATCACATCACAATCACATTATTCCAAATAATAAAGGTGATCAGAACAGGTCCCCGAGGGAAGCACACAGATGAGATCCCACAGGCCAGGGGTGTTCTGGGCACTGCCAGGGATCCAGAGCTGCTCTGGGAGTTCCATCCCAGCCCTCCCCACCCTCCAGGGAATCACATCACATCACAATCACATTATTCCCAAATAATAAAGCCGAGGGAGTGAGCAGCACACAGATGAGATCCCACAGGCCAGGTGTGTTCTGGACACTGTTCCCCACCCATAAATCAGTGGAGCTCTGAACAGGAAATGATTTCTGCTTCCCAAGGGGCTCTGAGTGTCTGTGCTAGTTATATAATAATAATAATATATAATAACTGAGCAGAGTTATGAAGGAAATCATTTGCCACAGCTTTCAAACCCCAGACCTGGGCTCAGGAAAGCTCCACTCAGAGATTGCTGTTATCACATCCAGGGATTTGGGAATATTTATGGGCAAAATATTTGGGCGTGCTGACTGCCTCCAGTTCAGCGGGAGCCAAAACAAAGGCTCTGCTTTGAAGTGTTTGCAACAGAGAGAGTTCTCCTCCAAAGCACCCCTGCACTGTCATGGAACACTGCTCCTGGTAATTAGCATTCCTTTTGCCAGGATCTGCTTTACATAACAAAGCTAATCTGCCAACTATTAAGGAAATTTCCCCATTTTCTCTTACAGATGATAGAAGGGGAAATAATATCATATTTTAAATGCAAAGTGGGGATGATTAAAGTTTCAGTCTAAATAAAATAAGAACATTTCTGAATGCTAGAGACAACAAAACAAGTAATCCACGGGGGTCAACAGAATAACTCACTATTCTCTCCTTGAGCCTTTGGTATTACAAAGCTTTTTATAAGTAAGCAATTTTTAGCTGTTTATTCTGCTCCTTGTAATGCGTTCAGCGCTGGCCTTGGGCAGGTTTGGAATCAGAGGCTCAGGAACGCTCTGGTTTTATCCAGCTCCTCGAGTGCCTCTTTATCCCCTCAAATCTGCACACTCACATTCAGCTCCACGTCTCTCTCGTGAGATCTTTGTTTAATCCTTTCCTTATAAACGAACATATTAAACTGAGGGGAGAAATCTTCAAAGCATCAGGTGGAAAAAAGGAAATTTAAAAAAGGATGCCAAAAGAAGAGATTCTGTGCGTGCATCTCCTTGAGCCCAGCATTCAGATTCACCCATGGGGCTGCACGCACTGCCAGCTTTTATCTGAATAGCTGGGATGAAAGAGCTCTGATGAGTGGGTATAACAGGGGCTGGAGCCGTGTGATGGGATTGCATGACGAATCAATGCTGTGGGGTTTGATCTCCTCGTCTGCAGCTCCAGATCTGTTTGTGATCCTCCTCCTTGCTACCTCACAAACACCAGCTCACAGGCAGGGCCAGCTCTGGGTTTGCACTCTGGTTCCTGCAGGGAAGCCCAGAACTCTCCTGGCAGGGCTGCTGCAGGATCCAGCAGGGGATTCTGCCTCTGAGGGAGACAGCCAGGAGAAAGAGAGACAAAACCAGGGAATCTCCGAGTCCTCCAGGCTGGAAAAGCCCTCCCAGGCTGTGGATCAACCATCCAGCACTGCCAGGTCACCCCAGCCATGGCCCCAAGTGCCACAGGCACAGGGGACACCAAAATCCTGCAGGGATGGGGAGCCAGCTGTGCCAGGGCTGCAAACCTTCCCAGGAAAAACTTCTCGTGTCCAGCTCAGCCTCCCCTTGTCCTGTCCCTGTTCCTGTCCCTGTCCCTGTCCCTATCCCTATCCCTGTCCCCATCCCTGTCCCTGTCCCCATTCCTGTCCCTGTCCCTGTCCCATCCCTGTCCCATCCCTGTCCCTGTCTCTGTCCCTGTCCCATCCCTGTCCCAT
>PYHW01009183.1:59439-72712 GCA_013186435.1 Turdus rufiventris | reverse complement strand
CAAATCCCCCCGGTGTCCCCTCCTGGCAGGGACTTGTGCAGAGCCACAAGGGCCCCCTGAGCCTCCTTTTCTCCAGGCTGAGCCCCCCGAGCTCCCTCAGGGATTCTCCAGCCCCTTCCCAGCTCCCTCAGGGATTCTCCAGCCCCTTCCCAGCTCCCTCAGGGATTCTCCAACCCCTTCCCAGCTCCATTCCCTGCCCTGTCCATGCTCCAGCCTCTTGGGGTCAGTTTTGTCCATAGGGTTTGATGTGGAGGAAAAGCTACAGGCAGAGCTGGGGAACGTTCACCTCTCCTTTCCCTGCTGCTGCTGCCCAGGATTTCTCAATATTCTCAGTGTTCCTGCTCTTCCTCGTGTTCTCCCTGAAAAGGCTTTTATGGCTATCAAAGCTTAATGAAAAAAAGCCCTTTCCAGGTGCAAACAGGTTGGGTTTTCCAATCTCCTCATAATAATATCTGCAGTGTGAGAGGGGAGGACGGACAGCAGGGAGATAATTGTGTGCTGGGCCACGCCTGTATGGGATCAGCCTTGACCTGGGACCCTTCCCCGAGCAGGTGATGCCAACCCTGCCCCACAGCCCCTCCAGGCTGGTTTAAATAAAATAATAGAGTTAATGACAGGAGCAAAACTACCTGGAGAGGTGTAATTCATCACGGCGTGTTCCATGCCATTATCTTAAAAACATCCAGTGTAGTAATCACTTGAAGAATTGATAACACATAATTGTGTGTTCTCTGAAATTATAGGTGAATGGGAGTTGCAGCTAATGAGAGCCAAATAGCAGCTCAGGAGCTGCAGTGATTACAGCAGATGTGGTGATGAATGCATTTATTATTGGGCCATTGCAAAGCTTTTTATAGCAGAGACAGCACGTTTATAAATAAATAAGCAGCCCCAGAGGTAGCACACGTCTGGCCAGGCAGCTCAGAGCTGGCTGAGGACAAACCAAAGGAGCGCAGATCCCACCCTGCAGGATGATCTGTGCAGTCTCTGCTCTGCACAGTCCCCAGGAGTGTCCCCAGCAGTCACTCGGTGACAATCCGTGCACACAGTGCTGCTGGCACATGCGGCCGTTCCTGCAATCCCATTTTTGTCAGAATATTTCAGGAGCAATCCCCAGCAGAATGAAAGAAAATTTCAGAACACCAAAGGCTCCCATGAAATAGAATTTCCTGCCCAAGCTCATGAGTGAATGGCTCGATTTGTCTCCCTTGGAGCAGGGTTGATCCATGATTTCATCTGGGCTTATCTCCCAGAACATTTACTTTGTTGATATACCACCGGCTGGAATATTAGTGATAAATAATAAACGAAGGCAAATTTAATTGTGCTGCAGTCTTTCACTAGAATGAATCTTTCAGGAGAGTCACAATGATCTCTTGATTTACAAGAGCTGGAGCTGGTTGTGGATGGATGATGTAAATACAGGGACTTGGCACAGATGGCTGGGGCTGTGTTTGCCAGCAGCAGGCAGAGTTTGAGATGAACCTCCCAGCTCCAGATTAATGAATTATTAATGCCACAATTGAACAGCCCTGGGGGGCACATCCTGGTGAGGAGGAGCCCCCCTGGACCAGCCTGGATGGGGAGGGGACACAGGGATGGATGGGGAGGGGGGACAGGGATGGATGGATGGATGGATGGATGGATGGATGGATGGATGGATGGGGAGGGGTCACAGGGCTGGATGGAGAAGGATCCCAGGGATGGATGAAGAAAGATTCTAGGGATGAATGGAGAAAGATCCCAGGGATGGATGGAGAAAAATCCCAGGGATGGATGGAGAAAAATCCCAGGGATGGATGGAGAAGGATCACAGGGATGGATGAAGAAAGATCCCAGGGATGAATGGAGAAGGATCCCGGGGATGGATGGAGAAAGATCACAGGGATGGATGGAGAAGGATCCCGGGGATGGATGGAGAAGGATCCTGGGGATGGATGGAGAAAGATCACAGGGATGGATGGGGAAGGATCCCGGGGATGGATGGAGAAGGATCACAGGGATGGATGGAGAAAGATCACAGGGATGGATGGAGAAAGATCCTGGGGCTGGCACTGTCCTTCCCCTGCCAGCACTGCTCCCCACACCAGCTGCAGAAGAAAAGGAGTTGCACCTTGGGACAGGCAGGAAACAAGGCTGTTTCCTTGGACAGCCCAGGAAACTCTTGGGCAAGGGCAGGAATTCAGCCCAGACCCACAGGAGTGGGGTGAGCACCTCCCTGAGCCCTCCTGGGCACCAGGCAGTGCTGGGATGGGGCTGGCAGTGCCTCTGCCTCATTCCAGGACAGCCCAACCAAGAAACATCCCTGGGATACCCAAACAAACCTCCAGCAATTGCCTTTCTAAAGGAACAGTCCTGAGCAAACAAACACTGAGCTCTTAAACACTCGCTGAGCCCCCAAACAAACACTGGGCACCTCAACATGGAGCACCTAAACAATCATTAAACACCCAAACAAACACTGAGCACCTAAACATGGAGCACCTAAATAAACATTGAGGCTTAAACATTGAGCACTCAAAAAATCCTTGAGCACCCAAACTAACACTGAGCACTTAAACAAACATTGAGCACTTAAATATTGAGCACCTAAACCACGATTGAGCCCTTAAACCAACACTGAGTATTTAAATATTGAGCACCTAAATGATCATTGAGCACTTAAACAAACACTGTGCACCCAAACATTCAGCACTTAAACATCCAACACCTAAATAAACATTGAGCACTTAAATATGGGGCACTTAAAAAATCCTTGAACACCTAAGCAAACACTGAGCACTTCAACAATTACTGAACACCCAAACACTGAGCACCCAAAAAACCATTGGGCACTCAAATATTGACCACTTAAACAATCATTGAACACCCCAACACTGAGCACTTAAACATTGAGCACTTAAATATTGACCACTTAAACATTCATTGAATACCCAAACTAACACTGAGCACTTAAACATTGAGCATGTAACCAAACACTGAGCACAGGAACAAACATTGAACACACAATCATTGAACACACTGACACTGAGCACCCAAAAAAACATTGAGCACTTAAATATTGACCACCGAAATTATCATTGAACCCCCAAACACTGCGCACTTAAACACTGAGCACTTAAACATTGAGCACTCAGTGAGCACCTGAACACTGAGCACCTACACAGACATCGAGCACCTAAATACTGAGCACTTAAACCATGATTGAGCACGTAAAAAATCCTTGAGCAAACATTGAGCACTTAAACGATCACTGACCAATAAAACAATCCTTGAGCGCCCAAACATCGATCATTTAAACAGTTATTGACCACCCAAACTGTCACTGAACACCCAAACACTGAGCACACAAACATTGAGCGTTTAAACCACCACTGAACACCCAAACTAACACTGAGCACTTAAATATTCAGCACTTAAACAACTATTGAGTACTTAAACAATCACTGAGCACACAAACAAACAGTGATCACCTAAACAAACATCGAACACACAAACATTGAGCACCCAAAAAAAACACTGAGCACTTAAATATTGAGCACGGAACAATCATTGAACAAACGTACATTGAGCACCCAAAAAAAAAAAAACCCAACATTGAACACTTAAATATTGAGCACCTAAACAAACACTGAGCACCCCCAAAAAAATTGAACTCTTGAATATTGAGCACCTGAATGATCACTGAACACCCAAACACTGAGCACTTAAACATTGAGCACTTAAAGAATTATTGAGCACTTAAACAATCATTGGACACACAAATATTGAGTACTTAATTATTGAACACACTGACACTAAGCACCCCCCAAAAAAAACATTGAACACTTAAACACTGAGCACCTAAATGATCATCGAACACCCAAACAGTGAACACCCAAACAATGAGCACTTAAACCTTGAGCACTTAAACATTGAGCACCTAAAGGATCACTGTACACTCAAACACTGAGCACTTAAACACTGAACACCTAAAGAATCACCAAGTACTTAAACAATCATTGAGAACCTAAACACTATGGGTTATGGGTTATTGGTTATTGGCTATGGGTTATTGCTATGGGTTATGGGTTATTGGCTATGGGTTATTGGTTATTGGTTATGGGTTATTAGTTATTGGTTATTGGCTATGGGTTATTGGCTATGGGTTATTGGTTATTGGTTATTGGTTATTGGCTATGGGTTATTGGTTATTGGATATTGGTTATTGGTTATTGGTTACTGGTTATTGGTTATAGGCTATGGGTTATTGGTTATTGGCTATTGGCTATGGGTTATGGGTTATTAGTTATTGGTTATTGGCTATGGGTTATTGGTTATTGGTTATGGGTTATGGGTTATTAGTTATTGGTTATTTGCTATGGGTTATTGGTTATTGGTTACTGGCTATGGGTTATTGGTTATTGGCTATTGGCTATGGGTTATGGGTTATTGGTTATGGGTTATTGGCTATGGGTTATTGGTTATTGGTTATGGGTTATTGGTTATTGGTTATTGGTTATAGGCTATGGGTTATTGGTTATTGGCTATTGGCTATGGGTTATGGGTTATTGGTTATGGGTTATTGGTTATGGGTTATTGGTTATAGGCTATGGGTTATTGGTTATTGGCTATTGGCTATGGGTTATTGGTTATTGGCTATGGGTTATTGATAATCTCTGTGAGGTGTGGTAGGATAACAATGCACTGAAATCACACTGGGAAACACAGCAACACATTAAAGTTCATGTTTACATTAAATATCTGCAAACTTTGTATTATTTTAGATTAAATAATGGAATAGTCCCTGTCCCTGCTGTCCCCTATCCCCCATCCCCCATCCCTGCTGTCCCCTGTCCCCATCCCTGCTGTGACCCGGCTGTGGCCTTCCAGGACCTGAAGGAGCTACAGCAAAGATGTTCTCAAGGGGCAAGAGGGAAGGGATCCCAGTGCCCAAGGGCAGGGCTGGATGGGATTTTGGGCAGGAATTGTTCCCTGGAGGGTGGGCAGGGCTGGGCTGGAATTCCCAGAGCAGCTGTGGCTGTTCCATCCCTGCAGTGTCCCAGGCCAGGATTTAAGGTTCCCCCCAACCCAAACCATTCTGGGATTCAGTGAAAATGGCACAAAATCAGCCCAAGAGCTCAAAGCCTGAGCATGAATATTCCCCACGTTTCCTCCAGCAGACTTGTCCTAATTGTGCTCATATTTCCTGTCCAGAAATTTAATTTCGTGTAGTTCTTTAGTCGTGTGTCAACACATCTCAAATTCCTGTAAATTTGTTCTCCTGCTCTGGATAACCTTGTCAATCTTCATTAGGCGGAGGGGAGCAAACAGAGCTGGCTGCAGGCTGCAGATGAGGCTCAGCAAAGCTGCAGATGAGGCTCAGTAAAGCTGCAGATGAGGCTCAGCAAAGCTGCAGATGAGGCTCAGTAAAGCTGCAGATGAGGCTCAGCAAAGCTGCAGATGAGACTCAGCAAGGCTGCCCCAGCTCCTGGTGCTCCCCAGCACTGCAGAGCTGCTCCCACTGTGCCCAAACTCATCCCAGCTCCCAGCCCCACTGGTTTATCTCCACTGCAGCCCACCAAACATGAGTGACACACTGCTCACGTTCTGCCCTTGACAAGTAATTCAAATTGCAATCCCCCCAATCCTTGGAGAGCACCAGCACTTCCCAAACTTCCCCTGCAAAAACTCCACCAATGCCACAGGACAGGGCTGGACAGGGAGGGGAAAACAGAGACATCAGAGAAGCCATTTCCAAACCTCTGCAGGATTTTACAGTGCTCAACCACGGCCTGTGTCTTCCTTTCACTTAAAGGACATTCAGAATTCAGAATTGAGATTTAAATTCTGTGTTCCATGAGTGCCACAGTGGGGATCCTTATCTCAATCCCTGTCACTGGTACCCCCCACATCCCTTTTCTCAACCCCCAGTGCTGCTCACCCTCCTGTCCTGTCCCTCCCTGGCATCCCCTGATGCACCTGGAGCTTCCTGCAGCTCTCCAGACCCTGCTCTCACCACTCCCCTCTGCTAACAAATCCTAAAAAATCCAGTTTCTAACCCCCTTGTTCCTGCCACAGCCCCGTGCACGCTGGGGACAGAATTTGCACATCCAAGGTGCTCAGGGAGGGAGAAATCCTGGCTGGGGAGCCCCGAGGGAGCAGGGCAGCACATCTGGGGAATGCCGAGTGTTTGCAAGTGCTCTGAATTTGCAGCAAGGATTTCACAGCTGCAAACAAATTTTGTAGAGATTGATCAAGGGAATTGTGAAATAACTGAGAGGCTCCTGCCGTGGCAGCAGCCAGGCACCAGGTGATGGCAGGGCTGGAAAAGCCAAAGGCTGAGGAAGTTTCTGGGACTTTAGAAAGGCTTTAAGGACTTGGTTCCCAAGGGAATGGCTCTGTACAAATCACATTTGCATCATGCAAGGTGTGGCTGGAGAGCTTTCGTCTCATTTTCACCAGGTAACTTGGATGAGCAGGAAGCTCCTAGCCCTGAAAAGAGACGTTTCAGAAAAATGAAGAATAAAACTGTCTTGGTTCAAGCTTCCCTAAGGCAGCTTCCAGTGGAGGGATCTGGACTCACTCAGCAAGTGGTGAAGGCTGAATTTCACACACAGGAATTGTGGAACTGGTAATTATGAAGGATTTGCTCAGAGGCTGGGCTCTCCTGTCCCTTTAAACCCTGACATGAACAGCAAAAGCACATTTCCTCAGCAATCAACCTTTTCCCACCTGGGCAAGGAATGGGTGAACTGGTGTCCATGTAACTCCCAACCTTCTGTTCTGTTGCTCCCTTTTCCCATTCCCAGAGCCAGGTTTTGCTCCCTTTTCCCTTTTCCTATTTCCCACTCCCCAGATCCAGGCTTTGTTTCCTTTTCCCATTCCCTGATCCAGGCTTTGCTTCCTTTTCCCTTTTCCCATTCCCAGACCCAGGCTTTGCTCTCCTTTTCCCCTTTTCCCATTCCCAGACCCAGGCTTTGCTCTCCTTTTCCCCTTTTCCCATTCCCAGACCCAGGCTTTGCTCCTTTTCCCCTTTTCCTATTCCCAGACCCAGGCTTTGCTCCCTTTTCCCATTTCTCCTTTCCCATATTCAGGCTTTGCTTCTTTTTCCCTTTTCCCATTCCCAGATCCAGGCTTTGCTCCCTTTTCCCATTCCCAGACCCAGGCTTTGCTCCTTTTCCCCTTTTCCTATTCCCAGACCCAGGCTTTGCTCTCCTTTTCCCCTTTTCCCATCCCCAGATCCAGGCTTTTCCCCTTTCCCTGATCCAGGCTTTTCTCCCTCTCCATTTCCCATTTCCCTTTCCCTGATCCAGGCTTTTCTCCCTCTCCATTTCCCATTTCCCTTTTCCCTCTCCCCAGCCCTGCTCTGCTCCTGCAGGATCGATTGGAACAACAAGATTTGTAAACATCAATATTTTTGTACTGGAAGCAGATGAAGTGAAACACCCCAGCAGCCACACACCAGCCAGGCTGCACAGAGACAAACAAGTTTAATGGGAGAGCAAAGCAGGCAGGAGGGAAAAAAGAGAATTTCTGGTTTTTTGGGCAGAGAAATCAGCAGTGGAGGAGAGCAGGAGAGCAGAGGGGAAGGCAGGAGCTGCTCACACACCCTGGGACAGGAGGAAATGGGGCAGGGAGGGCAGAGCACACTGCTGTGCCTCATTTTGGGGTGGTTTTCACTCAGTCTGAGCTGCTTTGGGGTTCTGTGGGGCTGCACAGAACACAGCTCCATGTCCTGGCTACCCTTTCTTCCCCAGCCACAGAACCCAGCACACTGGCAGCGAGGGTTCCCCTGGGCTGCATTTCCAACAATCCCTCCCCACAGCACAGAGCCATGGGCAAAACCAGATTTTGGTGCTGTGTGCTCGTGTCAGACACCCCAAAATCAGCAGGTGCTGGACGGGGCAGTCTGGGGCACAACCTCCCCCGTGCTCTCCTTTGGGCTCTGCTTTTGGGGAGGATGCTGTTAAACTTTTCATGAACTGCCAGCAAAAAGCTGTGGAATGCCACATTCTGAAAGATTTCCAGTAATTCTTTATCAGGCCACAGAATTAAACAGATTTTCTCTGGGGGACTGTTTGTTCTTCAGGGAAACCGAGCCCAGGAACACAACAAAAGCTCCTGGTGCAGCCCCACCACCTTGCCCAGGCTCAAACTGCTCCTCCAGTGTTCCCTCACCTGAAGGAAGACTCTGGATCTTTCTAATTTTCTTTTAAAAATAATTGTCATGTGCCAAAAGTGGAGTGACTTGAGAGCTCGAAAGGAACAACCCGGCGTTCTGCCAGCGTGCGCTGAGAAAAGTTCCTTTTTTAGCAGCAAACACACCTCAGCCAGGTGTGCCATTATTAGCTCTGCCATTAATTATGCCGGTTTTAAAATTTAAACCTTTTCCTAAGTACCTCACACATGTCTGAGATAAAATATTCAAATGCATTTAGTGTCTCTAAAAGGGTAAATTCAGCTGTGAACAGATTTCCATTTTCCTAATGCTTTCTGGCACTTGCTGCTGTCCAGTTACATTAGCCTGTGAAAACGTTTCCAGATTTATCAGCCCCAGGTCCGTGCCAACCCAAATGCGAATTTATAATTCTGAGTAAATAAATCCCGCACAAAAAAACTCCCTCAAGAACTAATAATTGGTGAATAGAAAGTTGATACGTTTTAAACGCCTACAATCGCAACGCTGCGCCCAAAAATGTGATGGCTCAAGGAAAAAAAAAAAAAAAAATCCTTTTCAGGTGAATTCTTGACAAGAGGAACAGCTCGTGTTTGTTCCTGCTCGATCCTGCCGGAGCAGGCGAGGACATTTCAGACACATTATGCATTTTGACACTAAGTAACTGCCAATTAGCTGAAGTACATAATTGCATCTTAATGCAGCAAAGGAGAAAATAACAAAAAAAGCCTGGGAAAAGGGTTATACAACTGAGGGGTTGATGACAGCTGAAACCAACAACAAACCCAAACAAAATCTGGGAGAAAAGCAAAGCTCCAACCAGCCCCGAGGCTCCGCAGAGGCTCAGGGCAGGGGAGGTGGGAGCAGCACCTGCAGCCAGGAGCTCCAGGTGGGCTCAGGAGGCTCCTGCAGCCCAGGTGAGGAGCTGAAATTATTGGAATTCGAGTCATTAATGCCAGGCCAGGCTGGACACTGGGGCTGGAGCAGCCTGGGGCTGTGGGAGGGGATTTGGGTGGCACTGGAGGGGATTTGGGGCTCTCCAACCCAAACCAGCCTGGGGTTCTGGGGTTTTAACAAATCCCATCCTGGGCTGCAGCAGGGGAAGAGTTCCCTTGGCAGATCTGTGCGAGGAGAGAGCCTGTGAAGCTCTGGTGGCTCAGAGAAATCCAAGATTTGGTGGCAGTGGCAGAGCACCAGGAGCTCTCAGAGCTGGAAATGCAATAGAAATCCAAAATTTGGTGGCAGTGGCAGAAATCTAGGAACTCTCAGAGCTGGAAATGCAATAGAAATCCAAAATTTGGTGGCAGTGGCAGAGCACCAGGAACTCTCAGAGTGGAAATGCTCAGAGAAATACAAAAAAAAATACAAAAACTCAGCCCCAGAGGGATTTGGGGAGGGTGGTGAATGAGGAACCCAGCTCCACAGGGATTTGGGAGGATGAGGATGGGGAACGCAGCTCCACACAGGGATTTGGGAGGATGAGGATGGGAAATCCAGCTCCACACAAATGTCCCAGCCTTGTCTGTGCTTCTGGATTTCAGAATTAAACCCAGAGTAATTTTATCGGGCCCCAGAGCCTTCTGTATTTAAATTTACCCAGAAATTCTGGGATTTCTTTCTAAACCCAACAGAAGATTTGCTCATCCTTCCTTTTTCTGTCCCTGAATTCTGCACTCAGCAGCGCTGGTTGCTGCACAGATTTTATTTTACCCCTGAATTCTGCACTCAGCAGTACTGGTTTCAGCACAGATTTTATTTTACCCCCAATTTTTCACTCAGCAGTGCTGGTTGCTGCACAGATTTTATTTCACCCCCAATTCTGCACTCAGCAGCGCTGGTGGCTGCACAGATTTTATTTTACCCCCAATTTTTCACTCAGCAGTGCTGGTTGCTGCACAGATTTTATTTTACCCCCAATTTTTCACTCAGCAGCACTGGTTGCTGCACAGATTTTATTTCACCCCCAGTTCTGCACTCAGCAGTGCTGGTTGCTGCACAGATTTTATTTCACCCCCAAATTTTTCACTCAGCAGCGCTGGTGGCTGCACAGATTTTATTTTACCCCCAATTCTGCACTCAGCAGTGCTGGTTACTGCACAGATTTTATTTTACCCCCAATTCTGCACTCAGCAGCACTGGTTGCTGCACAGATTTTATTTTACCCCAATTTTTCACTCAGCAGCACTGGTTTCAGCACAGATTTTATTTCACCCCTGAATTCTGCACTCAGCAGCGCTGGTGGCTGCACAGATTTTATTTCACCCCCAGTTCTGCACTCAGCAGTGCTGGTTACTGCACAGATTTTATTTTACCCCCAATTTTTCACTCAGCAGCGCTGGTGGCTGCACAGATTTGCCTTGGTGGGAGGCTGTGAGTTGGCCACTGGCAAGAGCAGCAGATGCTGCAATATTCCAACTCTCATTTGAGTGCTAATTGTGCTCAATAGTCACAGCTTGCTCCTTATAGATCGTTTGTTAAAAACACATTAATAATGCAAACGGAGCCCCAGCAGCTGCGGAGCCATCCCAGACAGGGCAGAGCTTCCTCCCAGTGGCCAGGACAGAGCAGAGCTGGGAAATGATCCTCCAGAGAAAATCCCAGAATGTCCTGCTGCCATCATCCCTGCCGAGCCTCTGGCACCCCTGCAGCAGCGCTGGCACACCTGGAGCAAACAGAAACCTTGCACAGGATCTCTCTGTGTGTTTTTAGCGCTCCTTGCAGAGGCAGCTGCTGCTGAGATGCAAAGCAGAGTAACATTTTTAATTGTAAAAGTGATAAAGACAATGAATTATAAACGCTTTTAAAGGAATATATTAATGAATGTGGGGTGTGATATAAAGTTTAATTAGAATTTTAAGCCTTTAAGGATAAAGTGAATTAACTAAAAGGCTTTAAAATGAACTAATATAATACACAAGCCAGAATTTAAATAGATTTTGAAGGTATTTTAGACAGTTCTTGTATGGAAAAGCAGCCATACATGTGTCTAACTTTTTAATTGGTTTGGAACACTGGGAAGGAATTGTTGCTGCTTCCTTTTATTTGAACATAACTTTTATTTATGCATATTTATTCTCTTATTCTAATGCAAATAGAACACTGGGAATGAGGTAGTTATGCAAATAACTTGATTGGATTAGGAAGAATTATGGAATATCCTGAAGGCACCCACAGGGATGGTGGGGCCAAGCCCTGGCCCTGCACAGCCCCCAGCCCATGGTGACCAAACTGAGCCCCAAATGTCCCCTGGGTCCCCTCAGCCACAGTCCCCGAGGGGGTGACCCAGACTTTGGGGTCAGAACCTCTGCAGGAGTGTCCTGAGAGCTGACCCTAAACCCCACACCCTGAGTGACCACAGTGACCACAGACATTGGGGTCAGAACCTCTGCAGGGCTGTCCTGAGAGCTGACCCTAAACCCCAAACCCTGAGTGACCACAGTGATCACAGTGACCACAGACATTGGGGTCAGAACCTCTGCAGGAAAATCCTGAGAGCTGAGCCTAAATCCCAAACCCTGAGTGACCACAGTGACCACAGTGACCCAGACTTTGGGGTCAGAACCTCTGCAGGAATGTCCTGAGAGCTGACCCTAAACCCCAAACCCTGAGTGACCACAGTGACCACAGTGACCACAGACTTTGGGGTCAGAACCTCTGCAGGGCTGTCCTGGGAGCTGACCCTAAACCCCAAACCCTGAGTGACCACAGTGACCACAGTGATCACAGTGACCACAGACTTTGGGGTCAGAACCTCTGCAGGAGTGTCCTGAGAGCTGAGCCTAAACCCCAAACCCTGAGTGACCACAGTGATCACAGTGACCACAGACATTGGGGTCAGAACCTCTGCAGGAAAATCCTGAGAGCTGACCCTAAACCCCAAACCCTGAGTGACCACAGTGACCACAGTGACCACAGTGACCACAGTGACCACAGACTTTGGGGTCAGAACCTCTGCAGGAATGTCCTGGGAGCTGAGCCTAACCTGCCCAGGTCTTTAAGCCGGGTTTGCAGATAAACTCAGGCCCAGGCCTTGTCCCAGCTCGTGGCACACACACCCAGCCCTGCTCCTGTGGAGCAGCAGGGGAAGGAAACCATGGTTACAGAGCTTGTCTGGGCTCTGAAAGCTGCAGCACTGCCACATTTCGGGCTCTAACCTCGGGAGGATCAAACCTGGCTGAGGATTAAAGCCCAGATTAGGAGCAGTGCAGGAGGGAACCCCATCCCTCTGCAGGGTCCTGATGTTGATTAGGGTCTAGAACTGGGTTTACTGCACTAATTACCTTTACTGGTTTTATTTTTCTATTACTGGTTTGCTGCACTAATTATCTTTGCTGATTTATCTCTCTATTACTGGCTTGCTGCACTAATTACCTTTACTGGTTTGTCTATCTATTACTGACTTGCTGCACTAATTACCTTTACTGGTTTTATTTTTCTATTACTGGTTTGCTGCACTGATTACCTTTACTGGTTTTATTTTTCTGTTACTGGTTTGCTGCACTAATTATCTTTTCCTAAACGAGCCCTAACCCTCTCAGTGTCCCTGGGGCATGGCAGATTCCAGAGCTGGCAATGACCAGGACGTGTCACCTGCTCTGCACCCTGTGAGAGAGAGCCTGGGAGCAAAGGATGGGGAAAAGCATGGGAAGCACTGTTCCCTCATCCTAAAAACTGCGGAATGAGCTCAACTTGCACCAAAAGAACTCTGAAAACAGAAATAGAGCTGGGGGAGCCCAGCCAAAGCAGCACTGGGAGGTTTTGGTGCAATGCCCCTCACCCTGAGCCTGGGCTGGGTTCTGGGCTCCCCAGGAGCAGGGGGAGCAGCAAAGGGGTTCCAGACTCTAACCCAGGCTGAGGGATGAGCAGGTGAGTCCAGGCTGCAGCATCTCCCTCAGCTGCAGCCTCTCCTGAGCTGCAGCATCTCCTGAACTCCAGAATCCCCTGAGCTCCTGCATCCCCTGAGCTGAGCATCCCCTGAGCTCCTGCATCCCCTGAGCTGAGCATCCCCTGAGCTCCTGCATCCCCTGAGCTCCTGCATCCCCTGAGCTGAGCATCCCCTGAGCTGAGCATCCCCTGAACTGAGCATCCCCTGAGCTCCTGCATCCCCTGAGCTCC
>PYHW01009183.1:34229-46914 GCA_013186435.1 Turdus rufiventris | reverse complement strand
GGACGTGGCTCCTGTCCCTCTGCAGGGGCTGGTGGCCATGGGCAGCAGGACGTGGCTCCTGTCCCTCTGCAGGGGCTGGTGGCCATGGGACGTGGCTCCTGTCCCTCTGCAGGGGCTGGTGGCCATGGGACGTGGCTCCTGTCCCTCTGCAGGAGCTGGTGGCCATGGGACGTGGCTCCTGTCCCTCTGCAGGGGCTGGTGGCCATAGGACGTGGCTCCTGTCCCTCTGCAGGAGCTGGTGGCCATGGGATGTGGCTCCTGTCCCTCTGCAGGGGCTGGTGACCATGGGACGTGGGACGTAGCTCCTGTCCCTCTGCAGGGGCTGGTGACCATGGGACGTGGCTCCTGTCCCTCTGCAGGAGCTGGTGGCCATGGGACGTGGCTCCTGTCCCTCTGCAGGAGCTGGTGGCCCAGGATGTCGCTCCTGTCCCTCTGCAGAGCCCCCAGGACAGCCCATGGTGGCAGCCGAGGTTTTGCAGGATTCCCTCCCTCCAGCAGCCCTGTGGGAAGGGAGGAGCCCCCAGGACATGGAGCCGTGCAAAGGTGACACAAATAAAACCTGCAGGCAAGAGGAGCTGCCTCTCACACCAAGACTGAAATGATTCTCAGATCAGGCTGTGTTCCTGTGAGCGCTGTCACAGCAATCAGGGATTTAAGGAAACCCAAGTCACAGATAATGCATTGAAATAATAAAGTGACACTTTGATGTGCAACCAGCAGACATTAAGGAAATGACAACTGACTCCAAAACGTCCAGAAAGATATTTAAATCAGTAATGCTGAATAAATGAAATGAGCAATTACTGGAATGTTTGACAAAGCATGATACAACAATATATTAGGCATATATTAGCTCAGCCTTTACCCACTGATCTTTATCTGCTTTTAATTAATGAATTTAATTGACTGTAAGGGAGATTTGAGAATGCCTTGTTACAAGTCAAGGAAGAAAAGCATTTCATAATTTGGAGAGCAGAAGCCAAGGGAGCCTGCAGAGACAAACACTGGGGTGGAGCCACTGCTGGTCTGAGCCTGGGAAGGGCAGGAGAGTCTCCAAAAATTGTGATTTCCACTGGGATTACCTCGTGTGTTCTCTATGCTCTCCTGTGCACTGCTCTGCACTTGGCTGTGTCAGTCCAAGATGTGTCAATCCAAAAAAGCATCAATAATATTAAATCAGAAAAGAAGAACAAACTCTCTAAAACTGAAGATTTATGCACATAATCCTTACAAAGACTGAGCATTATTATTATTATTATTATTTTTATTATTATTATTATTATTGCTTTGTTTTCAATTGCATTTTAAATAACAACTGTTTACAGTTTTCTCTCTTTGCCACACCTGGGGATTAAAATAGATGCTTAAACTATTTTAAATGAGTTGAAATTAGTTCTGTTTTCCATATCTGGGGAATAGAATATAGACTTAAACGGTTTGAAATGAGATAAGCCTGGAACTGTGAGATGGAGCTCACTCCTGGAGATTCTCCCAGTAAATGATATTTAAATGGCTCGTGGCTTTGCCATTTCCAGAATGGAAATCTTTTTTCCCCACCAAGCATGGAACAGCAGGGACAGAAACGTGCTCCAAACCGTGGAGGTGCCGATTTTAACAGCCTGGCAGAGCAGGTATTTAGCTGCTTTTCTGAGTAGTTCTTAGTTTAAACCAATGTTAGTAACAGGTGCATGGACAAGCCAGTTTTAAAGAATTTTTCTGTAACTTACTGAGACCCTTCAAAGTTGTTAAAATATAAACTGCACTAAATTAAAAAAAAAAAAAAAAAAAAAAGAGAAGAAAATAAAAAACAGCACACCAAAATTAGAAGACCTAAGATAAAGGTGAAGAGCAAAGTTCTGAACAGCAACCAAGCACTGCACTGAAAAACTCAGCAAGGCACGTGGACAACCAAAAAAATGCATGATTGGAATGTAAAATTAAAGCTAAATCTAAACAATAAATCAATAAACAACAAATCAGCTTCTGCACAGTCATATCAACGCAATGTCCAAAAGTGCTGCCTCTCCTGCAGGGATGCATTTCTGGGTGCATGATTCCTTCCATCCCTGACAAGAGCAGAGCAGCTCCTCCTGAGCCAAAAGCAGCTTGTGCAGCCCCTGGCTCCTGAGAACCTGCCCACAGCACTGACAATCCATTTATTGTCCCAGAACAACACATCTGGGGTTTGGGGTTTGGGGTTGGGTTTGGGGTTTGCGGTTTGGGGTTGGGGTTTGGGTTTGGGGTTTGGGGTTTGGGTTTGGGGTTTCTCCCAAGCTGGAGGTGCTGGCAGAGCTCCATGTTCAGTTCTGCACAGAAGGGGAACAGCCCAGGAAACCCTGGGAGAACAAATCCTCATCTCCCTGCAGGGGCATGGATCCCATTGCTGCAGCGCGGGGCTGGGGGGGATTTGGGCAGGTATTCCTCCTGTGGCACAGCTGTGGCTGTTCCATCCCTGGCAGTGCCAGGGCAGGGTGACACTGGGGCTGGGACACCCTGGGACACCCTGGATGGCACCAGAGTGTCCCTGATGGCACTGGGGTGTCCCCGATGGCACTGGAGTGTCCCTGATGGCACCAGAGTGTCCCTGGATGGCACCAGAGTGTCCCTGATGGCACTGGAGTGTCCCTGATGGCACCAGAGTGTCCCTGGATGGCACCAGAGTGTCCCTGATGGCACTGGGGTGTCCCTGATGGCACTGGAGGGTCCCTGGATGGCACTGGAGTGTCCCTGATGGCACTGGAGGGTCCCTGGATGGCACTGGAGGGTCCCTGGATGGCACCAGAGTGTTCCTGATGGCACTGGAGTGTTCCTGATGGCACTGGAGGGTCCCTGATGGCACCGGAGTGTTTCTGATGGCACTGGAGTGTCCCTGATGGCACTGGAGGGTCTGAGCTCCCTTCCCACCCAGCCAGGCTGGCATCCCAGGGTTTCCCAGACAGGAAATATCCCCACACAGCCCTCCCGTATTTCCAGGCTGTTTTCTCATTGATCTCTGACAATCCAGCACAGAACTGCCCCGTTTGCGTTCACACCTTTGCTCAGGAGCCCCGAGCTGTCGGAGGGAGGCTGAGGAGGGGATTTTGGATTTGGGATTTGGGATTTTGGATTTTGGATTTGGGATTTGGGATTTTGGATTTGGGATTTTGGATTTTGGATCTTGGATTTTGGGTTTTGCATTTTGCATTTTGCATTTTGGATTTGGGATTTGGGCTCTGCTCTGGCAGCTCCACCAGGAGCACCCAACAAGAGCTCACCAACATCCCAGCAATGCCTTCAGCTCCCAGCACAGCACCAGGGGCCGGCACCGCGAGCTGCAAGCACAGCTCCACTTTATTAAATATTAAAGAATGGTTAAATATTCAAACAAAACTGCCAGAAGATAAAAGCCAAGCAAAAGTCACCGCCCATTCTAACACTTCACGGAGCTCTGTCTCAAAGCAGTTTGTAACAGGAGCAGCCTGGGCGCTTGGGAGAACCAAAGGACGAGAACAGCTCTTAATTACAGCATGAAACCACCGAGCTCCTGACTGAGGGAACACAGAACCCCATCACTGAGATTGGTTTGACAAATTCATCTTCCTTTTCTTGGTTCTGACTAGAACATGGGCAGGAGGAAGAGGAGGAGTCACCCAAAGCAGCAGCTCCTTTGAAATCCTGCCCTGCCCTGCTCCTGCCCTCCCAGCACAGCCAGGGCTGCTGGCACTGGGCACTGGGTGGGAATGGGACAGAGAACAGCCAGCAGAAATTCCAGGCTGCCACCGAGGCACAGGGGGAGCAGCAGGGATCTGCTCTGCCAGGATTCCTACTGATCATTGATAAAAACTCCTGTTAATCACAAAAGGATTGGGTTTGTACAAACCAGGATACACAGGTCTGAAGTGAACATGGACACTTAATTGAGAAAAAAATGTGATTAAATCATCCTGTTTTAAATATAAATACGTTATAAATACGTTATAAATACGATGTCTCTAAATAATTTGTATCTGCTACCAGTTTGTAAAGTCAGTCTTTCCAACAGTCCCATAGATTTTACAAACTCAGATCCCTGCCTTTGTTTTATCAATGCTGCCTCTCCACAAAAACCAGAACTTCCCAAACTCTGCCGGTTTTATCTGCCCAGACCAGATGGTATCTGTGGGACTGACTCCCAGAGACTTTACAGATGTTTATTCACCACCACTGCTTGCCTGGCAAAATGATCACAGCAAAACCCCAAAATTATTGATTACAACAAGAAACCATGCTGTAAGGGGCTGCAAACCGAGGTTGGAGGAGCCTGGAGTGGGCAGTGACCCCTCACATTTATAAAATAAAACAATCTCAATTGTGCTGAAAATTGAAACTTTTTGTTTCTCATTTCTAGCACTGTGGAAGGGACACAGAAAGGGGAGCTGCAAACACAAAAACTGATGCTGGGGGCTGCAAAGCTCGGGATAATTTGAGGAGGAGACCCAGAACAGACACAGAATCCAGAGTCCCAGAGCAGGCACAGAATCCCAGAATCCAGGCTGGAAAAGGAGCAAGGATCCCAGCACTCCCCAGCCCCAAGCCCTGGCCCTGCTCTCCTGGGTGGTTTCACCCCAAACTCGGCCCTGCCAAAACTCCCGAAGCTTCCCCACCTCTGAAACACCCCCAGCTCTGGGGGGAAGCAGCATGTGCAGGCACGGAGAGAGTAAACACTGGGGTCCAGGATTTACGGGATCCTTGGGTTTATGGGATCCCTGGGTTTGTGGGATCCCAGGATTTATGGCATCCCTGAGTTTATGGGATCCCAGAATTTATGGGATCCCTGCATTTATGGGATCCTTGGGTTTATGGGATCCCTGGGTTTGTGGGATCCCAGGATTTATGGCATCCCTGAGTTTATGGGATCCCAGAATTTATGGGGTCCCTGCATTTATGGGATCCTTGGGTTTATGGGATCCCTGGGTTTGTGGGAACCCAGGATTTATGGCATCCCTGGGTTTATGGGATCCCAGAATTTATGGGGTCCCTGCATTTATGGGATCCCTGGGTTTGTGGGAACCCAGGATTTATGGGATCTTCAGGTTTCTGGGATGACAGGATTTCTGGGATCCTTGCATTTATTGGATCCCTGCATTTCTGGGATCCCAGGGTTTCTGGGATACCTGGATTTCTGGGATCCCTGCATTTATTGGATCCCCAGATTTATAGGATCCCCAGGTTTCTGGGATCCCTGCATTTATGGAATCCCTGGATTTCTGGGGTCCCCAGATTTCTGGGATCCCTGGGTTTCTGGAACACGTGGGATCAGAGCAGACCTTCCTGCAGGCCTGGAGCTGGCAAGCACCGGGATTTCCGTGCCAGCCTGTGCCCTGGGCTCTGCAGATGGCAAAAAGGCACAGATACATCAAATAACTGCTTTGTGGCAGCACACCAAGTGGAGAAACCAAGCTAAAAGGAAACCAGTATGAGTACTGTTCCTAACTGGGACAGACTGGGAAGCTCGTCCTGCCCGGAGCTCTGCTGGCACCGAGGAGGAGTCCAAGAGCAGACACAGAATTCCAGAATTCCAGAATTCCAGAATTCCAGAATTCAGAGTCCCAGAGCACCGAGGCTCTGCTGCTCCTGGGCATTAACCTGGGGATTCAGGAGCTCAGGACAGCACCCAAACCACCTGCAGGACACACACTCCTGTTCATTTTCTTTTCTTCCTTTCCACGTCTCCCCCATTTTAATGTCTCTCGGTGCAGATCCGTTGTAACCTCATTAATTGAGATTTGGTCACTTTGGTGACAAACCGGGCATTCCATGGCCATTAGAAATGTGGATACAAACCACTGATGAACTACAGAGCACTGCACATTTTGGAGAGGGCTGTAGCAGCCCCTCTCCTCCTCCTGCCGAGGGGAGCAGCTCTGCTGGAGCAGGACTGTGCCTGTGCTGCTGTTCCTGCCCTGAATTCCAATGCCCAGGGCAGCCCTGCTGTTTGCCTCAGTGCCAGTGCCAGGCTGCTGGCCTCAGCTGCTCCACAAAATTCCAATTCAGCTCACACTCGTCCCTCCCAGCGCCACATCCGTGTTTCACAGCTCTCTGCGTGGCTGGAAAACCAAGGATCTGTTTAACTCCGTGGCACTCGCTCCCAAGCCTGGGAAGGGGAATTTTCTGGGCATTTCCCTGCGCACAGGGCACTGCCCTCCTTTGCTGCAGCTCCTTGGCCTCCCTGTGCCCCCAGAGCGCCAGGAGCCCAGCCCAGGCACAGCTCCAGGTAAATCCAGGTTGGGATTGAACATCCCAGCAATGCTGTGTGCAGTGTGCAGAGCTGGGAAATGGAGCTTAGCACAGCCCAGCCTGGCTGAGCACAGCCCAGCCTGGTTTAGCACAGTCCAGCCTGGTTTAGCACAGTCCAGACTGCCTTAGCACAGCACAGCCTGGCTGAGCACAGCCCAACCTGGTTTAGCACAGTCCAGACTGCCTTAGCACAGCCCAGCCTGGTTTAGCACAGCCCAGCCTGGCTTAGCACAGCACAGCCTGGTTTAGCACAGCCCATCCTAACCTGGTTTAGCACAGCCCAACCTGGTTTAGTACAGCCCAGCCTGGCTTAGCACAGCCCAGCCTGCCTTAGCACAGCTCAACCTGGTTTAGCACAGTCCAGCCTGGTTTAGCACAGCCCAGCCTGGTTTAGCACAGCCCAGCCTGGTTTAGCACAGCCCAGCCTGGCTTGGCACAGCCCAGCCTGGTTTAGCACAGCCCAGCCCATCCTGGTTTAGCACAGCCCAACCTGGTTTAGCACAGCCCAGCCCAGCCTGGGGTTTTTGTTGTATCTGTGTTGGAGTTTGTGTTTGTGGGGTTTTTGTTTTGGGGTTTTTGTGTGTTTGCTCCTGGGGTTGAATTAGAGCCTTTAGAACAATTAAATGTATTTAAGCCATGCGGACATGAAGTAGAAGTTAAGTTTAGCTTTAAATAAGTAGGAACACACCTCAAGTGCCTTAAGAGAGGGAAAGCCCCAAAGCCTAGTTTAAAGTTCAGTAGCCCCAAAGCCTAGTTTAAAGTTCAGTAGCCCCAAAGCCTAGTTTAAAGTTCAGTAGCCCCAAAGCCTAGTTTAAAGTTCAGTAACTTAACTCCAGTCGTAATGAAAGCACAGCAGAACATTGCTTACATTCTAGATAAAACAGAGCCGTTTATGTGAATAGATAGAACTATGTGTAAATTATGTGTAAGGACTGACAGCACTTTTGTACTTCAGAACTGAGCTCTGATAGGTGTAGGAATCATGGTTTAGAATCCTGTTTTTAGCTAATTGGATGATTTATGAATAAAGTCCTCTGTACTGGCATGAAAAAAAAAAAAAAGAAGAAGAAAAAGAAGAAGAACAGCAAAGGTGTGGGAGCTGCTGCTGCTGCTTCTGCTCAGAAAGCTTTTAGCTTTTCGCTTTTAGCTTTTAACACAGGCTTTCATACTCTGAACTCTTTGCCTTCCAGACTGATGCATCCCTGCGATAAACAACTTCACAGCCACCAACAACTGCTCCCGTCTCTCTGAAGAGCCAGAGCCAGGGAAGGCTCCGCACTCATCCCTGCTGCAGAGCTCCGGGGAGAATCCCTAGCCCTGGAGATCCCACCAGCCTCCATCCCCAGCCCTGGAGATCCCACCAGCCTCCATCCCCAGCCCTGGAGATCCCACCAGCCTCCATCCCCAGCTCAGGATCCCACCAGCCTCCATCCCCAGCCCTGGAGATCCCACCAGCCTCCATCCCCAGCCCTGGAGATCCCACCAGCCTCCACCCCCAGCTCAGGATCCCCGGCACGCTCTCGGGGCAGATACAGGCTGCTGGTTTTAGGGTGCAGTTTTAGGATGTTGTTTTAGGGTGATCTTTTTAGGGTGCTAGTTTTAGGGTGCTGTTTCAGGGTGTTGTTTTTAGGATGTTGTTTTTAGGATGTTGTTTTTAGGATGTTGTTTTTAGGATGCTGTTTCAGGACGCTCTTCCAGGGTGCTGAAATGGAATTTTCAGGGAGTGCCCCTCAGGCTCTCCCAGAGCCCCTGCAGTGCCAGCGCTTGGCTGCGGGTCCCAGCCCTGTGAACAAACTTTGTGCTCGCTGACAAAAACGCCTTTGTGGGGCTGGTGTGACAGAAGAACGGCTGTGCTGCCCTGCCAGGACAATCCCTGATCCCAGAGCAGTCCCTGCACTGCTGTGCTGCCCTGCCAGGACAATCCCTGCTCCATCACCCATTGTGGCTTTCTCTTTGGGTCCCTGGTGATATTTTCCAGGACCCGAGAGTGCTAATATGCTTTAGCTATCTCTCAGGAGCTCACATTTAGCCAGCAGAGAAAGACCGGAGACCTTACTCGACGATTTTCACAAGAGTCTTTATTTCATGCGAAGGGGGTCAAGCAGGGATCCTCTCAGAATTGTATTTATAGGTTCAGGGGGGATTGAAACTCCAGCCAATAAAGGTTTAGACAAAGAACAGCATCCAATCTCAGTGAGAAGTTCTAAAGGTGACCCGACCAATTACACAAACTGATTTCTGACCAATTCTCTTCCAAGGTGTTAGAGAGTGACCAAATTCTTGAGGGATTTGGCTCAACCTTGGTATCTGGGATACTTTATCTATTCTAGCAAGTTCCAGGGGCCAGGAGCAGAAGGCTTTGGAGGAATTGGATCATCCACAACCCATCTCCTGGGACAGCCCCGAGCAGTCACTGCACCCAGCTCCGTGCCAGTGCTGGCCTCTGTGCAGCCACAGAAAATTCCTCTGAGCAGTTTAACGCACGAGTCAGCTCCAATCTGTGCAACAAAGCTGTGTGCACATGACATCCATCCCTTCTCCTGTGAGACAGAGGAAGAATCCCTAACTCAGGAAATTCGGGCTCTGCCTCTGTCACCAGAGCTTATCCAGGGATTCACACCAGACTCGAGTCTGCAGCTGCTAATTTAAACTGACTGAGCAATATATTGCTTTTCAATTTATTTAATATCGTTTGCATTGCTGTGTTATTACTGTATGTATATAAAATAATGAGTAATACAATTTCTATTGCTAAGAGATAAAGAGAGGAAATAAGAAATCGCAGATCAGGAGGGGAATTTTCCTGGTTTTCAGATTTCCTGGCAGCCCTCATACACATATCAGAGACCTTCATGCTCTCACCCATCCCTACAACCCCACATCCTGATTTCCAGGGATCCAGACCGAGCCTGCCCCACGGGAACGCCGTGCCAGTGCAGTTAATTAACACCGTCACTAATTACCTGCAAGCAGAGGGAGCTCTGACTCTTCCCAGAGCAGCCTCGGTGCTCAGCTCCTGGGGACCGGCCCGGAGGCTCTGGGGGTTGTCCCTGTCTGCCCCAAAATCCATCCCCAGAGCTGGGAATTCTCTGCCCTGCTCCTTGGAGGAGTCACACATGGCCCTAGAAATGATCCTAAGGGAAATCCTGGCCATAGAAACCATCCTAAAGGAAATCCTGGCCATAGAAACCATCCTAAAGGAAATCCTGGCCATAGAAACCATCCTAAAGGAAATACTTGGACATAGAAACCATCCTAAAGGAAATACTTGGACATAGAAATGATCCTAAAGGAAATCCTGGCCATAGAAACCATCCTAAAGGAAATACTTGGACATAGAAATGATCCTAAAGGAAATCCTGGCCATAGAAACCATCCTAAAGGAAATCCTGGCCACAGAAATGATCCTAAAGGAAATCCTGGCCATAGAAACAACCTTAAAGGAAATCCTGACCATAGAAACCATCCTAAAGGAAATCCTGGCCATAGAAACGATCCTAAAGGAAATCCTGGCCATAGAAACCATCCTAAAGGAAATCCTGGCCATAGAAAGCACCCTAAAGGAAATCCTGGCCATAGAAACGATCCTAAAGGAAATCCTGGCCATAGAAATGATCCTAAAGGAAATCCTGGCCATAAAAACCATCCTAAAGGAAATACTTGGACATAGAAACCATCCTAAAGGAAATCCTGGACATAGAAACCATCCTAAAGGAAATCCTGGACACAGCAATGATCCTAAAGGAAATCCTGGCTAAAGAAATGATCCTAAAGGAAATCCTGGGCATAGAAATGATCCTAAAGTAAATACCTGGCCCTAGTAATGACCCTAAAGGAAATCCTGGCCATAGAAATGACACAAAAGTGGCTGGAAATCCTCTTGGCTCTTTTACAGACTGTGTACTTGAAAATATTTCACATTACTGTTATAAAGTCATGAAGAGAGAACTTCACCCAAACCACAGAATGAAGGCTTGGGACCTTAAGGATCAGCTCCTCCCCATCCTTCCATCCTCATGGACCCCAAACACCAACATCCTGACACAGTCCCTGCAGCTGGGGTGTCCCAGAGTCCTCATGCAAAACAGATTCTTGCCTTTTGTTGCATAAAGTCAACGCCTGTCTTGAAAAATCCCACCCTGGCATCACAGGCACAAAAAGCAGAAAGCCCTTGGAGAAAACTCAGTCAGGTTTGGGATCAGAGCAGCAGAAACCCTGACAGGAGCCATGTCTGATGCCATATTCCCACTGAAGGCACCGATTAGACACTCTGGCTATACATGAACCCATGCAATCAGAATTATCAAACACTTTGAGAGCGAATAAAATCTTCCTCTTGCAGATGATTTCCTTGAGCCTGCCACAGGTTGAATTAGGATGAACAGCTAAAGAGAGTTTTAGAGTTACACCCCAGTAAGGCGGAAGCACGGGAACAAGAGTTTGTTGTCCATCCCTCCAGGTGGGTTTAGGGTCCAGCCCAGGGCATTCCCTGACCCCATAGCCGCTGCTCACGGCCTCCTGCTCGCTTGGCTTCCTTCATTTCTGTTGGGGACTGGTTGATAGAACAAGGCCATAGTTCATTGGAGCGTCTTATGGCTGAGGATAAATGCTGAGTTTATACAACATTTATATTTCTATATATATGTGTATATACATATGTTGCAAGGTCAGCTTGTCCCTGAGACAGCTGCAAGCCAGACACAGGGTGTGGATGAGGAACTTGTGGTTGAGAGAAGGTGTCCTAATGGTTGTAGGTGAGGGAATGTGTTCCAAGCATGTTAAAAAAGGAGCCCTCTGATGCTTGCTTTGCCTTAGCTGATCATGTACCTGCTGAATACTCGATGAGCCGATGAAATGATGGCAAATATGCTGTACGCTTTTAGCAAGGGTATAATAATGAGTGACAAGAGCAATAAAGTTGAACAATGCTTTACCAATCGTATGGATTGATTGCATTCTTCCCTCGCCGAAACCCTCCGCACATTTCCACCTCTGAGCTGCCTGTGCTTAACTCAGAGCCTGCCTTGGAGCCGAGCAGAGCCGAGCAGCATCTGCAGCTTGCTGTGGCTGCACACACATCCAGAACAAAGCCGGGGAGGAGGAAGAGGAGGAGATTACCAGTGCTGATTGCAGAGCGCACGTCATCACTGGATTACAGAGATGAACTGCATTAGAGCAGCTCCCCAAAGGGAGGCACGGCTCCAGGAACAGCTGGGGAACAGGTGCAGGCTCACACCAAACTCTGGAGGCACGGCAATAAATCGTGGAGCTGCCCCTGTGACACCCCAGCCCCATCAGGCACGATGGATTGCCGAGCACAAAGTGTAATAAAGAGAGATGCCAAAGCATGGCCGTGTCTGCCAGCAATAATTTGGAGCTGAAATACAATCACACACAATATATATGATAAATAACTCCAGACAAGGTCTCCAGCGACAAAGGCAAATAATAAATTTGTGTGGAAGTGAGGATTTACACTGAGGCTGGGAAATAGAACCAGAGAGATACTGTAAATACTGTCCTCTCCAGGTGATGACTTTAATTTCTCAGACAAGCAATTCTGAAGTTTTCCCAAGGATTTCCTGGACCTGGAACCCACACATTTCCCATCCCTGAAGTTCCAAAACAATCCCAGCACTCGGGTCTGAAGGGAGGGAGGTGTCTGCCAAGGAGAGGATGAGGAAAAGATTCTGAAATGGTCTGGAAGGGACAGGTTGTTGTCAGAGCTCAGAGGAGGGGACAGCAGGGCAGGGACAGCAGGCAGGGACAGGAATTGGTGTCCCCTGCAGGAGCCCGGTGCTGCTGGCAGCTCTGCCTGGGGCCGTGGCACAAAGGGAGCTGCAGCAGGCTGGCACTGCCCTCCTGAAGGTGACATTTGTCTTGGTGACATTTGTCTTGGCGAAACCCATCAGCTTGTCCAGGCAGCTGCAGGGAGGAGCCCAGCCTGACACAGGCCAAACTGGAGTGCAGCACCGAATTTCACTGGGGATTCAGCTGGGATTTCACCCTGTCCCCACAGAACTGCAGACACATCAAACAGCACGAGAGAAATCCTGCTCTGCGTGTTCAGCCCAAGACAGGGAAGTTTATCTGTCACAGGGCCAGGATTTTCCTCCAGCTTAATTATCAATATTCACAGTTGGTTTTGGTCGTGTCACAGATGTTTGAGGGGAGTTTGGCTGCAGTGGGAGCAGTGTCTGTGCAGAGCTGCTGTGCCCAAGGTTAGGGTTTGGCACTGCCCCAAAGCGCTGAGTGCACCCCATGGCAAATCTCCACCCCACAGCCCCACGACGATCCCATGGCCAATCTCCACCCCACAGCCCCACCACGATCCCATGGCCAATCTCCACCCCACAGCCCCACCACGATCCCATGGCCAATCTCCACCCCACAGCCCCACCACGATCCCACAGCCAATCTCCACCCCACA
>PYHW01009183.1:6798-28595 GCA_013186435.1 Turdus rufiventris | reverse complement strand
ATTCCTGCCCACCCTACAGGAACAATTCCTGCCCCAATCCCATCTATTCCTGCCCACCCTACAGGAACAACTCCTGCCCCAATCCCATCCATTCCTGCCCACCCTACAGGAACAATTCCTGCCCAAATGCCACCCAGCCCTGTCCTGGCAGTGCAGCCATTCCCTGTGTCCTGTCACTCCATCCCTTGTCCCCAGTCCCTCTGCAGCTCTCCTGGAGCAGAGGGGGACAATCCCTCCCTGACCCCACTGCCCAGGTTGTGGGAGCAGCCCAGGACACGAAACCATCCCACAAAACCAAAACCATCTCACAAAACCAAAATCACCTCACCAAACCATCTCTCAAAACCAAAACAATCTCAGCAAACCATCTCTCAAAACCAAAACAATCTCACCAAACCATCTCACAAAACCAAAACAATCTCATCAAACCAAAAGCAACTCACAAAACCAAAACCATCTCACCAAACTATCCCACAAAACCAAAACCATCTCACCAAACCATCTCACAAAACCAAAATCATTTCACCAAACCAAAATCACCTCACCAAACCATCTCATGTGCTTCACTCTCGGTTCATGGCAGAGCAGCTTTCCCCTGAAACCCTGCCATGGCCAGGGGGGCTGTGCTGTCTCCAGGCCTCCCAGATCCCGTCCCTGGGATGAGCAGGGCGGCACAGAGGGAATGGAAGGGGTGTGAATCCATCAGGGTTTCATTTGTGCTGGCAGCCCCAGCAGCTGCTCCCCTGTGCAGAGGCAGGTGCTGTGCAGCAGTGAGATCTGCTAAAGGAGCAGCCCATTACTGATAACTCTGCTCCCTGCATCAAAAATACCTCTGCATTTCCCAAAGTGTTCAGCTGGGAAACAAAGCTAAGGAAAAAAAAAAAAAAGTGTTTTGAGAAGAAGAGGAGAGAAAGAAATCTTTTTTCCTTGCTTGCCTTCATTCCACAGTCCACAATATTTTTTTTAAAAAAAATCGTGTTTCAAGTGAAGGTGAAAATAAAAGATACAGAGAAAAGATAAACCTTGACTTCTAAAACATACAGAAATATTTGTTAGCTGAGAAAAACAATTGCAGAGGGTTGGTCACTGAGTGCTGTATAATCCATCCCTGCTCCAACCCTGCTCCAACCCTGCTCCAACCCTGCTCCAACCCTGCTCAAACCTTACTCCAACCCTGCTCCAACGCTGTGCAACCCCTGGGGCTGGGTAGGGCCCTGGGCAAGGTTTTGGTGCCTCTACGAGATGGTTTGGGGTCTCTATAAGATGTTTTGGCGCCTCTAGAAGATGTTTTTCTCTCTCTCTAAGATGTTTCAGTCCCTATAAGATGTTTGTCCCTATAACATCTTTCTGTCTCTATTATATATTTCTGTCCCTATAAGATGTTTCTGTCCTAAAAGATGTTTGTCCCTATAATATCTTTCTTTCCCTACAACATGTTTCTGTCCCTACAAGATATTTCTGTCTCTATAACATGTTTCTGTCTCTATAACAAAGACGTTTCTGTCCCTATAAGATGATTCTGTCCCTATAAGATGTTTCTGTCCCTATAACGTTTCTGTCTCTATAAGATGTTTCTGTCCCTATTAGATGTTTCTGTCCCTATAAGATGTTTCTGTCCCTATAACATGTTTCTATCCCTATAAGATAACATGTTTCTGTCCCTATAAGATAGCATGTTTCTGTCCCTATAACATGTTTCTGTCCCTATAACATGTTTCTGTCTCTATAAGATGTTTCAGTCCCTATAACATGTTTCTGTCTCTATAAGATATTTCTGTCTCTATAACATGTTTCTGTCTCTATAACATGTTTCTGTCCCTATAAGATGATTCTGTCCCTATAACATGTTTCTGTCCCTATAACATGTTTCTGTCTCTATAACAGGTTTCTGTCCCTATAACATGTTTCTGTCTCCATAAGATGTTTCAGTCCCTATAACATGTTTCAGTCCCTATAACATGTTTCTGTCCCTATAACATGTTTCTGTCCCTATAACATGTTTCAGTCCCTATAACATGTTTCTGTCCCTATAACATGTTTCAGTCCCTATAACATGTTTCTGTCCCTACAACATGTTTCTGTCTCTATAACATGTTTCTGTCTCTATAAGGTGTTTTATAAGGTGTTTCTGTCTCTATAACATGTTTCTGTCTCTATAACATGTTTCTGTCCCTATAAGATAACGTTTCTGTCCCTATAACATGTTTCAGTCCCTATAACATGTTTCTGTTCCTATAACGTTTCTGTCTCCATAACATGTTTCTGTCCCTATAACATGTTTCTGTCTCCATAAGATGTTTCAGTCCCTATAACATGTTTCTGTCCCTATAAGATAACATGTTTCTGTCCCTATAAGATGTCTCTGTGCCCCTCTGAAGCTCCCACCTCCAGCCCCGCCGTAGGGCAGGGAGGCTCCCCCGGCCCCGGGAGTCTGGAGTTGCTCCTGGAGCTGCTGCCCGACCCCAACAGCACAGCAGGGTCCAGCTGCAGCTTTGGGCAGCCTCAGCACAGCAAATTCCTCCTCAGCTCCTCCTTGCCAGCAATGGCACCGCTGGAAGCAGCTGGAGAAGGCAGCTGGAAACATGGATTTGTACTGCACACATTTATTTGTACCTGGCTATTTGTACCTCACACATTTGTACCTGGTTATTTGTACCTCACCTATTTGTACCTCATGTATTTGTACAGGTATTTGTACCTCACATATTTGTATCTCATATATTTGTATCTCATGGATTTGTACCTCATGGATTTGTACCTCACACATTTGTACAGGTATTTATATCTCACACATTTGTACCTGGGTATTTGTACCTCACCTATTGGTACCTCATGTATTTGTACCCACATTTGTACCTCACACATTTGTACCTGTATTTGTATCTCATGGATTTGTACCTCATGGATTTATACCCCACACATTCGTACAGGTATTTGTACCTCACATATTTGTATCTCATATATTTGTACCTCACACATTTGTACCTGTATTTGTATCTCATGGATTTATACCCCACACATTCGTACAGGTATTTGTACCTCACATATTTGTATCTCATATATTTGTACCTCACACATTTGTACAGGTATTGGTACCTCATCTATTGGTACCTCATGTATTTGTACCCGTATTTTTACCCACATTTGTACCTCACACATTTGTACCTGGGTACTTGAACCTCACATATTTGTACCTATTTGTATCTCATGGATTTGTACCTCACACATTTGTACAGGTATTTGTACCTCACATAATTGTATCTCACACATTTGTATCTCATGGATTTGTACCTGTATTTGCACTTCATGGATTTGTACCTCACATATTCGTACACATATTTGTACCTCACCTATTTGTATCTCACATATTTGTACCTCATATATTTGTACCTGTATTTGCACCTCAAGTATTTGTACCTCACCTGTTTGTACCTCACACATTTGTATTTCATATATTTGTATCTCACATATTTGTATCTCATGTATTTGTACCCGTATTTATACCTCAATTATTTGTACCTCACCTATTTGTACCCATATTTGTACCTGACGTATTTGTACCTCACACATTTGTACTTCAAGTATTTGTACCCATAATTGTACCTCATGGATTTGTACCTCACATATTTGTACCCATATTTGTACCTCACCTATTTGTATCTCACGTATTTGTATCTCACACATTTGTATCTCATGGATTTGTACCCGTATTTATACCTCAATTATTTGTACCTCACCTATTTGTACCCATACTTGTACCTGATGTATTTGTACCTCACACTTTTATACCTCACATATTTGTATCTCATATATTTCTATCTCATATATTTGTACCTAAAGTACTTGTACCCATATTTGTACCTCACTTATTTGTACCTCACATATTTCTGTATCTCATATATTGGTACCTCACTTATTTGTACCTCATATATTTCTGTATTTCATATATTTGTACCTCACTTATTTGTACCTCACATATTTTTGTATCATTTATTTATACCTCGCTTATTTGTACCTCACATATTTTTGTATCTCATATATTTGTACCTCACTTATTTCTGTATTTCATATATTTGTACCTCACTTATTTGTACCTCACATATCTTTGTATCATATATTTGTACCTCACATATCTTTGTATCATATATTTGTACCTCACATATTTTTGTATCATTTATTTGTACCTCACTTATTTGTACCTCACATATTTTTGTATCATATATTTGTACCTCACATATTTTTGTACCATTTATTTGTACCTCGCTTATTTGTACCTCACATATTTCTGTATCTCATATATTTGTACCTCACTTATTTGTACTCGCCTTGCACCAACAACTGCCGTGCAAATCTTACTGCCAGGAAAGAAGCGCCCCATAAAGGAAATATTCCCAGCTCCAAAGTTATCTCGCGTTTGCTGCGATGGCTCAAAGCTGGAGGGAGCTCCTGCTGCGAGCAGGAAGATGGCACACACAGATTGCTGCTGTCATCTCTTAATTGTGAGCAGGCAATGAGGAAAAGCCTGCATCAAAGTAGGAGGTAGGGAAAATAATAGCAGCAATCAGAAAAGGAAAAACAATAGCAACCATGCAGATAATCTGAAAGGCCCTGGGAAATCTGTGAAATGTTCTCATGAAGAAAAGGAAAAGGAGGCAGTGGTGGGGTGGGAACAGAGAGACTCGAGCTGGGAGAGGCGGAGAGCGAAGGTGCAGGCAAAGCTGAAATGAGAAATGCCACGCAGAGCATCCAGAACAGCCTGGCCTGGAAGGGACCGTGGAGCTGAGTGTGTTCGCAGAGCTCCCATGGGCAGGGATGCCCCAGGCTCCAGGACTGCCCTGCATGCCAGGGATGGCTGCTGCATTCCCTTGGAGCTCTGGGGCACAGGGACTGTGTGCCTGCGACTGTTCCAGCCACAGGGAAAGCCCAGGGCTCCTCTGACAAACTCACAAGAACCTGAATGATTAAACCCATAAATTCCTCTGCAGGTTCAATAGAAAGAGCACAAAGGTGATAGAAGTGTCTGGTGCTGCTTCACTGATAAATTCCACAATTAAGCACAGGAGAGCCAGCCCAGCACGGAACTGCCTGAAAATTGCAGGCAGGAGCAGTTTGGGGAGCTCAGAGCAGGGGCTGGTGCTGGGCAGGCACAGCCCCGGGAGCCTGGGGATCCCTGCCTGGGGCTGCCGGGGCAGCCAGCACTCACCCTCCTCCTCCTCCTCCTGTTCCTCCTCCTGCTGCTGCTGAGGGTCTGCTCTGACAGATCCTTAGCGCCTGGGACGGCTCCTCTCATGTTCAGGAAAGGTTTTCTGAGCCATGGAGAGCTGTTCACACTGCACAGGTGAGCTGTTCTGACTGCACAGGTGAGCTGTTCACACTGCACAGGTGAGCTGATCTCACTGGACAGGTGAGCTGATCTCACTGCACAGTTGATCTGATCTAACTGCACAGATGAGCTGATCTCTCTGCTCAGGTGAGCTGATCTCACTGCTCAGGTGAGCTGATCTCACTGCACAGGTGAGATGTTCTCAGTGCACAGCTGATCTGATCTCATTGCTCAGGTGAGCTGATCTCAGTGCTCAGGTGAGCTGATCTCTCTGCTTTCAGATGAGCTGATCTCTCTGCTCAGGTGAGCTGATCACACTGCACACAGGTGAGCTGTTCTCTCTGCACAGTTGATCTGTTCTCACTGCACAGGTGAGCTGATCTCACTGGACAGGTGAGCTGATCTCTCTGCTCAGGTGAGCTGTTCTCTCTGCACAGTTGATCTGTTCTCACTGCACAGGTGAGCTGATCTCACTGGACAGGTGAGCTGATCTCACTGGACAGGTGAGCTGATCTCTCTGCTCAGGTGAGCTGATCTCACTGCACAGTTGATCTGATCTAACTGCACAGATGAGCTGATCTCACTGCTCAGGTGAGCTGATCTCTGCTCTCAGGTGAGCTGATCTCTCTGCACAGTTGATCTGTTCTCACTGCACAGGTGAGCTGATCTCACTGCACAGGTGAGCTGATCTCACTGCAGAGGTGAGCTGATCTCACTGCACAGTTGATCTGTTCTCGCTGCTCAGGTGAGCTGATCTCACTGCACAGTTGATCTGTTCTCGCTGCTCAGGTGAGCTGATCTCATTGGACAGGTGAGCTGATCACACTGCACACAGGTGAGCTGATCTCACTGCACAGTTCATCTGATCTCACTGCACAGGTGAGCTGATCTCACTGCACAGGTGAGCTGATCTCACTGCACAGTTCATCTGATCTCACTGCACAGGTGAGCTGATCTCACTGCACAGTTCATCTGATCTCACTGCACAAGTGAGCTGATCTCTGCTCCCAGGTGAGCTGGAGCAGGCACTGCCAGGCACTGTGCAGTTCCAAGGCACAAATCAAGCCGCACTCTACTTCAGTGCCTCCCACGGATGTCTGTCCCACGATGGGAGCACAGTTTGGTTTTCCAGCCAAAGGGAGGAGCTCTGAGGTTCTCTGGAACCCACAGAGACAGCTTCCATGGCACCTTGTCCCACAGCCCCACAGGGACAGCTCCCCATGGCACCTTGTCCCACAGCCTCACAGAGACAGCTCTCCATGGCACCTTGTCCCACAGCCCCACAGGGACAGCTCCCCATGGCACCTTGTCCCACAGCCCCACAGGGACAGCTTCCCATGGCACCTTGTCCCACAGCCCCACAGGGACAGCTCCCCATGGCACCTTGTCCCACAGCACACACACACTCGGGGTTACAAACACAGGACTGGGGAATGGCTGCTGGGATTTTGGGAGCTGGGAATTGTTCCCTGGCACAGCTGTGGTGCTCCTGGATCCCTGCAGTGTCCCAGGCCAGGCAGGACACTGGGGCTGGAGCAGTGGAGGTGTCCCCATGGCAGGGTGGGGTGGGTGAGCTTCACAGTCCCTCCCAACCCAAATCTGGGATCCTGTGACACTAACAGCGATTATAAATCTCTTTCCATCTTCACAAACGCCTCTGAGCACCCTCAGCCACAGCCCAGGCGTTTTTATGAAGATGGTGCAGATCAAGATCAGGCAGATTCAAATGCTGGTGCTAAAAACACATTTTACAAAAGCAAATGAGCGCGTGGGAGGAGAGTTTGGGATGCCAGACCCCCGAGCTCAGTGCACATCCATCTCTGCCTGCAGCCTGTCCCACGCTGGCAGCACAGCCTGCATTTCATATTTCACACTCATTCTCCTCCTAAACCACTGGAATTGCCTCGCTGCATTGACAGCAGTGGAGCTTTATTAAGTTGCCTCAAAGTCTTGCTCTTCATATTTATTTGCTCACACAAAGCAATCACCGGGCTGGGTGAGAGCTTTGGGGAGTGTTTATGGGCACGCCAGCAGCGCCCATCCTAAATAAAAACACACTTCAGGTTGCTGAGATTGCATGGGAAATTCATGCAGCAAAGTGGGAACTGGGATGCACAGAGCCTGCTTCTCGCCTGGGATGGAAAGAATCAGGTGAATCTATTCTCTAATTGTGACAGAAGTCAAGACTCCCACTTGTGTCACCAAACTTCACTCTCATTTGGAGGAAGGAAACGGAAAATTCAGGTGGCAAGGAGAGCACAGACACGTTTCAGGGCCAGCCTCGCTGCTGGCATTTTTTTCTATACAGAAAACATTTATGGCCAGACTAAGAATGACACCTGAAGGACTCAAAGAAACAAAAAAATATTTAAGACATGGCTACTCAGCAATATTGACTAATTTATCTCTGAGGTAGCACAAATGAGTCACTCACACAACTCTGAGAAAGAGGAAAGGTGTCTGTGATCCCCTGGCACAGCTCTGGGTAAAGCAGGAGCACAGGGATGGGATGCAGGGCTGGGGCAGCTCAGCTCCAGCTCTGAGATCAGAAGCAGTGCCCAGCAGGAATCTCACAGCACAGGGAGAGGATCCAGGGCTGGGGCAGCTCAGCTCCAGCTCTGAGATCAGAAGCAGTGCCCAGCAGGTCTGTCACAGCACAGGGACGGGATGCAGGGCTGGGGCAGCTCAGCTCCAGCTCTGAGATCAGAAGCAGTGCCCAGCAGGAATCTCACAGCACAGGGAGAGGATCCAGGGCTGGGGCAGCTCAGCTCCAGCTCTGAGATCAGAAGCAGTGCCCAGCAGGAATCTCACAGCACAGGGACGGGATGCAGGGCTGGGGCAGCTCAGCTCCAGCTCTGAGATCAGAAGCAGTGCCCTGCAGGAATCTCACAGCACAGGCACACACCAGCTCTGCTTTTCTTTATCTAACAATGCACTGGAGCAGTGAAAGGTCAGAGGTCTGGGGTCAGATCTGTTTTCCCACCCAAGACCAAGCCTAGGGAAGCTCCCTGGAAAGCTGGAGCAGCTCTGGAGGCCTTGAGGACTGAGCTTCAGTTCCTGCATCATTCACTGGGTACAACCCAAGGGTTCCCATTCGAGGATCCCATTCCAGGCTCTGAGCAGCAGTCCTGCAGCTCTGCCCTGCCCTGGCAGGGTCTGGCCCTTCCCAGCCTCATCTCACAGCAAACATTTCACTGCTTTTCGATCTCCTGGCAGAGCCCTGTGCCCTTGGATTGCTGTGGCATCAGGAATTCACCGCGGCAGAGCTCAGAGAGGGAGAAGGCTTTGATGATGGAACCCTGATTCTACATCACTGTGAGAAATTAATTAATTCATGGACTCGAGCACATTGAAGTGCATTTGATTTCCAGCAGGAGAACCATTTAGGATCAGCACAAGATGAGCCCTGCAATGGTTCTGTGACCTGTACAAATCTCAATTAGCAAAGCCAAGGCTCCTCACTGCACAAAACACAAACATTGTAAGGGCAGAGTACCACAGTGGCTTCCACCCTTTGCAAGGCAAAGCCCCCAGCTCTTCCTCGGGGCTGCAGAGAGCAGAGCCTGGCAGCAGAGAGCCCCAGGCTCCTCCTGAGACCCCTCTGGGCTCCCCAACCTCCTCCTCCTCCTCGCTGGGGCTGGCTCCTGCAGCAGCTCTGTGCTCACTCAGGACAGGCTGCCCTGTGCTGGGGAGGGGGACAGCCCCCAGAGCTGCACATTCCCTTTCCTGCAGCGCTGGAGGCGCAGCCTCAGCTCCTGGCAGCCAGATGTGAGCTCTGCTCACCTTCCCTTCCAACAGCTCCCAGGGCAGAGCTTTCAAATGGCAGCTGCTCCACCACTGAGAGAGTTTCTTACACTGTGAGGAAACCCAGGTGTCTGCCAGAACTCCTGAGATCAAGGTGAGGAAATTGTTTTCCAATTCAGTTACTCGGAATCCTTGGAGGAGCAGCCTCAAACAAGCAAGAGAAGCTTTCAAAAGAGGCAAGAGAAACCAAATTGCACAGGGAAGCTTTGAAGATGTGTTACATTTAGTGTGCCTTTAATTACTCACACCCATCATCTCCTTTAATCAAGGGTCAGCCGCTTTATTTGTCAAGAATAGTGGTTTAAATCATTTTCAGTGGAAGGTGCAATAATTACACTTCCTGCTAATGAGTCCTTGTGCAGATTATTTGTCATTGCATCTAATGAAGGAGCTTCACTTTTCTGCTCAAACACTGCAGAGCCCACCCAGGCTGCTGGGACAGGAGGGTTCCCTGGCACCAGGACACCCAGAGGAGAGCCAGGACACACGGGACACACACAGGATACTCACAGGACACACAGGACACTCACAGGAGAGCCAGGACACTCACAGGACAGCCACAGGATACTCACAGGACACCCACAGGACACCCAGGACACTCACAGAACAGCCAGAACACACAGGACACTCACAGGACACACACAGGACACTCACAGGACACCCACAGGACACCCAGAGGAGAGCCAGGACATACAGGACACACACAGGATACTCACAGGACACTCACAGGACAGCCAGAACACACAGGACATTCACAGGACACACACAGGACACCCAGAGGAGAGCCAGGACACACTCAGGACAGTCACAGGACACACAGGACACTCACAGGACACACACAGGACACACACTGGACAGCCAGGACACACTCAGGACACTCAGAGGATACTCACAGGACACACACAGGACACACAGGAAAGCCACAGGACACACAAGACACTCACAGGACACCCAGGACACTCAGAGGATACTCACAGGACAGCCACAGGACACACAGGACACACAGGACACACAGGACACTCACAGGACAGCCAGGACACTCACAGGACACACCCAGGACATGCACAGGACACACAAGACACTCACAGGACACTCACAGGACACTCAGGACACACAGGACACTCACAGCTGGATTGTTCCTTCCTGTGCTGCTGGGAAGCTGAGCCTGGATCCCCAGGGCCAAGCTGAGAGCCCAGCCCAGCCTGGATCTCCAGGTCTGGGATGCTGAAAGCTGAGCCCAGCCTGGATCTCCAGGTCTGGGATGCTGAAAGCTGAGCCCAGCCCAGCCCAGCCTGGATCCCCAGGTCAGGGGTGCTGAAATCTGAGCCCAGCCCAGCCCAGCCTGGATCCCCAGGTCAGGGGTGCTGAAAGCTCAGCCCAGCCCAGCCCAGCCTGGATCCCCAGGTCTGGGGTGCTGAAAGCTCAGCCCAGCCCAGCCCAGCCTGGATCCCCAGGTCAGGGGTGCTGAAAGCTCAGCCCAGCCCAGCCTAGTCTGGATCCCTCGGATTTGCTAAGCCCAGGTTTGCTGGGAAAACCCTCAGCCCAAACTGGAGCACAGGGCCAGGCTTTGGCTTGGGCCAGGACCTGGGCTTGGCTTTGGCTTCCCTGCTGCTGAGGCTTTTCCACAGACTGGAGGCTTCTCTTGCCTGCAGGTTTATCAGGAGTGCCCCAAGCTGCTGCAGGCACAGCGGGCTGGCAGGGGCAGGGATCAGCAGGCTGTGCCTGCCAGGAAGATTCCTCCTCAGGACTCATTTGCATTATCATTTGGAACCCTTTTTATAGAGCTGCTATTGATTTGCAGAGGTTGCTTGCATTTTAAATCCCAGCTCTGCGTGTTTCAGCTCCAGCTCAGCTCCTCAGAAAGGTGCAGTGCTGATATTTCCCCATTTCCACAGGAAAGCTGCAGCTGCTCCCCAGAGCTTGCCCAGGCTTTCTCACCCCACACCTGCAGGTTTGGGCTGCTCAGTTTGGAGCACAAAATCCCACAGGGGCTGGGATGGACCTTAAAAAACATCCCAGCTGAGTGTGGATGCAGGGACAGCTCCCAGTGGCCCAGGCTGACCCTGGCACTGGCAGCAGGGCTCAGGCAGCTCTGCTGCTCACACTGCTCTGGGACACGCTGCCTTCAATAAGATAAAGTGCTTGAGCCAGCTGATTTTGTCTGAGCAGCGAGCTGCAATTTGTACATTGAAAATAATCACTGAAAGTGTATTTTTATCCCCCTCCATGTCCCCACACACATCTCTGGATATCTCGGCAGAAAACACATTTTAATGTGTTGCAACATCACAAATTTCTGTGTGGTGAATCAGCCAGACAACACAAACAACAAAAAGCAATTTTTTGTCCTCTCCACACAAAATTCAGTTTCTACATCTCATGTTGTAGAAGCAAACACCAGAAATACCAAATTCTACATCCAAAGCTGTGGCTGTATTTTCCATTCCCTGAGGTCACTGCTTTGGTCCCCTGACCCCATTGCACACCCAGACCCTCCCACAGGTGACAAGGTTTTGCTGTAACCTGTAAAACATGACCTGGAACAGAGGTGATATTTTAGCAGTGCATTTCTCCATAAAAGTGTCTGGTAAAATCCACACAGATTTATTACTGCTACCTTTTATATGTAATAAAATCGTGAAATATTGCACTATTTTTCCTCTCCACGCGTTTGGATGACCCTTAAGGACCTGCCTTGGTGCTACAGAGATTTCCTGCTCCTCTCAGGATCCCTGGGCTGGGAAAAGCTCCCCCAGCCCATCGAGCCCCACATTGTCCCCAGAGCCCTGAGTGTCACCTCCAGGGATTCCTGGGACACCTCTAGGGATGGGATCCAACCCTGCCAGGGCAGTGCCAGTCCCTTTCCATGGGGAAATTCCTGCTGGTGTCCACCGCGAGCCTTCCTGACCACCCTGAGCCTGTCCTGGCCACCCAGACCATCCCTTGTCCATCCTGACCTCCTCTGGCCATCCTGACCCTCCCCTGGCCATCCTGACCCTCCCCTGGCCATCTTGACCTCCTCTGGCCATCCTGACCCTCTCCTGGCCATCCTGACCTCCTCTGGCCATCCTGACCCTCCCCTGGCCAACCAGACCCTGCCCTGTCCACCCTGACCCTCCCCTGGCTATCCTGACCCTCCCGTGGCCACTCAGACCCTCCCCTGGCCACCCAGAGCTCCCCTGACCACTCAGCCCCTCCCCTGGCCATCCTGACCCTCCCCTGCCCATCCTGAGCTCCCCTGGCCACTCAGACCCTCCCCTGGCCATCCTGACCCTCTCCTGGCCACCCAGACCCTCCCCTGACCACCCTGAGCTCCCCTGTCCACTCAGACCCTTCACTGACCACCCTGACCCTGCCCTGTCCACCCTGACCCTCCCCTGGTCATCCTGACCCTCCCCTGGCCATCCTGAGCCGTTGCCTCTCCTGCCCCTGTTCCCCTCCTGTCAGGCAGTTCTGCTCCAATCGTTTTCTGGAACAAGTGGGAATTCCTCAGCGTTGCCTGGCCCTGCTGTGAAAACCAACAATAAAACTTTATGTGCCTACAAGTTGCTCGGTGTTGTTGGAGGACTTGTCTCGCATCTCATTAGTAGCTTCCCTTCATCCTGCAACTTTAATTAGCAGCTCCAGTGTGGGATTTACCTGCGGCTGCCATGGGTGAGGAGTGCGAGCTAATGAATTATTCAAAGTAAATTAAGAGAGCGAGGGAGTTCTCTCCCTGTCTCACAGTGACACGCAGTTCATTAGCAGAGATTTTCACCCGTGACAGTCGCAGGGACCGCTCGCGCTGAATTTCCCTGCTCACCTGAAATGGATTCTGGCTCTGTCCGTGGGAATGTCAACCCCGAGTTTTACCGGCAGAGATTTCATTAGGGATGACAGTCAATAAATTGGATCCCTGAGATAAGGGATATCTTCATTAATCCTGGGCAGGCACATCCCCATCCCCTGGGAACACCCCACGGACCCACAGGGATCTGTCACAGCCCTTGGGGCATGGCTGAAACCTCCTGAAAGCCTCAGCAAAACCAGGAAATACAGAGAGAGCTCATCCAGCTCCACCACCTCCCTCTGGCCCAGGCTGCTCCAAACCCAGCCTGGCACTGCCAGGGAGCAGGGACAGCCACAACTGGAGCTGGGGCAGGCACAGCTGGATCTGGGACAGCCACACAGCTGGATCTGGGACAGCCACACAGCTGGGACTGGGACAGGCACAGCTGGAACTGGGACAGGCACAGCTGCGACTGGGGCAGGCACAGCTGGATCTGGGACAGTCACAGCTGGATCTGGGGCAGGCACAGCTGGATCTGGGACAGCCACACAGCTGGGACTGGGACAGGCACAGCTGGATCTGGGACAGCCACAGCTGGAGTAAAGGAGACTCAGGGGTGACTCTGTCACTCTTACAGCTCCCTGGAAGGTGCCTGTGCTCAGCTGGCGTTGGTCTCCTGCTCCAGGCAGCACTGACAGAAGAGAGGACACAGCCTCAAACCTCAAGTGAAATACAGGTTGGATATTAGGAAACTTTTTTACAGAAAGGGTGATCAAGTTCTGGAATGGTCTGTCCAGGGAGGTGATGGAGTCACCATCCCTGGGTGTGTTAAAAAAGTCTGGATGTGGCACTGGGTGCCGTGGTCTGGTTGAGGTGTTGGGATTGGTTGGACTCAATGATTTCATAGATCTCTTCCAACCTTGTGAAATCTGTGATTCTGGAATTCTGTGAATTCTGTGAAATCTGTGAATTCTGTGGATCCAGGGCAGCCACAGCTGCTCTGGGCTCCCTGTGCTTGAATCTGTAATGCAGTTTATTGTATGACCTGTATCTATTTTCCTTTGGATATTTCTGCTCCAGGCTCTGTTGGGTGAGCTCTATTCCTGAGCCCAGGGTGTGTCAGATGAGCTCTATCTCTGTTGCACAAGCTCTGGGGTGCTGGGTACCTGTGCAAGTTGCAGCCCATCACTCAGCCCTGCTGATCCCGATGTGTGGAATCCAGTGCCCTGCTCTGCTCCGGGCTCCCCAAGGACAGGAGCTGCTCTCCAGGACATCCTGCTCCATCCTGTCCCTGCTGATTGCCACCAGTGCCGTCCCCTGCCATCAGCAGGGACCCCAGGCTGGCAGGAGTGGAGCAGGACCACTAGCACAAAGGCATCATCGCTGTGCTGCTGACAGAAATCACTGCTCTCCACAGTCCTGACTGCCACAATCTGCAGATCAAATTGACTATTAAATTGAACTGTTTACTGTGGCACAGATTTATGGGTTTGTGAGCAGAGGACACAGGAGTAAATTGTTTCCTAAGTAAGTGTGGGGGAAAGGCACAGCAGTGCCTGGAGGAGCTGGAGCCAGCCCAGCTGCCCTCGGCCCTGGCCCGGGGCTGGCAATGAAGGCAAAGGTCAAGCTGCCCTTGAACTGCTTTGGCATTTTTCTCCACACCTGCAGCCTACATTAAAATATTCTCAATCACGTTCCTACACACAACACCTTTCATTTGGGTCACTAACGAAATCACATTTTTTGACATTAAAATAAAGTAATTTCAGGTGTTTTGAAGAGCAGGATGAATTGCACAGAGACCCCCATTAACACCCAGAAACAAAGGGCTGGGTGCAGGAAATCCTCCCAAGAGCCCGTGGCCGTTCTGCCGTGACACCAGCGCTGCTGCTGGGGGGAGCTGGGCATCAGCAGAGCCCCGCAAAGAAAATTCTCCCTTCCTCAGAAAGCCCTTCCTGCCATCAGCGAGCCCAGCAAAGGGTCTGGAGCTGCCTGGTGCGCAGATGAGGAGCCCTGCGCCGCTTTCAGAGCCGATCCCAGCGGTTAATTGCCTCTAAAACTTCCCAGCGAAGTCGGAATTGTTCAGCTGCAGTTTTAGTCATTAGTTTGCATCATGGGTTGTTTGCCAAGATTGGATTTTTGGGGTTTTTCAGTTACAACGTTCTCCAGCACAACGAGGGTTCCTGAGGAACGCCGAGCTAATTAGCCGGAGCTCCTGAAGCTTCTCCCTGTAAACATTTTTTATTTCCCAGACAATATTTCTGTCCCTCCTCTGCCCCTTCCTGCTCTGCTTTGGGAAAACAGCTCCCAGCAGGATCCCAGACCAGCAAAGCTTTTGACCACCCCTCCAGGGCCAGCTGTGCACACCTCTGGATCCTGGGGGCCCAGCTCCAAGTCTGGTTTAGAATGGGCCCAGCTCTAAGTCTGGTTTAGAATGGGCTCAGCTCAAAGTCTGGGTTTAGAATGGGCCCAGCACAAAGTCTGGGTTTAGAATGGGCCTAACTCAAAGTCTGGGTTTAGAATGGGCCCAACTCAAAGTCTGGGTTTAGAATGGGCCCAGCTCAAAGTCTGGGTTTAGAATGGGCTCAGCTCAAAGTCTGGTTTAGAATGGACCCAGCTCAAAGTCTGGGTTTAGAATGGGCACAGCTCAAAGTCTGGGTTTAGAATGGGCTCAGCTCAAAGTCTGGTTTAGAATGGACCCAGCTCCAAGTCTGGGTTTAGAATGGGCCCAGCTCAAAGTCTGGGTTTAGAATGGGCCCAGCTCAAAGTCTGGGATTAGAATGGGCCCAGCTCCAAGTCTGGGTTTAGAATGGGCTCAGCACAAAGTCTGGGTTTAGAATGGGCCCAGCTCCAAGTCTGGGTTTAGAATGGGTGCAGCTCACTGGCATGGCCTGGGCCCAGCTCATCCCTGTGTCAGCAGGAATTTCCCCATGGAAAAGGTGCCCAGGCTTTTACTGGGGACTGCCAGGAATTTATTTCCTATTAATGGGCACCTACAAGGACAGCTCAGCAAAGTGAGCATTGCAGTTTGCAGCTCTGAAACAGAAAAACATCTCTGTCCACCCTCAGGGAGACTGCAAGGCCAGCATCCAAGAGCAGAGAGGAAATGAGGGAGCAGCCAAGGGGATCCAGAAGGATCCAGGACCTGCCTGCAGGGCAAAGGTGTGGAAAATAAGGAATATCCAAAAGGGAACCAAAAAAAAAAAGAGAAAAAAAGGAGGAAATGTATGAGCTTTACCTAAAAAATCATTCACATGAAACCATCCTTTGAGAACAGATGGTCGATAACCTAAATAATTTTTAGATTAGGCTCCAGTTTTGCAGGAAATCTGAAATATTCTGTTTCTGTACAAGTCCTGCCCTGGAAAGAGAAGCTGATTAAGTGAGTGTAGAAATAAGTTCTGGAGGGCCTTGCCTGGGCCCTTTTCTGCAGGACTTGGCAGGGAAAGCAGAGCTGGGGCCCATTTCTGTTGCAGACCCACTGCAGGAGGGAGGTGCCACAGCCCTGCCGAGCAGCTGAGACTCTGTTCTCCCAAAAATATCCTTTCCTGGGGGAATGGAGCACCTGTGCTCGAGGCACCCTAAATCATACTGCCTTTGTGGGTCCCCAAGCCCACACTCAGAACAGACACCGCAGCTTGGAGCCACGTTTGCAGCCTGAGCTCTGCTGAAGCCAAGGATGATCATGAAAACACCTAAATCTTCATCTCCATCTGCATCACACCGCCAGGTCCTACAGATCCCAACGTGGAGCAAAGCCTTTTGTTATTTATAACCACTCTCAGACCATTTTTCAGTATGGATTTGAACTTACACCAACGAGGATGATAAAATTGCCTTCCTTCTTAAATAATCAAGCCAGTCTACTAATGCAAAATTAATGGCATGGAATGAAAATGTTGGGCAGTTTCAAAATAAATTAAGTGTGGAAGCAGGTTACGTTTAATCAAGCTGTCATGCAAATTAGCAGCCTCACTCAGTGAGGACTATTTTAAGAACTCCTTAGCTGGTGAAAATGTTTTTGGAAGCGCTACAGGAACAGCCCCGGTTGTGTTGAGGAGCAGGAATGTTAAAAGCTCCCCAGAACAGGGTCAGGATGAGGATCCCAGGTTTGCTGGGAGGGAAGCACCAGGGCTGGGGCAGCCTGAGCCCCGTTCCCAGCAAATCCAGGGTCTGGATGCTGCTCGCAGCTGCCAGAACAAAACACGGCACCCGAGACAAAACAAAAGGAAAAAGTAAAAGCAAACAAAGCAGAGAAAAACACCAACCCAAAGCAAAACCAACCCAAACAAACAAAGCAATTACATAAACACAGAATTTTACAGGGAGGAACCCGCACACTCGCACACTGCTGGGGCTTGGCAGGGATGCTCAATCCCATCTCCTTCCCTTCCGTACCGTGTCCCAGTGCTCCCAGCCTGACCTGGACACCCCAGGGACAATTCCAGCCCAGCCAGGGCTTTCCCTTCCACACCCAGACTCTCCCAGCAGAAGCACCTTGGGTTTGTGATTTATCTGCTTTGGATGGATGGAAAATAGCAATAATGTGATTTCTCTGCAGCTCTGGCACTGATCCTTGCTGGGCTTTGCCCCTGTGCAGGTGTGTGCCCCTCTCACCCCAGTCCTGTCACCAGGCACTGGTGCGAGGTTCCCTGTGCCTGGGGACCAGCAGAGCTCCTGGGAGCTTCCCAGAGCTCACCAGGGCTTCCATGGGAATATTTCAGGTTTCTGTGCAGGTTTTGGTGGGTCCCAGCACAGCTGCAGGGGTGGCAGCAGCGTTGGGCAGCTCAGGGTGCCTGGGGTCTCTGAGCACACATCCCTGGTGTGCAGGGCAGCTCAGCTCTGCCCCAGCTGTGCCCCAGCTCTGCCCCTGGCTGTTCCTGCCCAGCTCTGTCCCTTCCCCATCTGCCCCAGCACAAAGGGGCTGCAGTGAAGCCCCTCCAGCCCCACAGCCTGGCCCAGAGCTCTGCTCAGTGCTGGGACCCCTCCAGCAGCTCCTGGGAGCTCCCCTGCCATGGGCTGTGCTGCCTCCTGCTCTTCTGTACCAGCCCAGGAAAGGCAACAGCAGAGGAGGTGATTTCCTGTAACCGAATTTATTTTTAATTCCAGTGTGAAGGTTCTGGGCTGACTGCCTTGAAAAGCTTGATTTCTGTGAATTTCTGCCACTTTTGGATTCTGTGACTCTTCGTGTTTTATACACATCCAAATCCATTTTCCTTTTACAAGATTAGCTGAGTGAGGGCTCCAAAGGAATATTGTTTTGAGGTATTAATGCAAATAAAAAAGTGCAATGGAAGGTTAAGGATGACTCAGTGCCTTTCTTTCTCCCTGTGGGTTGAGGTGGCTGTGACTCAGGGCAGAGCCAGGCCAGGAGCCAGGAATCCAGAGCTGGCTGTGGGAAGGGGAGGCTCAGAGTGTCCATGGAGCCCAGGAGGAGTTTGGGGTCTGATAAATCAGGAGCAGAACCCAGCAGAGCTCAGGGCAGAGATTCTGGGGGTGCTGTGTGGAGCTGCGGGTGCAGAAACCAAACCCACAGCAAAGCAGCAGAGCTGGAGGAGGTCACTGCACCTGAGTGGGTGTGACATCCCCAGAATGAGACTCTGGCTCCTCTCTGGGCTGCAGAATTTCCTCCAACCATCCAATGTAACTCTGCCCTGGCTCAGCTCCAGCGTTCCCCTGCCCTGTAGGACACAGGATGTCCTGGGACACCCAGCCCTGGGCTCTCCCTGGCCCTGGACAATCTCCCAAATCCCCCTTCTGCCCTTCCAGCATCTCCTCTCCCAGCTGGGCTGCCAGAGCACCCCTGGCTCAGCCCAGCCTGCCCCCAGCTGCAGTGCCCCCAAATGACCTCATCAGCCACATTTCATTTCATTTGCCTCTGCTTTATGCTCAGCACTTGCACCTTCATGCCACCAGAAATGCAACACGAAGGGGATTTATGGAGGTAAAAAAAAAAAAATAGCACAAACTAAATATGATAATTAAATTAATTTGAAAATAATTTCTGGCTATGTGCAGGACTCGATAGAAAAAAAAATAAATAAATAAAAAGAGCTGTGACAAAAGCTATATTTTGTTCTCTCCTCCTCGGCTCCTTAATAGTCTCTGAATGAAAAGTCTAGTACAATTTTCTAGTCCACTTGTTCCAGCCAGGGGGAAAGCTGCTCGTTCTAATTAGGCCACTTTCATAACAGATTTCCTGCTGCCCCTCCTCCCGTGGATGTGGCCAAGGCTCTGCACCTGGGACTGGTGAGTGCTTCCCTCAGCCCAGGCACTGCCCAGCCCTGCCCTCCCCTCCTGGGCTTTTATCCCTCTCCCCACCTGCCCCCAGCAGCAACATCTGCAGAGGAACTGCAGAGCAAAATCTCTGAGACAGAGAGGTTTGGGTTGGGGAGAGCTCTGAGCGTGCAGACACCACCCTGCTGAGCCTGGGACAGTGCTGCATCTGCTCCTGGGGCTGCACTGCACCCTGCTCCTGGGGCTGCACTGCTCCTGGGGCTGCACTGCACCCTGCTCCTGGGGCTGCACTGCACCCTGCACCTGGGGCTGCACTGCTCCTGGGGCTGCACTGCACCCTGCACCTGGGGCTGCACTGCTCCTGGGGCTGCACTGCACACTGCTCCTGGGGCTGCACTGCTCCTGGGGCTGCACTGCTCCTGGGGCTGCACTGCACCCTGCTCCTGGGGCTGCACTGCACACTGCTCCTGGGGCTGCACTGCTCCTGGGGCTGCACTGCACCCTGCTCCTGGGGCTGCACTGCACCCTGCTCCTGGGGCTGCACTGCACCTGGGGCTGCACTGCACCTGGGGCTGCACTGCACCCTGCTCCTGGGGCTGCACTGCTCCTGGGGCTGCACTGCACCCTGCTCCTGGGGCTGCACTGCACCCTGCACCTGGGGCTGCACTGCTCCTGGGGCTGCACTGCACCCTGCACCTGGGGCTGCACTGCTCCTGGGGCTGCACTGCACACTGCTCCTGGGGCTGCACTGCTCCTGGGGCTGCACTGCTCCTGGGGCTGCACTGCACCCTGCTCCTGGGGCTGCACTGCACACTGCTCCTGGGGCTGCACTGCTCCTGGGGCTGCACTGCACCCTGCTCCTGGGGCTGCACTGCACCCTGCTCCTGGGGCTGCACTGCACCTGGGGCTGCACTGCACCTGGGGCTGCACTGCACCCTGCTCCTGGGGCTGCACTGCTCCTGGGGCTGCACTGCACCCTGCTCCTGGGGCTGCACTGCACCCTGCTCCTGGGGCTGCACTGCTCCTGGGGCTGCACTGCTCCTGGGGCTGCACTGCACCCTGCTCCTGGGGCTGCACTGCATCCTGCTCCTGGGACACACCTTTGGGGAGACCCCCGAGCTCCTGTGGGGCCAGGACAGGGGCAGGGGAGGGAGCAGGGCAGGGACAGTCAGCCAGGCTGGGGCACAGGTGACACAGGTGACACAGAGCAGGGACGCCCAGCAGGCTGGGGCACAGGTGACACAGAGCAGGGACGCCCAGCAGGCTGGGGCACAGGTGGCACAGGTGACACAGGTGACACGGGTGACACAGGTGACACAGAGGAAGAACACCCAGCAGGCTGGGGCACAGGTGACACAGGTGACACAGAGCAGGGACGCCCAGCAGGCTGGGGCACAGGTGACACAGGTGGCACAGGTGACACAGGTGACACGGGTGACACAGGTGACACAGAGCAGGAACACCCAGCAGGCTGGGGAACAGGTGACACAGGTGACACAGGTGACACGGGTGGCACAGGTGACACAGAGCAGGAACACCCAGCAGGCTGGGGCACAGCAGATGCTCCTGGAGCCCAGGTCTCGGCAGGCTCGGGGTTGCCGGGTGCTGCAGCAGCAGCAGAGCGCGCACCCAGGGCCGGCTCTGGCCGTGCCAGTCCTGCACTGGGAAGGGCTGGGCCAGGGGCTGGGGCTGCCCGGCAGCTGCAGGCGGTGCTGGCAGCACTGCCCTGCCCCCTCCCTGCTGCCAGCAGCCTCTGGCCAGCGGCATTGGGGAGCGGGGCTCTGAGCCGGTGGCAGATGGCATCAGAGATAAAGCACGGCTCCTTCTGAGCTCTGGCCCAGCTTTGTCCCCGAGTGCCACTCACCGGGTATCAGCTCCCGCATTCTCCGCTCTGCTTTGCCCGTCCTGCACTCCCTGCTCCGCTTGGAACCGAGGGACCCCACGATTTACTGCAAAGGTCACGGGGCAGCTGCCCAGTCCAGATGAGAGTTCCCGGGGGGAGCAGCAGCCACGGGGAGCGAGGATGGGGAGGGGGCAGCGAGCTCAGGCACATCCCCTGTTCACATCCCATGTTCACATCCCCTGTTCACATCCCCCTGCTCACATCCCCCTGCTCACATCCCCCTGCTCACATCCCCTGTTCACATCCCCCTGCTCACATCCCCCTGCTCACAGATCCCCCTGCTCACATCCCCTGTTCACATCCCCTGCTCACATCCCATTCCCTTTGGGATCAGGGACAGCCCTGGCAGTGCCCCATTGGGATTTGGGATCAGGGACAGCCCTGGCAGCGCCCCATTGGGATTTGGGATCAGGGACAGGCCTGGCAGTGCCCCATTGGGATTTGGGATCAGGGACAGCCCTGGCAGTGCCTCATTCCCTTTGGGATCAGGGACAGCCCTGGCAGTACCCCATTGGGATTTGGGATCAGGGACAGCCCTGGCAGCGCCCCATTGGGATTTGGGATCAGGGACAGCCCTGGCAGTGCCCCATTGGGATTTGGGATCAGGGACAGCCCTGGCAGTGCCCCATTGGGATTTGGGATCAGGGACAGCCCTGCCAGTGCCCCATTGGGATTTGGGATCAGGGACATCCCCTGGCAGTGCCCCATTCCTTTGGGATCAGGGACAGCCCTGGCAGTGCCCCATTGGGATTTGGGATCAG
>PYHW01009182.1:2409437-2520453 GCA_013186435.1 Turdus rufiventris | reverse complement strand
CCAGCTGCAGCACCTTGCCCTTGTTGAACCTCATGAGGTTCTCATGCGCCCACTTCTCCAGTTTGTCCAGGTTCCTCTGGATGGCATCCCTTCCCTCTGTTGTGTCAACTGCACTGCTCAGCTTTATGCCATCTGCAAACTTGCTGAGGGTGCACTTGCTCCTGCTGTCATTAACAAAGATACGAAAAGAGACAGAGCCTCAAGGGACACAACTTGGCACCAGCCTCTATCTAGGCATAGTCTTTGACCACAACTCTCTGGCTGCATCCATCCAGCCAACTCTCTGGCCTTATCTACCAAACAGTCCACCTTTCAAATCCATGTCTCTCCAATTTGAAGATAGGGATGCTGTGTGGAAATCACTTGCCTTGTTTCAGCTCTGACTTTGTACATAATTGCCCTTTAGAACAAGGAAAAGTGAGGAAACTTCTTAGGGCTTGAGAGAATAATATACTTGCATCATCCCTGGCAGATGGGGAATAAGCAGGAAAGCACTGGGACCCCAGAAAAGGCATCAGGAGATTAAAAATTCTTGATTTCCATCACCAACTGGTTTTCTGGAAAAGAAGCCTTGTTTTTAAAATTAGATTAGAGCACTTCTCTAGATACAGACTGCAGGTATTTTGCAAAGATACCTTAGTGTGTTTCCATCAATAGCTACAGCAGCTACAAATTTGTACTTCTGGATGAAAGGTACTTTATCAAAAAGTTCCTGACAAGCTGTTATCTAACAGCACATCACTGACATACCCATCCCATGTGAAATCTGTGCAAGAAAGACAGGGTTTATTTTGTCAAATTATAGGTAGGAAGCACCCTCCAAAACATCCCACACCACAGATTAATCAATGTAGGAAAGTACACTGAGCCTGGTGGCAAAGGCAATACAAGGAAATGGATTCCAGGGAAACAGGAGGTGTGAAGAACAGGCAAGTGAAGAACAGGCAAGTCCAAAGCTTAAGAAGATGGAATTAAAAAAAAACCTGAAAAAGGATACTACTTATCCTAGCTACCACTGGGCCGCTGACCATTAGTAATTTTTATTCATGCTCTCCTAAAATGAAAGGTGCTGATGCCAATCTGTACAGAGAGCTTGTGGACTGGAGAAAGGTTGTTCTTGTGTTGGGAGTACAGCAAACATTAGTAAAGCCCCAAGCAGGTGAAAGACACAGTCCTTCTAGAAACAGAGGCCACAGGAGTGTGCCAGCAATGAGGCTGTCATTTTGATTCCTCCCTTCCACTTTCTGCTAAGTGCTGTTTTTCTCAGTCCCTCAGAGGTTAAGGACAGATGGGAACTATAAGATCTTCACAGCTCCTTTGGGAGCTGTTAGTCAAGCTGTCACACATCACAGTCCTTCAAACCTCACCTGTTTACCTTGCCTGAGACTTGACTGCAGTGTCCCTCGTGCTTTTAACTGTGGTTAGTACACACCCTTCAGAAACAGGCCTGTCTTGGCTTGGACACATCTGGAAAATGTTCCAACTACCCTGACAGCTTGTTATGGTGATTAACCACCTTCATTCCAATAAATTTGTGCCCAGTTTTTCATATGAGTGCATCTGATTTCAGCTTGCTGAAACACTTTCCCATAATTTACTAGATTAAAGAGCCTTTCAGTACCTGGTATTTTTCTTCCAAGGAAGTTCCTTCACCATCATAATCAATTCTCTGCTTGGCTTTTTTTGATAAACTAAAGAGACAAAGTGCTTCATGTCTCCCATTGCAAAGCATTTTCTTCAGGCTCTGAATCATTTTGTGTGGCTCTAATGTTCCACCACCCATTTTTCAACATCAATTTATAACATGCAGGCCATCCCAGTGCTGGTCTCACAAATACAGTACGTGCTTATATCCATTGCTTGTCCCTTAGGACTCTTAAAGAAAAAAAAAATCTATTCAGAGTCTGAGGCAGAGGCAAGCCAGCTTCCTTCTGTCTGGCATTTGGAGCAACCAAAAAAGAACCATCAGTCACCTCCGCTGGTGCTGCCATCTCAGCAGGTAAAGAGAAAGCATGACAAGGCTGTCTCCCTTCTTCCTCATGACACAGTTCAACGCTGGAAAACAAGGCTGCCCCAGCACACGGTTCTGCTCTGAGCACAGATCACCCCAGACACGCTCAGACCACATCCATAGGGATCAACGAGCCAATGGGCACAGACCAGCTGTGTACAGGTGGTTAAACCTTCTTAACCATCCAAGTGTAGTGACTGAAGACTTTTTGTGCCCATACCTGGGAACTGTTCGGGGAAATGCCAACATCCTGAGGCCAACGCTGTGCCAGGGACCAGTCTCCCCATGGACCCAGCTGAGCTCCACTCCCTGGGAGTGCTCCCAAGCACTGCCACCTCCTTTATCAGAGAGGCAAATCCCATCTTAACACAGAACCAGTGTCCAAGGAGGGAGAGGGTGTCCAAACATGTCAGCAGCGATTCTAAGACCAGGGAGGCAGCAACAGGCTGGGGCATCTGGCAGTTGCATCAAACTCTCAATGCAACCTCATGCATCTCAACAAGGGAAAGGGCACAGGGCGGAAAGGCAAGAAGGGAAAAAAGGCAGTAAAGGCATTTTTGCATAAGCTCAGAGAGGACAGCTTCTGTCTAGGGCTTGCATCACCATGCAGCTGGGCTCAAACCCAGGCTGGCAACCTCACCCAAGCTGATGCTTTAGCCCTGGGGGGTCCCTGACCTGCCTGTCCTGCACCAAACATCCACTGGGCACCAGCACCCTGGAGCTTCCTCATCACAGGCCTGTCCCGCAGTTGCTTGTCAGAGTTGAAACAGCAGTCACCCAGGAATCCAGTGCCAACAAAGCTGGAGGCATTTCACACAGATTATATATAGAAAAGGTGCCCAGGCTGTGCCTGTGCCTAAATAAAACTTTGTCTTCAATTCCAGGGTTCTCAGATCAGGAGGCTGAGGGGAGAGTGATTTTAGGAAAATATAATCTCAACCCCAGCTCATGAGAAGGGCACAAAAATACCTGTTGGCTAGTATTTTATTAGGTTTTGATTAGAACAACAGGGACTTTCTTTTTTACTACAGAATTTCCCCCTTTCTTGTGTCTCTCAGTGGCAGAAAATGCTGAATCACAAACCTGGAGCTTTAAAAATAAAAAAAAAAAAAAGTATTTCATATGCAGAAGAAACATATCTTACATAATTTCATGCTTCCTGCTCTGCTCTCTGGTGCCACGTTCCTCATTTTCAGGCTGTTTTAAAGGTCAGCTTCACAGAACAAATCCTGACCTCAGACATGGGAAATATGCTGCCTCATCACTCCAGGATCTTTTCTCACATGATTAGTCCCAACATTCCTGCAAGTAGAACAGTCCCCATTGCCACTGCTACAGACATAAAACAAAACAAAACAAAACAAAACAAAACAAAAATAAAAAAAAAACAGAAAAGAAAAAGGCAAGATTTTTTTTTCCTCTCCATTCTCAAAGTTAATGCTCACCAGCATCACAGCCTTATTTCACAGGCTGGGGGCTACTTCAGCACTGTAATGCTATTGCCATCTACAGACAAGCAATAGTCTTAACAAACATACATACAAGCTAAAGTAGGAACATATGCCTAAACTGACAACTGTTCTTGAAAAAGCTTGAAAGGACTTTAAAGAGGATTTTATTTAAGATTTTCCAATGACTCTTAGATACAGGATGTGGGTGAAAGTTAATTGAAGACAGCAATTAGTCCTCATGGTATTGGTTTTAATGATTATGTATTCATTCAACTAGCTCAATTTTTCTGAAGATTTTATTTTGATACTATAATTTGAGCAGACAGAAGAGGTCATATTAAGGGGCTGATCCAGAAGACACCATACAGTTTATTTTGAACAAAAGAGCTGAACTTACTTGAAATTACTGCTATTAATTACCAAAGAATGATGGAAGGCACAGCCATTATGAACAGGCTCCAGTGCTACAAGAAAGCTAAAGATTAATTTACTTGCTTAATAAAGCTGCTGAAAAGATAAGATTTCAAAATTAATAAAACAACCAGTCAGTTATTCTACTGGTTATAAATGATATGTATATGCTGAAAAATATTTTGATTGAAGTATTAAAGTTACTGAAAACTCTTTTTAGTGTGCTTTGGCCTCTGAGAAGGAATATGGCTCTTGTTCAGTAACTTGGTGGACTAGTTTTTGTCAATATCTGTAAGAAATGCAAAGCAAAACTGAAGCTCCCACTCACTGGGAGACTCTACAGATGACATTTAAAAGAAAGCATACCACTAGATGAAAAATGGGGTTTCTGTTAAATTATAACTAACCAGACGGTTATACTGCTCTCGGGTTCATGATAAAAGCAGAAAGGTGCCTGCAGAGTTCACTGCCAGGTGGCTCAAACCACGCATGGTTTACTTGTCAGACTTGGCCTCTTCTTGTTGATCCCTGCTGAATCAGTGAAAGGAAAATGCCTTTCACTGAGGCCCTGAGAGCAAAGATTGCCCCACAGCTTGTCATTCTGGGGGGGGAAAGAAGGCAAAAAAAAAAAAAAAAAAGCAGCAAAGGCATCAGACCCATCTCAGTCCCTTGCCAGGGGAAAGACACTGTAAGTCTGAACCCTGAACAAATCACATGAAAAGAACCAAAGCACAAAGTCCCCTAACGAAGTCGGAACAAAAAAGGTTGGATAGGATTTCTGGAAGAAGGAGCCAGAGGTGTTTGTGAATAAGCACAAGAATAGGCACTTCCAGTGACCACTGAACTACAAACAAAAGCACTTTGTGCACTCCCGGATTACTTGCTCTTATTTTCTCTTACAGTCACATGCTTAAGTAGGCCTGTACTGTTTGAAAACATGATTTATTAAGATGCCTTAAATTGCAACCAAGTATTGTACTATTAATACTGACTTTGTTTTAACTTTCCTGTTACTTAATATAAATGTACATAATTTTAATCTCCCATGCAGCCAAATGCCCAGTGAATCCTTTAAAAGTTTTTGTTGATATGTGCACTATATTTCCAAAGTGTTTCAGATTTATGGGCTTCCCCCTCCCTTCCCCATCATTGTTTCATTGGTTCAGGGACAACCCCTTCTTTTCAGCAGATTGAAACATCCAGTAATGTGAAACAGATCTGGTGACCCTATAGCATTAAATCATGCTTTGTGGTGCTTTATTCCTGCTCCAAAAGACTTTATGCATTAGCAAGTACATAAAATTGCACCAGAGACTGAATACATACTGAAAAGCAGTAAATGATTCCATATGATCTTAATTTTTCAAAGCACTGCACCACTGTTTTAAAGCAATAGCGTTTAATTTTCCAATTAAAGGAAGTTTTTAAAATAGCCCTTCTAACCCACAGATATGGGAACACTCTCACTTTGGATAGTCTCTTCAGCTGAGAGATTTGGGTCCACCAACAATTTTCACAGTCAAATGGTGTCCTTGGTTAGCAAGCTAGCAAGGGTGCAATTAGCCACGGCAGTTAATTTCTTCCTTTTATTCAAAAAAGCTTGTGTCATCATTACTGCGAAGACACAGGTCACAAAGGCTCCGTGAGCAAACTGAATAGCACACGTTCCTCTTTAAGCTTCACATACTTGAACATCTGTCAGACCTCAGCTAGAGTTCCTCCCCAGTTTTCCCTGGGAAAAAAAGTCCATTTTGGTTAAACAAGGTTTATAGTACCTCCACCTATATTTTAAACTAGACATGCCTGTTATGTAGAGTAGCTACTGTATTTAGAAGCAGCAAGCTCTTTAGCAGATCAGTGTGTATTCAATTAGATCTGCTCACCTAAATGGTGCCCCTCAAAAATAACCTTAAAAACCAATAAAATCAGGTCTCACTCTTGCTGTCATTGCCTCTCCATAGGTCAGCTGGCTGTGAATGACTTCAGGTGACATTTTGGTTTGCTAAACTGAAGGAAATTATTTTGCAAGGCAGGCAAGGGTGTGTGCAAATGGAAGAATTCAACTTTTCAGATTCCAGGAGGAGTTTGTAGGGCAGTTGCTAAACTGCACGCCCTGAGTATGTTTGAGTGACATTCACATGAGCTGCAAGGAATGTACGATCTTTAATACCAGAACAGGACCAGGGCAGAACTGAGGCAATAAAGTTCAGAACTGCCCTCTCAAAATCCCCTGCTCAACTGATGCCTAATCCTGGAGGCAATGAAGTCCTATTTTTAGGTTGTCAGCATCTCAAGATACAGGATATTCTGCCTTTCACATGCCCACAACCACCCCATGTTGGGCAGCCCTGTGCTTCCCTTCCCCAATGCTGGAATTCGTAGCTCGGACACGTTTCCATGCAAGACGAGACCCACGGCCCCGGCTGCGCAGCCTGCTCAGAGCACATCCAACACATACCAATAAGGCTCTGGCTTTTTTGAGCACGCTGCTGGGATCGCTCTTCCAGGACGGGACAGCAAGTACAAGGTGCCCGGCGCTATTCCATCGCTCTGTGCCGTGTAAAAGCACTCGGGAAACATGACCTGACCCCCTTCCCATTCCTCCGACTTGATGCAGCTCCTGAGTCAGCAGTTACCCAGTTCCTCCGAGGTAGGAGAGAGAGAGAGAACCAGCTGCAAGTGCTTATAAATCGACTTCTCCACCATGTGCTAAGCCGCTGACTGCTTTTGCTTAACACTTCACCAGCCCCTTTGAACCCTTCCTCAACTTCCCTAGGGGAAATTTCCTTCACCCTGCGTGCCTTGCAGTGCCCCTCACACCAGGAGACACGAGGTCATTTTCTCCTTCTGCCCTCCGGGGTTCAGCTGCCCCGCTCTGACCTTCCCGAAGAGTATCTTACCAGGGAGGCAGGCTAGCCTAACACGCACTCCATTTCCAGGCAGCCTGTTGAACCCGTACTGCTGCTTGGGGGAGAGGGTGGGGCCTCGGGATTCACGGGAGCAATCAAGGAGAGGCCATGACCTAGCAATAATAACATTGCCAAAGGGAAGGGAGGGGAGCAGCCTTGGATTTCAGTCCCCTTTTGAAAGTGTGCTTAATGTACTTTACATCAAACATCTGTCAGAGAAGAAAACACAAAGTCCTGGGAAAAGGACCAGGAGCCACATCTTCAGCTCCTGAACAAGTGCTCTGATCACTGGAAATACAGGATGACAGCGTGAGGGAGGTGCTTAGATTTCTTCCTCCAGGGGCCACGTTCGGGAGAAAATAATGCTTTGGAGGAAGTGAAATAGGCCGTATTGGGCACCTGCTGTCAGAAGAAGAGGCCAGGCTGCGAGCCTGAGAAAAGGTAAATCCTTTCCTGCGGCCCTCATTCTCGTCACCTGATCCCCGATCAAATCCCTTGCTGTGCAAGCGCTCCTTCTGTTTGCAGGTAGAGGGAAGCAGGGCTGTGAGAGGTAGCAGTTATTTTAGGGCTGTGCTGTGTAAGCACCACCACGACGAAGCAAGGATTGAGGATGCATCTCTGTGCACAGCACCATGCGGACAGGACACTCACCTCGGGGACGTTTTTGGTCCCGTGAAGACAAGGGACACTGACATAGTTTCAGAGGTGTGGCTTCAAGGTCTCCCTGTCGGTGCCCTGCCTCTGGGCATTTGGCACACTGGATTGGCACACCTGGCTGCCAGACACGTACCCACCCAGTCCCTTCCCCTCCCACCGCGTACAGATCTCCACTGCCTCCAAGCCCACATCTGGAGGGCACCTGCAGCCTGGCACAACTTAGCTTTGAGACAAGGGGATCGGGGAAAGCCGAGAGGTGGCTCTGTTTGGTCCTCAGTGCAGCAGTAGCTTCTGGCTGAAGGCAATTTTCGTGCGAGCGCCGCGGCAGCTTCAGGGAAGGCTTTTCTGGTGGCAGAGCCGCAAGCGAGGGGCAGCTCCAGGAGAGGGGGCGCAGAGCCCACCCGACCCCCCGCCCCGCGCCGCATTTTACTCGATTGTTTATTATTTTCCGAGGGGCGGCGGCGGGGCGGAGGCGCCAGCCAATGGGAGGCGTCGCTGGCCTGACGGGCGACGGGCGGCGACCAATGGGCGGCGAGGGCGGGCCCCGGTGGTCACGCGCGGCCCCGGAGCATGACATCATTCAGTTCGCACGGCGCAGCCTAGCTTGGTGGGGGCGGGGCCGAGGTGGGGGCGGGGCCGGCNGGGGGCGGGGCCAGCACCGCCTCTCCCCCTCCCCGCGCTGTGTGGGCGCAGGAAGGTGTTAAGTATAATGATGGAGCAATTAGGCGATAAGTGGGTATAATTAACCCCACGTGGGGTAACCGAGACGGGTTTAAGTGGACACGGCCGCGTTGCACAAGGAGTTAGTAGTGGGGCAGAACGGCGTTTGCTCGTTCTGACCGGCCCAAGCTAAGGGGGAGAGATGTTTATGTTCACAAGTTAAAATTCTTTCATATAATCCAAGGTGAATAATAATAAAGTGGAATTTCTTGCTGTATCACAGCAATTTGACTGCACCCTGATAGTATAAACTCAAGAACTGCACATACCCCCCAGTATTTAAAAATTATGAGGCAAGTTATTGAGGAGTGTCAGCCTAAAGAACAGGTTTTTACAAAGGGTTTAAAATAAGTGATTAGGTTTTGTTTTTCCCCCACCTCTTACCTTTCTTCCTTGCCCTCAAAGTATATTTGGGTCAAATCCATGGCACATCAAGAACTTGGCTATTGGTTTAAAATGGAAGCTGAGATGCTCCTTCAATGGGACATTAAGAAGAGAGATTTCAGGGAAATATCAGTATTGCAGGGCTCATAAATAAAGCTGACAGAGTCCAACTTGAAGTGACCTTTAAGTTGCTGTTCATCACTATAGGGAAAATTTTATAGTTAGAAATGCGTGGCCATCTTTGGCAAACCCATCAAGTTTCCATGGCACAGTTTGGACCCTTGCTCTGTGTCTGCCAGTCAGCCAAACTTTCCATAACACCTGCAAAACCCACTAGCCAGTTTCAGCTAAACTGGGCCAAAAAGTTCAAGTCTCAGGGTATGAATTTGGGTGGTTTATAAATGACATTTCTTTCGAATCATCAGCATCCAGATTGTTCTGAATCAGCCACAAAGCCTATTGCCTGTTGCCCAGTCTGTGTTTAAAAGACACAGTAGGGAACTGTGGGAAGAACAAAAAACACACCAAGGGAGCCACTCTCTCACAGCGTGAATGGGAGGGGTACACAGGGTTATTGCAAGGGACACAAACTGCTCAGAGATCAGGCTGCAGGTGCCTTACAAAACAACAATGCAGCCATTGTTTAACGCAAGTGCAATATAACATTCATTTATTGAGCGGCAGTACACTTTACAGGAGATGTCCATAATGCTGTACTGACAAGAAGTTCCAGGTCTCCCACCCTCCATGAGAATTTAGCTCCAACCCTGCTTCTGCAGTTAAGATATTTGTGTGAGGTGAAGCCAGAAATATCACCTGCAGTCCTCTAGCTGCCATGTGACTATGACCCTGCCAGATCCATATAATCCAGATACCGTGATAGGCACACATGTTCCCCACATCAGCTTGAGCAGCCTAGTAGATAAAAGGAGATGCAGAGGAAGGCACAGCCCTGCCCTAAAACGCTCACAGTCTAAGTAGGCAAAGTAAGTGAGCTGGCTTTCAGATGGCCTGAGGGCTGGCCTAACTTTATTCTTGTTGAAGTCTGTGATAAAACTCCCATAAATGGAGCCTTTTGGAAAATCCCACCCTTGGGGCATGAAAGTACTTAAAGAAAGAGACTGAAAATGGTGCAGGCTTTAGATTCAATTTTGATCAGTTTTTACGTGTATTTTAGTGGGCCTAGCCATGGAATGACAATAAGCAGAGCTCCCGTGTCTTTGTGTTTTGCTCACGCACTTTTCATAAGCAAAATGTGTAGGAACAATTATACTGTGGTTTTAATTATGCCCCTAAACTGCATTATCATGGGCATGCATGTGGTGCATGGAGCTCTGAAGAACTGGTAGCATGACGTGTGATAAAGGTCTTGCAACTGATATACCAGTGAATTCTAAAGAGGACAGATAATCTTGCTCAAGGCTGGCATTCAGGTGATCCAGTTTTATTTCTCAGTTCTGGCATGGGCTTCCTGTATGACCTCAGTACAGTCATGTAATTGTTCAGTGCCTCAGTCCATCATCTTTTTAATAGGGTTACTACTTACTTATTTCCTTTCTCCCGCCCTCTCCTGCCTCACTTAGACTGCAATTCTGCCAGGGAGTGGAGCTTTTCTTACCACGTGCAGGGCCTTCATCCAGTACAATGAGACCTAATAGCAGTGTCTGTAGAGTAATGCAATGCCAATTAAATAAATAAATAAATATGATAATATTATTTAGGACTATATTTGCTGCTTGTAACCCAGCCCAAGGTCAAAGTGCTATGCTTCCCTGGAACCTCAGGATGTGCTCCATGTAGAGGTTTCTGCAGTGGTCAAAATCAGCCCCAAGCAGTAGCTAGTTTTGGGAAAAGCCTAAGCACCAATCACAGTTTCACAGCCGGCCTTCTCTGGCAAACTGCTGAAAGCCACAAGGAAAGGCTCCTTAGAGATGTGGTGTTGGACTAAGCGTTTTCTCACCACGCCTTTTTGTCTGAACTTGGTTGCTGGCTCTTCAATGCCACTGTGGTTTTCCTCCCTACCAACTGCTAAATCATATACATGAATGCCAGTGTCACAACTGCAGAGTGGCTGGCGTCTTTTTGAGCTGCCTTGCATTCCTGTAGTGGACATGTTACAACAAAAGCCATGGCAAGGCACTCAACGTTGTGACCCAAAATGGAGTTGCAGTGAAAATTACTTCCATTACTCGAACCTGCATTCATTCTGATTAATTTAGTGTCTCCTGCTATATTTAGATAACCAGGGATTAATTGTATGCATGCTGAAACTATGTCCCTTGTCATAAAATCACACTAAACTATTCCTAACTTCAGTGCCACTTGAATTCAAAACCTAACTAAACTCTTAGGCCTTAGCAGGATGTGTAAGGCATGAAGGACCAGGGCCTTGCTGTTTTCACACTGAATGGTTTTCAAATCTCCCTACTCTCTATAATGCAGTACATCAGGAACAGTTTAATTTGTCTGCTAATTCTATCCAGCAAAGCTTCAGAAGCACACCTGCTTCTCAGTTCATGCTGTTGTCTGTATCTTGTCTTGGAGACAATGCTACTTTGGACTAAATCTAGTGCACAGTCTAGGTCGATATCAAGTCAGGTGAGAACTGATACATAGAAGCTGCCATATGAAGTATTTATAACTACATCTGTATTAATAGCTTTTGTGTTCCTTGGTTTTGTGGGTCACCCCTTTATTCAACCCATAATTAACTACATCTTTAAGTGAGCTACTTTGGAGGGCTTTCTGCTAGGGCATGGCCTCCGAGGTACAGCGGGGTTGTGTGGACATGTCTGAACACGTTCCTGCCATCACCCACAGGCAGAGCAGAAGTTTTCAAAGAATTACTAAGTTAGACTCTGTATTTTAAAGTTTACCAGAATAGCTTGTGCACCAATAATTTATGACCAATGGAAACAGGTACAGGAAAGAAACCGGGCTAATACAACCCTTGGAAGGATTTACCGGGTACTTGGAGATGCTTGATCGCTTTCCACCGGGCCGACCGGATAGGGCTCCGGAGCCGCAGGGACAACGAGCACAGCAGCACTGCCTTCTCCAGGTGCCGGCAGCTTCTCCAGCCCGCCCAGCTCCGGCTGGCTCCCCCCATCCCGGCGCTCCCGCCCCGTTGGGGCGGCTCCTGCGCGGCGCCGCCCGCCCACCGCCCGCCCGTGGGCGGGCCGTGCCGAACCGTGCGGTTTGGTTGAGTCTCCCTGCGTGTGTCTATAACTTTGTGTTGCTGCCGGTGGTTGTTAGGAGGAGGGATGTGGAAGTCGGCGGCGAGCAGGGTGACAGGCTGCTCGGGCGGGCTGCGGCGGCGGACGGGCTGGGCGCGGGCGGATCGCTTGCCTCTCGCCGGCTGCTCGCAGGGGGAGCGGGCGCTCTGCCGTTTTCCCATCCTTCGCCTTTAAAGGGAAGGCTCTCTGGAGCTGAAGGCGCAGGAGCAGCAGGAACCATGCAGCAGCGCTGCTTCTTCCTCTCGTGAATTCGGATCTCGATTGCTGCCGGTTGTGGAGGTGGCTGTCGATCCAGCAACCCCCCGCCGCCTCCCGCCCCTCCCGATGTGGCTTTCCCTGCTTCGTCTGCCTGCGCTTTTTAAATGACTTAAGTGAAGGGGGAAAAACTGTCAAGATGGCAGCAGCAGGAGCAAGGAGGTTATGAATGTGGTGTTGATGCTGGAACAAAACCTATTCTCTTTGGCAGCCCTAGGGAGGGCTTAAAGCTACTGGACCTGTTGGAAGACTGGCGATTTGATTTGTTCCCGTTGTGTTTGCTTTTTCCCTGCAAAAAGGAGGATTTATTACTATTTTTTTTTTTTTAACCGACCAGCCCCCGGGGTGGCTTTCTCCTGCCCCCTGCTCCGTCGTGAGATTTTGGGGGGTTGCTTGCGTTTGGCTTGGGGGCACCGCAAAGTGACAGGTTTACGCTAGTGTGCAGTTGGATGTACTAAGACTTCGGCTCCCTTTAGGGCGTTTTGAAGAAGGAAAAAGTCTTCGGCGTAACCCAAAGGACCCCCTCCCTGCCCTCCTGCCGACGGAGGGCGCAAAGGACCACTCCCCCCACCCCAAAAGGCAAGGTATCTGCGGAAACGACGAAGAGTGAGCTCGGAGGCGCGGGGGGCGGTGGGGGGGTCCTCTCCCGGCTGGATACAGCGCGGCTCTCGCTGGAGCTACTTCTGCATCCGCATGGAGTGAAACATAAACAAACGCGCACACGCACCGCGGGAGCAGCCGCCGCTCCACCGGCGCGGAGGGCAGCGCCGCGGGCACCGCCGGCACCGCCCGGCCCGTGCTACCGCCCTGCGCGGCTGCTCCGGCTCCTAATCTGATTTTTTTTTTTTTCCCTCCCCTTCTCCCCCCGCCTCCCAGCTCCGGCGTGCGCATCGCCCGCGGGGAGCGGGGCTCGGGGCGTAGCGGAGAGCCGGCCAGCCCTTAGCGGAGCGCGGCATGCCCGCCCGGCGGCCCCCAGCCTGCTAGGCTCCCGTCGGCACCGAGGAGGCGGCGGAGGAGGAGCGGGGTCGGCGGCCGGCCGCCCGCCCCGTCGCAGCGCCCCGCAGCCAGCCGCGGGGGAGGCCAAGATGGCAGAGGCGTCGCCCCCTGCCCCGCTCTCGCCCCTGGACGTGGAGCTGGACCCCGAGTTCGAGCCGCAGAGCCGCCCCCGCTCCTGCACCTGGCCCCTGCAGAGGCCCGAGCTGCAGGCCAGCCCAGCCAAGCCCGCCGGCGAGTCGACCGCCGACGCCGCCTCCATGATCCCCGAGGAGGAGGACGACGAGGAGGAGGGGGCCGGCTCGGCCATGACCGTCGGCAGCGCGGCCCCTGCGGGCGGAGAAGCGGCGGCCGCGGCGACCACCACCGTGCCGGAGGAGGCGGCGCGGCTGCTGGCCCCGCTGTCCGTCGGCGGCGGCCCGGAGGGGCCGAGCCTCTCGCCGGGGGGAGCGGCGGCGGCAGGCGGCGGGGGGCTGAGCGGGGGCCCGGCGGCGGCGCCGAGGAAGTGCTCGTCGCGGCGCAACGCGTGGGGCAACCTCTCCTACGCCGACCTCATCACCCGCGCCATCGAGAGCTCCCCGGAGAAGCGCCTCACTCTCTCCCAGATCTACGACTGGATGGTCCGCTGCGTGCCCTACTTCAAGGACAAGGGCGACAGCAACAGCTCGGCCGGGTGGAAGGTGAGGCGGGATCCCGGGGCCGCGGCGCTGCCGCCGCGCCGCCCCGACGGGCGGGCTGCCCTGGAGGATGCGGAACGGGGTGTCGGGCTGGCCCCGAGAGCAGCCCGCCGGGCGCTGGTGCTGGTCCTGCTGGTGGTGGTCGCCCTGTCTGCCTTGCTTTTTTAAGGGAGGGATTAAGGAAAGTTTTGTCTCTTTCCTGTTGCTGTGTACAAGCGGTGAGGGCTATTACTCTGGGGGCAGAGTACACGCTGGAGCGGAGCTGGCTTTTGCGATGCACAGGCACATAAGCAGGGACAGAGAGAGGGAGAGAGAAAGAAAAGAATGAAAAAAAATTATAAGATGTGTGGGTTTTGTTTTACCTTTTTTTTTTTCTTTTTTTCAAGTTATGGTAACACCAGAGGTAACTTATGATGGAAATGAGCAGAATTGCTTTTATGCGTGGTCAGTCTGAGTCTCAAAGCTTAAACACAGAACGACTTTATTATTTTTGTCCAGAAAATCCTCAGTTTTTTGCCCATGTGTTCCTCAAAGGCAGCAGAAGGAAATTCGGGTTTTGACATTTCTTCATAAAGTTAATCAAAGCACGGAGCTATCGGCTGTTCAGCCACGGGAATGCTTGGTTTGCGATTCCTGTGTTGCCAGTGTATGAGAGCACTGTCTACTGATAGCCCAGCATTTTCTGTCCAGCACTGCGACAGTGAGCAGCTAAGAGTACTATCAATTTAATAAGTGAGGGGGAAAAAAAATCTGGTGTTGTGGCTTGTTTACTCAGCGCGTGCAAAAGCACGTTGCAGGCAGGCAGGGTTTTACCCTCAAGAAGGAGTCTTGCAAGGCCTACCAGGAGCCAGAGCTGCATGAAAAGCACATTTGAAGTGATTTCCAGAAATGCCTTTTTTTTTTCTTCTCGTTTTCCTGTTCATCTGTCAGCGTCTGTTGGATGCCGAAATGTCACGTACTTGCAGCTGTACAGAAATGCAGGTGCTGCTCGATGCTGATGCTGTTTGCAGAAGGAAATCCCGACAAGGTTCAGTTGCTGCTTGAGGCTGATACGAGCGGAATCTGACACGGAGTTTTTGAATGTGTGGGTGAAGGTGAATTTGCCAGCAAGTTCAATGCTTTTACGGAGAAATTAAATTTTCTCTTTGAATCCAGGTTTGGATCAGGTGATAACTTTCAGTATACAAATTGGTCAGAAATACTGTATAGATGAAACATTTCTTGCAGTTTTTGTACTAGCAGCCCTGTCTTGTGTTTTGGTGCCTGAGTAGGACTTGCTACTAGGAATTGAAATGTGGCTGTATGATTTTTACCTTCTAAATGAAGCGCAGTAGAGGAAAGTATTTAGTTGACAGACTTGTCTCAGGCTGGGGAAAATACAAACAGAAAGTTTATCGCTGGCATAGCTAGTTGAAGACAAGGCTTTTAAAACCACACATCTTTTTTACAGCATTTGTGTCTGTATTAGGTGTTGAATTTTGATCTGACTTTACAAGTGTGACGCAGAGTGTGATGAAGGGTTACATCTTCCAATGACAGCCTGTGCCTTCATAAGTTGTTTGGTTTCACACAGAAGCAGTGGCTTTAGATGTCAGCTGCTATGATAAATCCAGCATTTTTGTCTGGTACTGTGAATTTTTAGTAAATTCTTGATATCTGACTCAAACAAAGACTTACCTAACAATAGGGCTGACACTGTTTTGGCTGAATTTGGTGGCAAAACTCCTTTTCACTTTAGCAGAAGCAGAATCTGGGCTATAACATGAAGTGCTTACATTGATTAGTATCCTTAATACCGTCACAATTTTTTCTGACAATTTATACTGTTAATTTGCTATTGATTCCTGTGCTGAGCAGCATTTACTGGTACTTGGAGCTAATTAAAATGTTAAAAACGTGGATCCCTTGAGATTCTTCTGCTATAATTTAGTTCAGAAGTTTCTCACAAGCCTTTAGGATGACCTTTCTCGGGAGATGCAGGCACACTGGCAGCGGCAAATTCTGCCTCTAATGAGTGTGAACTGCCTCTGAAGTTAGGGTAAGGCGTTCAGTTGCCTTAACGGTGGGTGCAGTTGTGCATGGGTGATAGGGGCATACTGGAAGGGGCAAAGGGGAGGTCAGGAGATAATAATTTGTCAGACATTTAAAACTGGAAAATGTAAATCCTTAGAAAGACTAGGATTTATTTTTCGAGTGCATATATGTTCAGAAGGGGACTACTTCAGTTCCTTGGCTGGAGAATAGCTTAATTTGTGCAGAGGGAACACTCTTACATAGGGACCTCATCTTAGTCTCCTGATATTAAATCACATCATATGTTATTACCATCTTTGTTTCCTTCACAGGTAATGAACACAACTCTTCAGGAACTAATGTCAGCTTTTCACATTAGACTTCTTCAGATTGCTAATTACACCAAAACTTTAAATGAACAGAAGATATTTCTGTATTAGAAGGCTTTTATCTTAATTTAGAATATTTTCACACAGCTAAATTAATCGTTGAAGGTAGCAAGCCCATTTAACAATATTCTGCTCTGCCACTGAATGGGAAAATGGTTATTTTAAACAAAGGAAAGAAGAGAACTTGGTCTTATTACCTTATGTATTATTATATATGAAATATTAATACTGTTTCCAGTGAGATGTGCCGAATACCATAATCCGTAAACATAGCCAGGATTATTCTCCTCAAACAATTATTTTAAGAGCTATAAATTAAAGTTACAACTATCACTTTTTTTTTCTTTTTTTGTTTTTTTTTTTCCTGCCTAGGGCATTAAAGCAGAAGTGAATATTTCAGATGTGGTTAGGAAGGCATATATTATGTTTCCGGTAATTTGGATAAGGTTTGCCCAATACACCCCCTCAACAATCTCCTTTGCTTCCCCCTCCCCCCGGCCCCGGTGGGACGTGTGCTAACCTAAGAGTGCCTGAAGCTAACTAGGGCAGTAGTGTACGGTGCAGTGCTGCAGAGGTGCCACGCTATGGACACTCCTGTGTGCCACGGGCGGCCCCAGTTGGTGCTACCCTGTACACTTCCAAACCGCTGGAGAGGATTTCCATGTATGTTCCTATATGTGCTTCTATCTTGAATATTTAAGGAAGGTTGGTATTTGTCTTTGTCATCACTGGAACGGGGAAGATGATCCCAGGGTGAGCTGGTTTCACCCTTGTGAAATGCACTGTGCCAGGTGACTCTTCCAGGTACTTCTACAGAGCTCCTCGATGACTAGATCTTTCCTCATTCAGGTATCTGTTACCCAATCGAAGTCCTACAGTCACAAAACTAGTGTGCTGACTTAAAAACCAAATTTTACCTCTCTAGTATTTAGGATGAAGCACTCACTTTCCTCAATAATCTTGAAACAGGAACCTTTTTGTGCCATGTACATAGTAGAGGTGCCTAGTTTCACTACAGCTTAAATAATTCCATACCTCTTCCCACAATGTTATTTTGTAATTTCTTGCAGCTCTATTTTGTGAAACAGTCTTTTCTACATGGAGAGTACACTAGGGGGACTATTTTCCTCCTTGTTAAGCAGTATGGTAAGACTATGAATCTCGTCCTTTATACAGCAATTCCCAAATTTAAATGTAGCTGATTTGCTTTGATTTGTTTTTCATATCAAAAGCCTATTTTGTTTTACACCTGTTATATTCAGCTTCCTAGCTAGCTGCCAGGGTATTTACTTTGAAGGGGAGGTTTTTGTAAACTTTGTACATGGACATTCCATCATTTTTTCCATGTTTTATTGGCCAGTACGTACCAAAGGGCTGCAGTCTCTTCAGTGTAGCAAATGCACAAGTCTCCTCTCTAATTACTGAGACTTGAAAAGGCTTGAGAAATTTGCCAGTGATGTAAACAGATGTCTAAATCTGTTAGCCAGATGCTGATATGCAAGATGTGTCGTACTCTTTTTATCATCTTGCAAAGATGTGAGAAGGAAGTAACACCACTCTTTGTTATTTCTCCTTCCTTGGACTGACACACAGTGTCTTTATCAGAAGTGGCAACATAAAACTGGAGTCTGCATCAGTTTCTTTTTTTCCTCTGATGACTTGTAAACTTTTTTCTTTTAGTTTCTTTAAAGGTTCTGTTGCCCAATTAACTGCTAGCATGAATATTTTTTCCAGCCTCCTATTATATTTTAAAAATATATTTTTGTGTTGCCTTATTCATCTGTACAGAAGAGTTTGAGTTCCAAGCTGTAGCCTGATTATTTTAAGTTTTGACCTGCCAAGGAGAGCATAGATTTAAGCACGTGAATGGATCCTTGGGACTTCACTGGGATTACTTGTGTGCTTAAACTTGCTGCTTAAGCATCTTACCTGATCAAAGCCTTACTACGTTGTGCTTTAGCAAAATACTCAGAAACATTTGTAAGTGAATTTTGTGCTGAGCAGTCTAAAGAGATGTGTGGCTCCAGTGGTTGAAACCACTACATAACAAATGTCTTGCATCAAAGAGAAGTATTCTTTAGTATCACAGTAACAAATGACTTTTTAAACTTTCCAGTAGAAACCATATGTAGATATTAGCACACGTTGTTTCATTTCAGTAATGTACATCAAAGATCTCACTTTTCCCCAGCTCATGCAGGCAGGTGACAGCTATTAGAGCAGTGACAGAGAAACCAATAAGTAGTTCTCCCAGAATCACTGACATTGTTTGATCCGCAATGTAACAGTAAGGAGCAGCTCTGCTGAAGGACTTGTTAAATGCCTTCACATCACCTTGGTGAATGTCTTCAGCTGCAAAGAATCACAGGCTCTGGTAAACTCAACTTTTGTTGTGAATGGGAAACTTCCATCAACGTTGATGTGATATTGCTGGATAGTATCGCCACCAGGTAGACCTGCATGATAAATGCTGGAATCAACATCCCTCCATTTTTCAGAGACAGAAGGTTACCTACACAGTCATGCAGCAGTTGATGTCGTCTATAATAGGTTTATTATTGTCAATATTTGTACATATTTAAAATTTAAGCATATTTAAAATAGGAAGCTTGAGAGTCAGAGGTTGGCTTCTACTCCTACCTCTGTGTTTGAAAGTACCCGCTAATAAAAATTAAATCACCTTAGTGGCAGCTATGTCTGATGTATTATACTGGCTTGAGGAAACGCTGTCTGAGACTATGAGTCTGGGGAGGAGAAATGTCCTGGCACTGCTGCCCTGGGACATCCTGCTTCTGCTTGGTGTTGTCCTGGTGAAGCGAGCAGTGTCTTACTCCCGAGGCCATTTTGTATTCGGGTCATTTTGGTGGTGCTACACTACTTTGCTGTAATCCTGGGAGATTAGGGGAAGCTGGGCACGTGCTGGTGCATTTAGAAAGGCGAGTGATTAGGGTTAGCCGTGTGGTTTTGTGAAAGCTCTTTGTGCTGATGTGGACAAAGTAGCAGCCCAGAGTGGAAGGTAGGCAGCTCTGGAGCAGGCCCCCCACACTCTCCTGCAGCGGCTGGGAGGGTTTCAGCCAGGGTGGAGAAAATTACGGTGGGTGTGCTGGCTTCAAAGGGAGGCCGAAGGAATTGCCTTGGAGATAAAGAGAAAGCTGAGGATAAGCAGCCAAAGCATTTCTCTAGGTGGCAGCCTCCTAAAGGTGCCCTGCTAGATTTTGGCAGCCAGCTATTTTGCGTGGAAATATGGAAAATCTTTTGTGAAGATTGTTCCTTATTTGCAATGCAATTAAAGTGGGTCTTGTAGTGGCAGCTTGCCAAAGGAGAAACTGAAAGTGTTTCCTAATGCAAGTTGTTACTTAGACTAAAGTCTCTGCATGTTCTTGTTTCTCTCCCACTTTTAAAAAAGCCTTGTTACTATGTCTGTCACAGAACCATGTGCCCAAGGGCAGCGTTGCAAAATGGCAACATTAGTTTGTTTTAAAGGCAAGGAGCCCTCTGCATTTGGAAGTACTCTGTCTGGAGAGGGGCAAGCTCTGAGCATCCTCCAGCTGCTGATTCGTTCCCCTTGCCATGGAAAACTGCGATTCTCAAATTGCCTCTGAAAAGGGCCACAGCTTGGCCAGGTCCTGGAACAGGAGGTGCGTCCAGGTCTCATACATAGCGATGATCCCAATAAAGGCCTGGCTGATAACACAGCACTTAGGGAGCTGCAGGGGTTTTTTGATGTGGCTTTTCTTGGGACTGGCAATATGTGCGTAGCGCAGCGGTTCAGGAGCAAAATGAAGTGTTCAAGTAATGTGCATAGTCATGCAGTTTTCTGTACTGCTGGCTCAGCACACCGTGAGTTAAGTGAAGATTATGCTTAACCTTTTATTTGCTCTTTTTTCATGCTTCTACAAACTTAGACTGTTCTGTTACAATTTCCTGAGCATTGCCACACACCAAGCTTGGAAAATGAGGTGCATTTAGCCAATTTATGGCCTGACATATGTTAATTAACATTAATTACCTGCTTGAATAGTCCGTTTAGCTCTTATTATTAAAAAGTGGCTTGTCTACAGAAGGGGATTTTCCTTCAGAGTGAGATGTTTTGTTCTAACTTGCTTCAGACAAAGTCAGGTTGGGGTATCCCGTGCTTCTCTCCATGGCTCTACCAGCTTCCCAATGTTCCAGTTGTGCATGTGGGATACAGTTGTTACCACTGATAGACACCAACTCCTCAGCCATGTGTATTAGGCATTTATTTGACAACAGCTTAGTTTCCCAAGCAAACTAGTGTGTTTCCAAGCCTTTTCTGCCAGTGGTGGGTACAGCTCTTGCTCGTCCGCTTGAGGCAGCAGAGAAAGAGCTGTGCTTCTCAGCCTGCCAGGAACTGCAGGGGTGTCCGGAGTCCTGTGGTGGTGTGACCCCAGCCCCTTTGGGGTGAAGGAGTAGGAAAAGCTTAGGTGTGCAAGGCTGGAGAAGGGATGTAGGAGTTGCTGGGGCACACCATGGTGCCCTGCAGGCAGGTCATCTTCAGCTCTGTGTTGATGACGATTATGGACCTTAGGGTTCCTGCAGCCATTGAGAGCAAGCCGCTGCCGGAGTGAAGTGTGATCTCCAACAGCAGCAGGAATCTTGCTGTATTCATCAACTACATCACCTGAGTTATCTCCTTGGGCAGTGTGTTGGGTAAGCGTTGTCACAGATCATTGGTCTAAAGCGCCTGTGAGGGGAGTAAGAACCAGAGAGGACTTGTTTGATTTCCAAATACCAATATTTAAAAAAAGGAATAAAATCCACGTCTTAATTCCCCATACCCCAGTTTCTCATTCCTGTCTTGGGAGACTCAGGGACGTTATGTCCTACTTCACCTTCTCCATCCTTCCCACTTGTAACACCAGCTGGAGGGTTGCATGGTGCACTTCCATGGTGGGAGGTGGAGGGCTGGCTCGTAGCTGTGTAGGGCATGTTGTGCAGTTTTGACTGGGGATACAGCGTGGAGGCAATAGGTTACAGGACTGATAAAAAGCAATATCAGTGCAGTGTGAGGAGTTGGGAACAAGTTGCATCAGTGCTCTGCCTCATCCCTGGTGTGAAATAGCAAGGGAGATGCCTTCCAGTAGGGCTAGAGAAGAGCAGTGCAAAAAAGCCAGAGTGGTTTTTCCTAGCGCTGTGCTTGTCTGTGAAGTTCAAGAGGAGCCCTCTTGCCCTGCAAAGCCAGAGTCCTTTCTTTGGGCCACCTCCCCTTTCACATTTGCTCAAGGATTGATATGCTTATAATGCTGCTTTGCAGGGAATTTGAGGCAGATTGGGAGTTAGCAGCATTGATGTGTTGTTAATAACTCTGTATTTGACTTACCTGGACTTTGCTTACTGGGGCAATTTTCTTTATCTGTATGCTGGTACCTATTAAAAATAAAGGCTATTTAAATACTTTTTCAAATACCTCCTTAAGATTTCACAGACAAAGAAATGCTGTTCTGTGGATTTGTACTAGTAAAGAAATGCCTTGTGAAAATTAGCTCTTGTAACAGACTTGTGCTAACAAATTGAGTGGATTGCTTGCTCGATTCACAACATGCACGATACTTTGGAACTGAATTGTGGAATGCTGGGTCCTCAGCATTTATTTGGCAACAAATTATCTTGCTTTTCTTTATTATTTTTCCCCTGATGGTGAAGTTCCTGGTGGCTGCACATTAAGAGAGGTGTGAGGACAGTGCATGCTGGTACAGAAGGCTAGAGGCAGCCCATGGACCATTGTAGGTTGGAGGAAGGAAGGACCACTTGAAGCAGGGATGATGGTGTGTGGCACTGACAGCTTGTTCTCAGGGCCTTTGCAGTGTGTGCCTCCAGTTTTGGGGGTCAGGAGGCTGTGGGTGCAGGGCTCTGCCTGTGCAGTCTGAGGCTGCTGCACACCTGAGTGCTGCCTGTGGTCAGGTGTGTTTCCATGGGGTGAGTCACTGGGTCACTTCTATGTCCCTTCACCCACTGCCCGTGCCGAGGTGAAGGGTGGGTCTGTGCTGACGTCTCCATGCCAAAATCCAACTGAGAGCTCTGGAATAAGGACAGGAGGCAGGAGTGCTACCAAAGGAGTCATTTTTGTCCTTTGACACTTACCTCTCAGGCTGCCTTCACATTCTGTATTCTGCCTAGGGGTTCCTCATAACCCACCCCTCAGCTATGCAGTGTCTTCAGGCCAGCCTTTCTCCCCATCTCTGGCCTTTCCAGATCTTTGTCTCTCTCTAGGGAGCAGTGGAGGCCAAGGCACTCCCGGGATTGTGATCAGTGGGTGGGACTCAGTCCTAGGAAAGAGTTTTCAGTAGGTTTGCTGACTCCTGAGTCAGGTGAGCAGAAAAGGGCAGCTCTGGGCTGCTTGCCAGGACTTGAACTGGGAGGTAACATCTGCTTATCCCAGCCCTAGAGGAGTGGGAGACAGCAGATAAGTTGGAAGACTTGTGAGGATAGACAGAGGTCTGCTGTGGGAGGACAGATAGAGGAACACCCAAAAACATCAGGATGTCTCTGCTGGGGCTTCACTCTGTGTCCTGGCTGCTGTGACTGCTCATTTTGGAGTGGGAATGAAAAATAGTTGCATGGATGTAGGTTTATGACAGTGCAACTTTCATGGGTAGGTGAAGTAAAGAGGGCAGGTCTGAGCCTCATCCCTGCTAAAGGCCATGTTGAGGCAGGAGCACACATTTGCATTAGTGCTAGACAGACTCAAGCCAGCAGTGCCAAAAATCTTGGTTGCAGCTGAGCCTGAGCCCTGTGTGAGGACTATGACCACGGAGCGTTAGTAACAGTGTCATACTTAAGTAAACAAAGCTTTGTTTAAATATGTATTAATTACCTAGCAATATGTAATGTAAGCTGTTCTCCTAAGTCTAGACAGTCAGCACCTCTGACTCTGAAGACAATTTGCCATTATAACTTAGTGTTTTCCCATGCAGTATCGCAGTGGTTTCTATGCTTTCTCCAAAATAGGATGCAAAAGAATAAATGTATTATTTTAAAGAAATAATTTTAGGACATGGGCCGAATTCTGGGATCGTATTTGTTTTATCTAGAATGTGGACTGAATTGTCTTGATATGTACTCACATAGCAGTGCTTTTAAATCCTGCTGTATGTGTGGTTTTTTTCTCTCCACACTCTCTTCAAACACCTATTGCAACTCTCCAAAGACACATTGTGACCAAGGTTAACTCCACTTTCTTACATGAAATTTGCAGTGTAAACATACCTTTAAATGTGAGACTTAATCCAGATCAGAAGTTTCCGACTTTGTGTGAACCCAAATCTTGTGTAAATATGTTTGCTAATACTTCATGGAGGATTTATCAGTTTCACATACTAAGTTCTAGATATGCTGTAGTACATAAAATTTGGCATTTGACAAGTGAGAACAGTGCTCAAGAAAGAATGTCTTATTATGAGTGTTTCACAGGCTCCCACATTATCACCTTTTTTGCTGATTGGTTTTGTGCAGACAGCAGTGATGTGGTTTCCTGAAAGCCTATAACTTACTGTTTATTCTGCACGACTGCTCTGGACCTTGACTAATTTTCAGAGAATGTTTTTTTCCAGGAATTTGTGCAAGAAGGTGACGCCAGTTCAAGTCGTGTCCTGAGATGCTTGTAAGCTGAGACAAGTAGAACTGCTGTCCCTGTTTTTGTGCAACACGATCTATTGTGCTTAAGAGTTTCACTGTGTGGGGGAACTCAAAACCATTTGTGTGAGATGTCAGGTTTCGCAGTGAATGGTGCTTCTTTAGGTATGCATCAAGACTTACAATGCCTACATAGGACAAGAACTTTGGCACTGATAATGATGCTGCCACTGAGGAGCTGTAAAAACTCTGAAGCATTTTTTTAATTCATAGCCTCAGCCATGGATGTGTCCCAGATAGGCAGGTTACATCTAAAATCTTCGATTTGCAAATGGAAGTCATGTCAGAGCTCTGCATGAATTGGACCAGAGGTTTCCAGCCTAGTTTGTGCAGCAGCCAAAAACTCCGACCTAGTATTATGTTCATCATTATGTTATGTTGACAGTGTGATTTTCACTTCCCATGGCATGTTGAGATTTATTTCTTGCCCCACTGCTCTTGCGTCCTGATTCATGCACGGCAAAAATACTTCCGATTAAAATGTGCTAGAAGGTTTGCATGCTTGGGGTAGGAGAGAAATCTTTTATGAGGAACTGTTCTATATAAAGCTATGGGGAAGGGAGCTGTGGTGCTTAGGAAGGTGTTTGAAAATCAATAGTGAGGCCATTTTCAATACAAAAAAGAGGGGAAGTGTGTAGTCCATAAGGTAGTGGCATACGGGACTGGGAGGAGGAACAATTCTGTGAGCCAGCAGTAGGGTGTAAATCAACCTGATGTATGTTCATAGACATCTGATGTCTACTGGGCCTGGTGGGGTAGCTCAAAGCAGGTGGAAGAAGCATACTGTTTACCTAATTAGAAACATAAATAAAATCTTTCCAACATTCTTCTAAATTAAAATGCATTTGAAGCATATGTCAGACTTCTCACATTCAGGAAAGATCTCTTAAAACCCTGCCGTTCCTCATGAAGGCTGTTTCCAGCCCACTTTCTTCAGGGCTCTGCCAGGTAACAAGTCTTCTTGGTTGGAAGATGGAGTGGGATGTGCATTAGCAGCTGGAGATGCTGGGGTTCTTCCTGAGTGCACCTGTACTCCTTTTTAATCAGAGGGAAAAGGCCTATTGTTTGAGATGATAGACCAGGGAATTGCAATAACAAAAGAAAATTATTATTGTTGAAATCATTGAAGACAGAATTTCACCTCTGTATTTATTGAGGAGTCGGTGATGGTGGGAAGCAGGGCCCGGGCTAAAGTAGTCAGAGCAGCTTCATATCTCCAGTGTATTTTAGACACCAAGGAGACAAAGATGATGCTAATTGCAAGAGAAACTACTTAACTGCTTTGTATTATGTGTGAAATGAAGGGGGAATAATGCTGATTGAATGACCTATTTTGACTTTCTCAGTATAATATGTTTAATGTTTTAGTCTTTTTCTGGACAGTGAATTATAATTTTATCAAATCCTGCTGGAAATTAATGTGTTGCTGGGCAAAGTTATTTTATCCTTGCAGTTTTAACTGCAAAGTTACATCTTGCCACTTGACTTGGTGGCAGGAGTTTTCTCTTTCAGCTGAAAAGGGCTTTTGCCATGCAACACAGTGGCAGTAGTACTTTTTGTTTTATACAAAATAGGGACCTGTCAGAAGGAATATAAAATAGGGCACTGAAGTAGTCTAATTTAGAAGGAGAAAGGGCATAAATCTCCACCTCTCTCTGATGACAGAAGGCCAAAGTACGGCAGAAATGTTTCCCTGCTTGTAAAATGCCAGATGCCGAATGTAAAATACCAGAGAGGTTGTGCTGTTAAAGGCACAACTGTATCTAGCCTCATTACAAATTTGTCAGCCTTATTTTTGGTATGTAAAGGGGTTCTTGGACAATGAAGCAGCTCTGTTAGCGTCTTCTCTGCTTACTGTGCTGTTACAGAAATTGTTTGCTGTTTTGGACCAGTGTCAGGCAGAATAATACTGAATAAGTCCCAGATGAATGTGGGTGGTGAAAGGAGAAAAATAATTTCAAATAAAGAGGGGCATTATCAGCTGAGCAGCCAGTGTTGATCCTATGGTGCTGAAAAATGAAAGCAGGAAAAAGACACTTTTTTTTTTTTTTTTTTTTTTTTAAANCGGAGTTTGGTATTCTTGGTATTCTACTTAAATTTGCAACAAATTGGCATTGGTGTGGCAGTGCTGTGAAGCACTGAGAGGGAGAACAGAAGTAGGAACATGCCTCCAAAACCTGACAGGATCTTCAAATTCCTTGTCCATTTTGGACAGCATGACCTGTAGAGTCACTTGCAGCTGCTGCGTCCAAGAGTATAAGTAGTGAAAAGAACACTGATTTAACCAGGATAAAATGTTCATTTTGGGTTTTTCCAACAGCTGTGTCAGGACTTAACCCTGGCAAAATCTTCTCCCATATCATTTCTATTCAGGCTTGTACTAAGCATATAGAATGATAATGTTCTCTAATTGAAAGAAAGAAAAGAGGAAAAAAAGTAGTAAATTGAGAAATAGTGTGTATTTGGTGTCTTCTCAGCCTAAAGGAAAAACACTCCTTGAACGGTATGATAGCAGTTGTTTGAGAAATTAAGTATGGATTTCCTTCAATTGTAGTTGAATCATGGCATCTTACTAAATTTATCCAGTTTTGAGTGCCTGCTTTCTGGTTTGACATTTTTTTTGGTGGCTGTTGGTTGTGTTATTTTCCTTGTTTTTGTGGGAAACTGTATCAAGTATCAGACCACCAATTCTTCCAGGTGGTTACAGACTTGTGGGTGTCAGCAGTTTTCTCCTTAGAAGTACCGCAATGCACTGGGTAGGTTTGAGCAATGCCAGTGATGGGTTCTCCCCATTTTCTAGGAGCTGCCAGGGAGATTTTGCATTGTTTGACCGCAAACTGTAGATCATTGGAGTATTTCTTTGGATAGATCTTACTGTTCAGTGAAGGGCCAAGCAGAAGTACTAAATAAGACCATTCTTTATTTACCGAAAAATCTACACTGAAAAAATGTATAAATATAGAAGTCAAGTGCTTGGGAAGTACAAAATGCCAGAAATAAAGTTGCCTATAACACTTGAAATTATTTCTCATGATGGCTATGACACTGTTATTAGTAAGGAGCTCACAAGCTCCATCCGCCTCCACTCTCCTTGTTGGTCTGGATCCTTAAGGGGGTATGCAGGGTTTCAGCTCATCTCCTGTGCTCTCTGTGTGGGCCCTGTGCCATAGTTGTTGCACTTGGCTCTGAGTAAAGAAATACACCCTTCCTGGTGTGCTTGTCTGTGTCATTTGCCTCCTCAGTATCCATAGGCTTCCCTGACGAACGCTGTCCCAGCACCCAGTATCTTGTCCCCACCCCAAGCTCCTTACTACATTCTGTCATCCCAGTCTCTTTTTCTGTGATTCCCAGTCTTGCTCCATGCATCCCTCCTTCCTTTTTCTGTGACCTACATCTCTGCCCTCCCCCACTAGTTTCATATCTCTTCTGCTTGTCCAGCTTGTCTGTCCAGCTCCCCATTCCACATTTTGCCTCTGCACCAGGATTGTGTATTTCCTGTGCCTTGCTTGCCTGTCCTGGACCACTTACTCTGTTTCTAATCCCAGTTTCAGTTCAGGTTTGCAAAGTTATTAGTGCTGAGGAACAAACAGGATTTTGTAGTAGGAAGTGTTGTACAATACAAGGTGTAGGTGGAGCACAAAGCACCACCTATAATTTAGAACACTGTTTATATTTTTAACTGATCCACCCTTAGGTAAACAGTACTGGTGTGCAAATCCTTAGTCATTTGGATAATCCTGTTCCTTCTGCTGATACTGGGTACTGAGAGCTTGCTCATTGGTGTAAGAGATGGAGGGTCCTGTCTGAGAGAAACTTGGGTCTCTTACTTCTCTGTGGCCTGACCCATACACCAAACAGCATCTGAGATTCTGCAATTCATAGAGCTACTGAGCCCCTAAAGTATTTAATGATTTAGGTAGTAATTGCTCTTATTTCCATGGTGAGGGGCTGTTTCTTTTTCCTTCCTTATGTGTGAAAAGAAAGGAGACATTCAAGTTCCTCACTGAAAAAATAGAAGGCATGACAGTGTACAGTCCATAGTCATAGCATATTCTGTGTCCTCTGGTAAGGATCTTCTGATGTAGTGGATTTAGACTTGAAAATATAATGATATAGCTGACCTTTTGTGATATCGCTTCATGGTTTCTTGTACCTTCTGCCTCTGACACTAACTTCATGCCTGGTCTTTAATGGTTCTGATAAAATGCCTTCACATCTAGGGAGAAGCTGATGACAGTGCTTTTGTTATCAGAATTAGATTGAGAAACTCATACTGAAATTGTGGTGCTAGCTAGACCAAGTCATTTATTGGTGCAAATAACCTTGTATTGACCCATTAAAGAGCTTGGGCATAGAGTTTGTCATCTATGAGTCCCTTGTTCCTTCATGATGAAAGTTCAAAACTTTAATCAGGTTAACAGTGTGTCCTGTCCTCTTTCCATTGCAATAAAGTGTATGCAAACACACATTGCAACAAATAGTGCAAAGGCAAATCTAGCACACCTGCTTTTTCCCCTGCAAGAGAAACCTGCAGTTTGTTCTCTGCCAGTGCTCTCTGAGCCACTCTGGCAGCATGGTTGGCTGAGGGATTTACTTGGGGTGGCTGATGCCTTTCAGGTGTGGTGCTTCAGTTTCCCAGGCTATTGATAACAACTGTTTAGACACAGCTCTCTGGGTCACAACGTATGGGGATTTTCTGATGGTTGTGATGACCTTGTGGGGAGAATTAGAGTGGATGTAATGTTTCCAAGGATTGGAGACGCCTGAGCCATTGAACGGGTGCACATTGCTGAATCAATTACTAGCATTGGTAGGATTTTGCTTTAGGGGAACCTCACAGCTATATCACAGTCTTGTTATTAGTAGCATACTGTTAATTTGTTTTAATAAAGTGCCAAATACTTGCAGGGAGAAGGAAACCTCAGTAGTTGGGTTCTGTGAAGTATTTTCCCTATATGCAGCACTGTTGCAGTGCATACTCCAGCACTGTCTCTCACTTTAGTTTCTAGGAATTTTTTATTAGCTCCTGTGTAGAAATGAATTTGGTATGAGACTGTCATCCTCAGGTGAGGAATTGCAGCATGGTGCCCCTTCCTCTTCCAAAGCCGCTGATGACAGCTAAAACTCTCAGCATGAAGATTTTCTAACTATTTTGTAATGTGTCACTTTGGTGATTCAGTCTACTGTGGTGTAGGCCCCTGGTGAGCTTTTACAGAAAGCTTTCCCAATGAACCTGTGCAGCCCTTGATCTAAATCCATGTCACCAGCCTCTCCTGCACCCATTGCTGTCAGTTTACTGTGTTCGTAATTGATTGTCAAAGTGTTGTATTTAATTCAAGGGCTGGTAGAGCTTTTCTTGAAATGCCTGTGTAGTGTTAAGCCAGTTAGGAGTTACAAATGTAAATATGTTTACAGAGGAATGAGGAATGCATGAAAGCTGGCATTGCCTAAACAGCCAAAAGCAGCATGATTTTATGCTAGAGGGACTCTGAAAATATAGGCTGCCGGAGTGTGCTTCCAGAAGTAAATCCCAACCAGAAATGCCTGCAGTCCTTGCCTTCAAATGCACTGCCCATCTGCTGTAGCTACTGAGGCAACATGGGGGAGAGGGCTCAGAAGTCTGTTGGCATCCTTGTGGAGTTTTATAGGGAAGTTTGAAATGCCAGAGAGAAGCGTCGGCTGCATCTGAAGGGCTTCTTGTTCTGGATTTTCCCAGGCAGGAGCAGTGCAGCTGGCAATAAAGTGACTCCTGACGCCGGTGTTTCATAACTGAAAGTTCAGCATTTTTCACAAGCTGTCTTATTTGGGGCTGTGAGCGTGGGCACATGCACACCCCTCGCACACCCCCCACACACCCCCCCAGCACATTGTTTACTTCCTCTGTAAGTTCTGGGACATTCAGTACTAAGGAGCATGATACGCTTGCATAAACACCCCAGCCAGATTTATCTCTCAAGCCTATCTTTCCTTTCCCGTCTTGGAAAGTGATTAATCTGCAGCACACATTTTGTTCTTTGATTGCAGGGCATTATTCTGTAATCATTTACAGTTTTGCAGAGCTGTGGCGCTGCCTTGATGGAGCATTTCTGTCGTGTAGCCGGTGCTGTCGGCTGAAGCTTTAGCTGTGTAATGTGGAGGGAGCATTACCCTGTGTCATGTTCAAACTGTTTTCTATTTACATTGTCTGGTTTCTGCGCATTCAAAAACATTCAAATGCACACATTTAAAGTGCAGCTAAGTGTCTGCAGCAGCACATGCTGGGGACTGTTTTGTAGGTTTTAGGAACAGCATTAGTACTGTGGCGTGCTGGCTGCCAGCTGAGGTTTTCCTTTGCATTTATGGAGAGTGGAGGAGTTTAAGTAACTTTTGTTTTCCATGCTGCAGGTCTATTGGAGCCTGCATCAGTCAGAAATGGGCAGCTTACGTAGATACAAGAATTGTACGTATTTCTTAGTGTCTGTGGAGAACAAAAAAGTGAAGAGATTGAAGTTGAATCAGAAAATCTGTCCTGTCTGTACTGTACTGGAGCTTTTGCTTATATTTTGTTTGTTTTCTAGTGTGCAAGGAAAGGAGATGGAAGAGGTAACAACCTTGAATTAACAGGTTGTGGGATTGAGATAAGGCTATTGAGCAGAGTTTTGTTTGATTTGACTCTCCTCTTCTTTCAGTAGAAAGATACGAATAATAGGTACAAAAAAATCAAAGAAAACCATGTAACTTTGGGTTCTGACATGGTGGTAATTTTCTTTTTTGCAATATATGTGCATTTTTCTGGCCTGCAAAGGCCCTAAAGTTGATGGGCCTGGTCTAGTCACCCATGCCAATGAGCATCTTTTTCCAAAGTCTCTCAGAAATCTGGCCCACAGCATGTCAGATAAAGCATTTTTCTGTCACCTTATGACAAACCAAAGTCCTATAGTTACAAGATGGATACCACAATAGCGATGTATTGCATGCAGATACCAGGAAAAACTGAAGGTACTGCATTTGCAGCATGTCTGTTAAATGAAACATCCAGAGGATCCCATGCCAGAATTCAAGACAAAAACATCTTCCAAACAGCCCTCCTTGTCAGTCTAATCTTGAGGGCAGGACAAAAAAGGGGGGTTTTCTCTAACTACAAATCCAGCAGTTGTTTTAAATGAGAAGGTGTCAAGAAGAGTACCCTGCTTTGCCTAGGGGATCTGACAGTGCTGGACCAGGGAGAGCAGCAGCTTCACTCCTCCAGCAGTGGGTTTTGGAGCAGGAAGAAGAGGCAGCACAAACCAGTAGTAGCACGGTATTTTGGTTTAAACTCCTGTCCCCTGATTTCTGATACATTGGAGTGTCTAGAGCATCTGATCACAAATATCCTTTTTCCATCCTAGAAATGTAAATGCCTGAATTCTAAATAAAAGGAAAAATAAAAGCAAGCAGAAGGAGGGATAAGGATCTTTGGAAGCAGCTGCTGTTTAGGGAACCTACCAAATTGTGTAATGAAACAACAGGTTCAGAGTGTGTTCATGTATGAAGGTATCCAACTGCTTGGGTTTTGCTAAAACCCAGGATTAAGGTTCAATTGGTGCAGCTGATTTAAGCACTGGTTAAGTGAGGAGAGGTGACTCCAAACAGGAGGCAGAATGGAGTGCAGTGCTGCTGAAGTGCACTCTTGCAGCACTAGTGCCTGTACCCTTCTGGGATGGCTTATGGGTCCAGCTTCGGGACCACTGGGAACTTCCTCTTACTGCATTTGGAAGCTTGCCACAGGGTCATGGAGTCAGGGTTCAGCTTCGCTCACCCCAAATCCCTTATCACCTCAAAATGATTTGTAACAGTTGTATTTGTCTTTAACAGTGAGAGATGAACCCCTTTAATCTCTGTTGTTTATATTACCGTTTATACAGAGTACAGCTGCCCACAGAAAGATTTCTAGGACATACTGGGTTCAGTACAAAGGAAACTTCACACTGAAAACTTGAGGCCCCATTCCGTGAGGCAGAAAGGAGCTGTTGCCTCAATGTGGGTTAATTATTTAATAGTTGGCTGAGTAGACAGAACGATCATGGACAAGGAATGAGGCTGGTCAATTACGTCCAGAGTAACATTTCAGGGAGTAGGAGGGATTTTGCGTAGCCCTCCAGAAGCATCAGAGCTAATGTCATGCTACAGTTACAAATCATGCAAAAGCTTTGGGAGGAAAAGAAGCTTTGGGCTTCAACACATTCAATTATGGAAGAATACATTCACTGAAAGCAAAGTCCTCTTGAGTGGAACACGTGTCTCTAAGGGAGGGTTTGGATAAGAACTAGGTGTTGAGAACATCTGTTGGAACATCCCAACCACTTTCAGACTTTCTGCTTGGAACTCAGTAAAAATTTAGTCTGCTCCTGTGTACAGCCTTCTCAGCACTGTAACTGTGGTGCTAATGCTTTACCTCCACTCTTGCCTGGTGCTAGGGTGGATGAAAACAAGGTGTTTGCTTTTCCAGTCTGTATGGGTGAGTTTAGAAGGTGATGCTGTGGGTTTCAACAAAGAGAGGCCGTCTTCCGGATGCAGAGGAGCCACTGGCTCTTTTTGTTCCATCACATCAGCAGAGAAAACTTGAACTGTGGAAGTGTCCCAGAAGGGTGGAAAGGTGTGCTAAATTGCATGCCATTATTTTATCCTATTTCAGTGCAACTGAAAAGCATGTGTGGTGTTCTTTACTCAAGAAGTTTGTTTTTAGACAGAATAAGATCCACCATTGCTAAGTGCTACTGTTGTGCACCTGCACAATTTTTGATGGTGATGGCTGCAGTTGGGGCAGAGCTTTAGTGAGAACTTGCACTGTGCAAGCCCCAGTAAGATATGGAACAAACCCAGCAGAGACTGGAATGGGCACTGGTGATATCTGAGGGACCAGCAGATGACAGACAACTTCCCTTTAGCACCACCTCTAGCTGACTTTCAGTCCTTTCTGTTCCCTAAACTGCGAGGCGTCAGAGGTAAGTCCTGCTTATAGGTCACCCACATGGGAAACTGGACATTAAATTCTGAACTTCTAACCAGGCTAACATTTTGCTTTTTTATTGCATACTAGTGGCTGGTTCTGGTCATGAAAGCACCTCCTGTGTGATGTAAAACAGGGCCCAGAGAAAGGAAATGAAATCAGAAATGGAGAAAAGTTATTTTAATCATAAATAGCTGCGGTAGGAAGGTGGATGTTTGTATGTGCAATAGTACAGTACCTACTGTGTGTATTTTAGGAGAACCTGAGAATAGCAGCTGTGCTGAAATACTTGACAGCGAAGTCAAATATAGTTTTAAGTTAAAAAAAAAAAAAAAAAGTGGCTGGGGAGGGTGAATTTGCAGCCTGAAGCCTCTCGGTGTTATCTCTGCCGCGTGGCACAGAACAGCCTGTGACTCTGGCACTTGTTTGTGAACACACAGTTCCTGTAATGGGATAGGTCCCACTCCTATCAGTGTGGTATTGTGCCTGGGTAAATGCTCTCCACCTCCCAAATTTCCCCAAGAGCCGCAGTTGGATGACAGCTTTGTTTCTCCAAAGGCTGCCTTTTCTGTAGTGTTGCTGATTTTGCAGCCAGTGGACCTGTTGAGCTTTATATCTACAGAGCTCAGAAGAAGCGAAGCTACAGACATTAAAACTAGAGCTCTTGCTAATGTGCCAAGGTCAAAAGGATCAAAACCTAAATTAAACTTGTCCCTGAAATTTGGCTGTGAATCACAAATTCAGGAAGTTGTACATGAAAATCGGTCTGGGCACTGTTTCTTTCTTAAGAGTCCTTTCGCTAAAAATAATGTATTGCGCTATAGTTATAAATAATATGGGCTTTTTTTTTTTCTTCCCCTGTCTAATTAAATTGTTACTCTTGCCACAATGAAAGGAAAAGGAAAAGATAATAACATGAATCTGGTTGAACAAGTATGTAGCTTGCAGGTTTCAGCTAGAGAGTTTGCAGCTGCAGACGATGCTGAACCCTATGCTCATGCGTTTAATTGTCAAAGTGAAAAGAGGGTGCTCTGGAGGGATCAGCAATGTTTTCTATGTGTCCATCATTTGGGAACCCTTTTGAAAGCTTACACAAAGTGGGCTTTTCCTGCACTGACAAAATACAGAAAAAAAAGGAATTTTTTTTTTTTTTTTTTTCTGGTAACCAAGTGGATTTTGTAAAATTGTGGTTGAACCATATGGTAGGATATTTTGTTGGACTATGGTGACCTCCTAAAATGACAAGCAGTGGCTACAGATATTTCTACCACTATACAGTGTGACACTTTGGCAGGTTTGCTGTGGGTAAGCAGTGGAAAAAGCTGGACAAATGAACTTTTCTGCATCTTGGTTATGGCATTGAGGTGCTCTTTGAAAGCCATGTGGGCAACCTAGCTGTGGGCTCCTGCCTGCTGAACAGCAGTGAAGGCCAGCAGCCTGGTAAGACAGTACTTACACACCTATTGCTGCTGCTGTATTTACTCCAGGAAAGTTTTGTGTGTTTTGCTGCTGAGATTTGTCATGCCCCCCAGAAGGAGCCTTTTAGCAGTGTTCAGGTTTATGGTGGATTGTAGATGTTATTGGAGAGACCATCTAGCTCACTTGCTTCTGGGAGGGCGATGATAATGAAAGGCCAATGAAAGCAGTAATCCCAGGAGCCAAAGGGACAATGACAGGCAATAACGTGGCTGCCCAACTTTACACTTAATCATGACATCTTTCAGGTGGTGAGAATGTTATTTTCCTCGAATGAGGCCATGCTGAGGGAGAAAGAAGAATCCTACAAAGCAGAGAAGCTGGCCTGTGTGAACAGTAGAGCTGGGCACAGGCTCAGAGATTTATTGCACTAAAATTTGCTGTCACTTAAAAAAAAAAAAGGAAAAAAAGCAGCGAGGCAGCTGCGTTATTTCACTGGCAGTGATGCAATGCCGATGACACACCAGGACGGGAGGGACCAGCACGTTCTGTGACAGCACAGCATGTACACGGTGTCACCCGAGAGTGCCCCACCAGGAAACAGATCCAACCAACTGCCAGCATGTCGTCTAGGGCTTCATTTTCAAGCCAATATTTATATATAACAGCTGGAAGTATGTTTTTGGAAGTAACACATCATGACTGCACGTGTACAATTTCCAAAACACCCCTTTTTGCCCCTCCTATATTCTGTGCTTTAGGGGGTTTTAGATTTTTTTCCTAAGTTTATTTTATTGCAGTGCAGTCAGAGCATTTACTGATTTTTCATTCACTTGTCAGCTGCTCTAAAAGAGTGAAAATCTCACAGGAAAACACCATGCTCTGATAAGGTTGTAAACAGCAGAAATCTTGGTATTAATGGTTACTGCATCGTCATGAAGATTTCTGCTGCCCCAAAAGTTAGAGACGATGTAGTCAAAAAGAATATTTTAATATTGAAAAGAAAGACCCAAACAGAAGAAACTTAAGCTTTTTTTTTTTTTTTTTTGTAGAAAAATATGTAAAAGGGGTGAGGAAGAAAGCTGCTGGTGTATTAAGTGTGTGTGTTTGGTTAAGGCATTGAATGGGTGGAAAATATGAGTTGGCTTTTGCAATAGCATTTTATGGGAAGAAAGATCAAGGGTTCAGGAGCTGAAATACTTATTCATAAAATGTAGGGAGCAAAGACAAGCTACTTGTTGTGCTTCTGCCCATTTGCTGTAAGTCCAATCTAGCTGAATCATTTCTAGGAATGGAGTGGGTAACTGGATTTCCAGCCTCCTCTCTGTCCTTGGCTCCTCTCCTGCATGGCTGCTCCTGATTAGTACTTGTTGTACTGAGCTTTATGTGAAGGTTATGTTCCTGTCCACTGCATTGCTAAAGCTTTTACCACCTTGGGATCTATGCACAGTCCACTTGAAACTGCATTAAAGCAGCCAACTTGTTTCACTGAATTTTTTTAACAGCTATCAGACAGAAGCTGACCTGGGTAGGATTTTGGTCTGATGCTGGGGAAATGAAAGGCCTTTCCCCATCACTGGTCCATTGCCACACTTTGTGGGTGGTTTCTGACAAAATCAAACCCAACCCAAGCATTTCCCCTGGTATTTGAGGTCTCCTGAAAGGCTGAAGACAGATTATCTGCCACATGAAGTCAAGCTTGCTGCAGGTGTAGCTTTAATTTGTTCGGTGAATGTGATTTTTTATTTGTGTATCTGAAGAAATTTGATGTTAGTCTGCACAGACTGCTTGCCTGAAGGTTTTTGCTGTTTCCTGCACCCTGCAATGCCCAGACAATGCCCACTCAGCTGCCAGGGTGTGCAGATAGGTGTGTTCCAGGTCAGCACAGCAACCTGGGCTCTGCCCCTGCGCCGTCCCGTGCTTGCCTTTGTTTAATCTGGCACCTTCCCAGCTCACCTTAGACATTGCTGCGTGCCTCAGGGTGGTGTGGCTCTGCAAGGCTGTGCTGCACACAGTGGTGGTTTCCCCCTCTTTCCAGTAAGTGTAATGCGAGAGGGAATTAAAACAGCTGCTCGCAACATTTTTAAGAACTTTTGAGAGCCTCTGTGCTTTCCATGGGTTTCTGGACAGGTTGATAGTGCGTATGAAGGCTAAAGTTTGTCTGCCTATCAGGAGGCAAAGGGACTCACCAAGTGCCACACGAGGTGAATTTGGATCGCTTTGGTTAGTAAGAGCAGCTGTGGTTATCTTGGTGATGACTATAAACCCTTCTGGTTGTTAACTAGCATGTTTTAATATTCTGTGTTTTTGAACCTTGGTTCTAAAAAAGGCACGATTTGGAGCTTGTGATCTTTTCTTCCCAAAAGAAGGAAGTGTTTTTCAGTGGTGGTCTTGATCCAAGGTGCAAATTGTTTTTTAGCAACAAGTAGCTTCTTAGACAAAAAAAGGTTCTAGGTAAGACTGTTGCCTCTGCATCCTGCAGTTCCTGTGCATTTAATGAATGTCTTGAGAGGGCTAAAAAAATTAATAAAAAGCAGTTTGTTTACCTAAAGAGAATCTATGTGAAAATGCCATGTCTGAAGGAATTCAAAGCCCTCTAATGATTTAGTGGGAAGAAAGGAAGTTTTTTTCATTTCTCTTGTTGCTTTTAATCTTTAGCATTATTCCCTTTCACCCCAGCTTTTCTAGCTCTGCACCCATTTGTGTGTGCGCACTTGTGTGGTTATCAGCCCATGTGTGGTTTCAGGTCCCTCGGGGCAGCAGCCTTTCCCTGCCTAATGTCTCTGAGAGGACTGTGCAGAGCCAGAAAGATCCCGGTTTTCCCAGAGGATTTACAGTTACCATCCTGTTTTTAACACATGCCTCTTGCAGGCCCTGCTGCCCAGGCAGTGCTGTGCCAGGTAGGAGACTACTCTGCTGCTTAGGAGCAGCTGTGGCACCTTGGGGTGACCCTGTTGCTGGTGGCTGCCAGGCCAGGCAGAGCAGCTTTAGTCAGGATGCTGCCAACTTTCCATCTCCTCTGGTGGGGTCTCCCCACTTCTGCTAGGGCTGACCAAAAGGAAAGGGTGCTGTTGCAAACACGAATAGGGGCACAGAGAGAGCCAGCTCACTCCTGTAAGTACTGCTCCATTGTGGTGGTCTGTGAAATACCCACCCCCATTACCTGTTCCATAGGCACTTCCTTCCCTTGCTGGCTGCCTCCTGGCTAACCCTCTCATACAGGTATTTTGGCAGTCATAGGTTCAGCAAGGTTAGGGGAGCACTCACTGAGACTGAGGGGTCTGGTGTCTCTTGCTGGGGTTTGAATTGTGAGGGGGAGATTATGATCTGCCTTTACAGTGTGAGAGAGAGGCATCTTGGGCTGGCACGCTCCCCATGCAGTTCCTTGTGAGGCCAGGTTTCTTTTTCAAAACCAAGAAAATACTTCTCACTGCTCTTACTGCTCACCATGGTGAACTTGAGTCCTTCCCTGTTTAAAACATGCATTAATGTTAAAACTGGCCAAATGCGTTCTAGAATGTTTAAGATGGCAAAATGGTAATTGGTGTCTTCTATCTCTTTCCTTTTCATGGGCAAAGCCGCCAGGAGAGCCTGACCCCAGTGTGTGGAACGCAGCAGTGCCGCTGTGTTGGAGTCAGAGCGGTTTCTTAGGATGTGGACGCTATGTCCACCAGGACTTCTGCAGCCAGTTGGGGGATCCAGTGGTGGGGACTTCCCTTCTTTCTCAAGACTCCCATTAACTTGTGAAGAGATGTGCGAGTCAGGAACTAGAGAGCCATAAAAGGAAGAGTGTAAATGCATGTGGTATTTCAATCTGATACCATGTCTGTGTTAAATACCTTTTGGCTGCAAGAACTTGTATTTCATACTTCATGCTGTCATTTAAAGAAATAAATAGCAAGAGATGGGACTGAATTGTTTTCTAAGTATCTTAAAGCTAGCCAAGATATAGATGTTTCCAAGACCTCTGGCAAGAAGAAATGAAATTGTTTTAATCTAGTGTATTAAGAGGATCAGAGGCAACCTGTCTTTAGGAGCCTTCTGCCTCTTCTTCCCCAACCACCTGGGGAAATCAAGCCTCTTTGTTTAGGAATAAATAGTTCTTTACAATGCTGGGACAGTTGTCCAGCCTTCCCATCTTTGCTGCCTCCAGTGAGTACTTTAATGAAGGAGTTATGTTTATTCTTTTCAGCCCGAGAGTTAATTTCAAATTACTGCTGTGTTTCCACATAGAGTCAACTCAGATCCTTTGTTATTATCTATAATATGTGAAACAATTAAGATTGTTCAGTATTTTGCAAGATGAGGAAAATCCAGAGGTGTTCCTCTCTCTTCCAGCTTCTTCCACATTGTGCAAGTGTTACATTGCAGTTATCATGGGATCACTGTTTTTGTTAGGATACTTTTCAGCTGCTTCTCCATACTAGGATGAAGATGTATTGATAGTTATATTGGTGCATAATGTGCTAGGTGAACTAATTTCTGCTCAATGGAAATAATTTCAGAATTCATATTTAATGGAATGGTCTTGAGAAGAGTTTTTTAATCTTTTGCTTATTTTAGGTACTTCTCAGTGGTTAGGTTTATTTACCCTCCAGTAGCCTCCCTCTTTTCTTTGTCTCCAGTGATTATTTTTGTGGGATGTTGTTTCATTAGCCCAGTGTGTGTGGTGGTCATAGAATGCTACCCAACAGCGGTTACTTGGATTCTAAGCAGGAAAAAGAGAAAATTAATTTGAAATTTCATACTTACCATTTTTATTTTATCTAAATACAATTGTAGGATTATGCTAGAGAAGTTTTACATGTAGTTAATATTCTATATACTTTTGGTTTAATGCAAGATGTTCTTCTGTGTCTTCTGACTCAGAAAGGAGGGAATGAAAGTTGATTTAATGTCATAATGTGACATCAGATTTGGACTACAATTTTGGTTTTTTTCCAGAAGAGTGAAAAGTTCTTAAGGAACAGTGTGAACAACTTTCCCAGGCAATGAAAGTACATGCTAAGATTTTTTTTTTAAATTTTTTTTTTTCATTTACCACATTTACGCATGGTTTAACAAATGACATGACAATTGCTCCTTCAGTGTTAATGTGTCTGGGCATGGGGAGTGGTTTGGGCTGTGCTTTAAGGATGTTAAACACTTTCCAAAAGCATCCTCTTCTTGAGACAGGCAAGATGAGAGGAATTCACTGGGACATTGGGCAGTTTTGCATCCGTGCTGGATGCGTCTGCACGTGGCCAGTGTTTGTACTAAGGCAACAAACACAAAAGCTGTCTCTTTTGGTGTCAAAAGGCTCTGCTGCTTGCCACTCTGTGTTGGGAGCCTCTGGGCTCAAAAAGAATGTCACTTGAGAGTTGGACTTGTATTATTATAGTTTTCAATCTGGCTTGGCGGGCTGCTGAAAAGTGGCTCAGACCTTCAGTGAGTTATGACAAGCCAACTGAAATTAATACCATATTTTACATTGTTTTACAGAGTGACCTTTCCTCACTTGGGAAACATAAAGGAGCTCATCTTATTTCCCCAGCACCTCTTTCTGAGTCTGTGTTAATTTCCCCTTGGTTGGGCTGAATTTATAATGCTGGAAACAGATGCAGAAGATTTAAAAGAGCATGTTAGTGAACTTTAAAAGTTCCCTTGAATAGACTGGGCACTTCTAAATGTCTCCTTATTTACTGTTTTCTCTTTTTCCTTCTGTTTTTTTTTTCTTTTTTTCCAGTATTATGGTGCTAGAAAATGCTGGAAATTTATTTGTGCTCTCCATAATGTTTTATCAGAAAGGATTGCAAAAAAGCACCCTATATCAAAGCTATATTTCTTTACTATTGCACTGTTTATGTAATTACTCAAGTGTAATCTTAAAACACCTGATAATCAGATAGAATGCACAAACTCACTTTGAATTTTTAAAATTGCATTGTATTTCTCAATCACTGGCAACCTGAATAAGGATAAAAGGGCAGACACCAGAGCAGCCACCTTCCATCTTCCTTTGCATGAAGGATGGGTGGCACCTGTAACCTTGCATGCTGAATCTTCTTCTCTAGGGACTTGTTACGATAGATTTGCAAGGTGCTCTTTATTTTCTAGGTTTTGTTTTTTGTTTTTGTGTTTTTTAATTGCAAGCAGGGAAGTAGAACTGATTCTGAGATCTAGTATATTTTATGAGAGTTATTACCTGTGGGTTTAAATGTGTTAAACAGTGAGGAAGGAGGTTCTTTTGTTCACTACTCCACGGAGCTTTGATCAAAAGTTCAGAGAGCAAGTTACTAGATCTTTCTTAACAAAGCACATTGTATCCTTCACGTGTAACCTGGTATCTTTTCTCATCAGCAATGTTTCTCAGTTAGAATTTGTGATGGATTGGATAATGGCATTTTTTTCTCTAGCAAGTTTGAGACAGTGGAGATGACAACTTGGAGGTTTTTTTCCCCAGGGGAGTCCAAACCTTAGGACCCCAATCATCCTGATATGGATGCATTTTCTGGGAATCAAAGTCAGGGTGCTGTGAGGCTTTCAGGATCTCAGACAGTTGCTGGAGGCCTCAGCTGTCTTTGTGATCTGCATGCCCCATGCAGTGTGTTGTACCCATGTTTGCAGGTTTGTAAGCACTGTGAGCAACTCTGATGGACAGAAAGGTGAAATCTTGACTGATTTATATAAACCAGCTTTAGCTGTGGTCTTCAAGAGAAGTGTTCTGGGGAGAGTTGAGATCTCTGTGTAGCTGGTCTAGCAGCTTTTTGAACACAGTCAACCTTGGACTTTATTAGCAGATTAGTGGTTATCTCCTTATGGTACCTTTCACGTTTTATTTTGTAATTCACTTTTGGTAGGAGGACTTGTTTGGCATGGCCCTGCTCTGTCGTTGTCTCTTTGTAACCTTTGCATCTAACTGGGGAGGACAATCCCAGCCTGGACCACATGGTCTGACATATTCCTTCTAGCTCCAGGGTCTTCTCCAGGTACTTTGAGTGACTGGACTTCTTACTGTTTTACCTTCTTCTGATGTTTTCTAGAATTCCTGGCTGCCAAGGCTTTTACTTTCCCCCTATTTTTCAGTAATTTGATTAGAGGTAAGAGAGCAGTGGTTGTTGTAGACTGTGGACCCAGACTCCTACTCTCAAAAGAGTCCCATTAGTCAAAGAAAACAGAAACTGTGCTTCCTTTGCAGGACAGCAAAATGGCTGAGCTGAGCAATTCTACTCATTAGGTCTGGGACTTGCTTCATCTCCCTCCCATGCAATTATTTGCAGAGAGAAAAACTCCCATTGCATATTTTTGTTCACATCAACCAAGCTTGAGGACTTGGTCTAGAAAGATTAAACTCGTGTTCTGTGTTTCCTGCCAAGATGCTGCAATCCACTGGAGATAAAATTAATTCCTTTTTGCTGAGTGAGAATCCAAAGCTATTTATTAATAAGGAAAAGAAAGTGCTCGATGTTTCTCCTTCTCATCTTGTATGTGGGCATGGGAAGGGTGCTCATCCTGCTTTTGACTCTCCATTCCCCCTTTCCACAGGACGTTTTGTACAAATCAGCATTGGAATCATGAAGTTTCTGAAACCAGGTGTGTCAGAGAAGGCTTTAGTTTAAATGCCTTTTAATTTAAAGTCATTCATGCTTTCCAGTTTTCAATTTGAACAGTAATGAGGAGATTTTCAAATATACCAGAAGAGTTAGTCTCTCAACTCCTGTTGGCTTTTACTGGTGGGATATGAAGAGAAAGCTCTGCTGTTGTCCTTGAAAGATCTCTTTGTAAATGTCTGGCATTTTGTGATGAGTTGGTGTTTCTCTCCAGGAGTCTTTGAAGCTAGTATTTTCCTGGATCCTTCTTACCAGAATTACCAAGCAAAGCTTTATATTCAAATATTTAAAAGATTGTAATTCTTTAATTAAAAAAAAAACATGCACGTACCTGCATTTGATTTATATTACAAATACCTGTATTATCAGGTTGTATTTGCCAGAGTAAATACCTGAAAGGTTTAAAGAACCTCATTACATTGAAGCTCATGGACTGAGCTGGCCTGTTTCGCAGGTTTCACAAGATTTTGTCCTATCTCTGTGTGTGTGCATGTTTATATGGGTGTATATATGTCCTTGTGCTTACCCTACCAAAAAGCTAGCAACCTGAAGAGTTGTAGTCATCTGTGGTAGGCAACAGCATTTTCTAACCTTTCTGTAAGGGATTTTATGCACACTATTCCGTAAGGGTTGTAATGCACACTTTTCCACAATATATTGTATCACATATGCACTTTAGCATTTATTTATACAGCTGTATGTAATGGCTCATAAAAATGCATCATGCTGGGGGGAGCTTCTGCTTGTGTTGCCAGATGAGTTGAGGATCAATGTAAGCCAAACTTCATTTCAGGAGCCGAGGTCAAGGCAGGCACTTTTGAGCTAAGCCTAACTTCAGAAAATCTCAGGAATTCAGAAGTTAAATTTCACTGAGAAGTAAGTTAAGTAAATTTAATAAAGAGCAAATACTTTTTTCCCTAGAACAGTACAACAGTCCAGCTGTATGTGCTTTAAATGTAAAAATAGCAGGGGAGGCACTAAATAGGCAGGAGAGGAAAGTGAGTGGGAAGGTGGGAGCCTCTTTTTCCTAACCTTTCTCCAAGGAATGGCACAGTAGTGGAGGGTCTCACTGGGTGTGTGATGGGGTTTGGAAGGTACATGTGTAAAATCTGGAAAGAGCCTTCAGCTTTGAGTGCAAAAAAACCATCTTTGGTTGGAAGAGGTCTCGGGAAGAAGCAGAGCAAACAACACTATCATAATGCGTCTTCTCTTCCTTGGCGTGCAGTTGTCACGAGAGATTTGTAACTCTTTTCTTGGTTCATTGTTCCCCAGCTAGTGTGTATTCTCCATTCAGTAGTGCCAGAATTAAGATGAAGCCTGCCCGTTTCAATAAGGCGGCTTTGTTGTCCAAATGGCAGCACTTGTATAGGAATTGGATTGACTCCAGCAGAGCTTGCACGATACACTGCAAAACTGTTGTCATATGATCCTTTTTATTACTAAGAAAAAGCTAGTTCTCAAAAAAAAAAAGGACTAGACCTCTTTTTTTTTTTTTCCTGTTTTATTAGGGAGGGGGAAAAAATCACCATAAAATTCTTTCTATTAATAATAAAATGCAAATTTGAAAACTATGCTTAATGCTTGAGTGAAATAGAGAGATTGGATTAAGTAAAGTGGCATTAATGTAGAAATATGATAGAACCCCATCTACTTCATTTAATGTATGAGGAGCTGTGATTAATCTACTCATGTTTAAGTAAGCATATACTGTTCAACTTTAGCAAGAGGGAATGGGAGGTGATGGCACAACAGGGAAGGGAGAGATGTTGGAGTGATAAAAAGTACAGCTGCAGTTTCCAAAAAGTATGGTTCTCTCACCTACCTTCTGCATTTTCTTGAGATATGGGGGAAAGGCAGTTTGGTCTAAAAAAGCTGTTTCAAAGGGCGGACATTTCTTGGTACTCTGTGTTCATGTAGCACCCAGCACTGTGAGTCTCATCCAGGCCAGCCTCGAGGGAGGATGCATCCGTATGGGAAAGACATTAACTGCTGATGTCTTCTAGTGCTAATGATGGAAATTGCTGATGGAACTCCAAGTATTTTATTCTCTAAGAATCTCTTTTTTCTCCATTGTGGTGTGAAGCATCTGTAAAGAGAGTACTTCTTATCAATTAGGTGTTGGATTTGAAAAGAGACTTTTCCTCCCTTTATTCTTGGTTCTTTTCCAGTCAAGCAGCAGAAAATAGATGACCACATTCTGTTATGATTATTGATACTATTTGTTAACCATGAAATTTTACTAAAAAACCTGTCTTTTAACAGTAGGGTCATGTGAAGAAGAATTGCCTTAAGTCTAGGTGAGTTTTATAAAGCACTTTAAAAAAAAAAAGTTTATTAATACACTTTTGTCATTATAAGAAGCCTCATTTTACAATGCTTTGAGATTTATAAACTGTTTCTTCTTTTGCTTATCTTTTGCAGCAGTGTGATAATATTTATATTATTTATATAGGTTTTGATGGTTACAAAATGTAATTTGGTTCCTAGCCCATATAGAATAGAATTAATAGATTTTAAAGCTGGTGGGACTGATTATACTCATGGTCTGATGTCTGTGTGACATACAGGACATGAAATTTCATCAATAACACCTGCATAAAGGACATGAATTCTGGCTGAGCTTCAGGTTACTCCTCAGGCATCCAGTTCTGATTTAAAGACTTAAGATGATAAAGCTTTTGGAATTCTTTTTCCCAGTGGTTAATTACATTCATTTTTTTTTTTCTTTTGTTATAAGATGTTTGTTACCTCTTTTCCTCTCTGAATTTGTCAAGCCAATGTTTGGACGTTTTGGTATTCCATTTTTGTGGGCTAACAGCAGCTGATGTCTGATATCAGAGACCTTTGCACAGGGAAGGTACGAATGACCAGGTGTTCTCTTAGATAACCTGAATCCTTGGACTCCTTCCACTCCTCCTAAAAGTTGTATCTTTTAGGACTTTACTCTCCTAGTCCTTTACTTTCTTAGTAAAATATATATAAGTGTTGCTACTTCAGTGGATCCTGAAATGTGCTTGCAAACACACTTCATAGTATTTGAGTCTCTTCACTTGCTCCAGCATCTAGTTGTAGTCTCCATTAGTTCAGTTCTATTAGAAGCTTTCTTCTACTAATAAATTTTTTAGACAATATCAAGGGGTTTGGGGAGGTTGCTTTTTGTTCTTCTTTTAATTGAATTTAGTTTGTGGATTTTTGTTTGTTTAGCATTGTAATTGAATATATTTCTGATGCTGGAGTTCCAAAATCCCCACTTCCCTCTCTAAACATTTTTGTAGGGAAGGATAGCTTTCTTTGCCTACTTGAATAGGTTAAGACTTTTGTTTTAAGTAGTAATAATGTGGGTCTTCCATTCTGTATTCTTGATCCATTTCCCTGTTTTGTTCTGCATGTGATGAAGAATTTGGGCTTTTGTAGATGCAGGAGCTGCAGCTCTTCTGAAGCCACTGGAGCTCCAGTCTCCGTTTTCTGCTGCTTTTTGTTTGTCTGTTACCTTGCACAGCAATTTGCAGGGAGAAGTAGCACTGAAACCGCTACTTCTTGTAGGGAAGAAAGGAAACAGTGGGTTCCAGCATCTCAGAGCCACTTGCAGGAGGCTAAATGCTCTTTTACCACAGAGGTCAGCAGCATTTTGGGTACCTTTTCTGGCTGCGTGAGGGTGTAGAAAAAGGTAGTGAAATGTGATTTTTTTTTTTTTCTTAGACATTGGAAAGGGAGCTGTTATTTGTGTTGTACGTGGTTTCTGTTCCTTGTAGGTTAGCCATGCTGAGGGAGGTGCTTGTATCCACAAATGGCTACAACACTGTCTCCACTCAGGGAAGGGCACAGATATCTTCTCTCAATGGCAGGCCGCTGGAAGCTCCATGACAATTTTGGTTTGCTTCTGTGTAAATCCAAATCCACAGCTTTCCAAGTACGTGGTGCAGGGGAGGTTACTACGGGTCACTTGGCAGTTTCCAAGTTTGGTGAAGCTGTTGTGTAGTGCTTATTAAGGGGATGGGAATATAACAGGTAAGCCAAGTAAATGGATTAGCTGTAAGCAGTCCTATTGTTGGCACTGCCTGGAGATAGGTTGTGAACCAGGCAGGCATGTCTTGCAAGCGATATTCTTTCATCCCCTGATTACAGAAGAGCAGCATAAATAGAGTGGCCTACATTTAAATGGTTCCTGGAGGAAAGAGGCATTTAAAGCCAAGGATGGTTATGGGTACTCAGAGCAAACTGTTCAAACAGAATACCATTTCCAAGAAGGAGGGGAGGGGAGAGGGGAAGGAGCATTAAGCCAAGTGTCTCTCTGTCCATCTCTGTCTGAATGCCTGAAATGCTAGGGACAAATGATTCCTTTGAGGCATGCAGCACTGCTGTCGTCTTTAGAACCTTCATGGAGCAGCTTTTACCTTTATTTTTAGTGGTTGGTACTGTTGGCTTGAGGGGGAGTTAAAAGAGGAAGGTCGCTAAACACTATGCCTTTGTGTTTTAGCAACAAGAATGGTTAAGCGTGGGGGAGGTAAGAAGCATTGCCCACTTCCAATGGTGCATGTCGATATGTTTAGAGAAAGCATTTGCTCCTGCACAGGGATTGCTAGTAAAACTCATGGCTTGTGCTTTTGTGCCTGTAGTCCCTGTCCAAAAAGGGTATGTGACTTTTGAGTCTGCTTGCCCCAAGCACAAGAGAACATGGCTTTCCTGGGCCCCCTGGGCAAGTGGGATGCCCACCCACACAGTGCAGTGGCAGCTGGTGGGTGCATGGAACAGGAATGCTGGCTGGTGTTTGTCCCCAGGCAGAGCCCTGGGTCTGGAGGGTGAGCTTTCACAGAGCTCTTCTTTCCCCTGCTCTGTGGCTTCCCTTTCAGCAGAGCAGATAGCACCGATTAATTCTCACTGAGGCGTGGTATTCTCGATGGTGTATTTCCCATGTGTCCCCCCACCATCCTAGCAAGGTTTACAGCATTGCAAGTGCCTGACAGCATGGTTTGTTGGGATCAAAGGAGTTCAGAAGGCTTAAGGTTGTATATTATGTGGTTTTTTTATTACCTACTATTGTCACTCATATTATCTAAGATTACCCAAACTGAAGAGCTCAGGCAAAATAGTTGCCTCCACAGTTTTCCTTACTGTGCCTGCTGCACTCCAGGCTGCTTTCAGGGTGGAGTAGTGTTATCTGGGGCTGCCTCCCACCATCAGCTCCTTCAGGCATTACTGCAATGGTTGTGTGTCCAAGGTGCTCTCTGCAGGCAAGGACAGATCACAACACAGCTCGCATCTGCTGAGTTGAGTTGTTCTCTTTAGGAAACTCGCTCTACTCCCTGTCTTTCCATTATAGCACTTAGGTATCACAGGTATCTAAATTTGGTCTCTTTAGGTCAGAAAATGATACTTTCCCAATCCTAATATCAGTCTAGGCTTTCTACGTAGGTATAAATAAGCCCTTTCAGGTGGGCTGAAGGGGACACAGATACAGAAGAGGTTCTGGGCAGTTCCTGTCCTACCCTTGTTCTCACCAACCTCACTCTGTCTTTCTTTTTCTCCTTTTATTTTATTAAGTTAATTGGATTTTGAGCTGATAGCAAGTCTTTGATGAAGATAGAAGGACATTTTCTATTGCATTAAAGCCACCTGTAAGGTAAATGTCTYACATGCAGACTACATTGTTTAAAGTGTCCTGCTGTTTCTGCCAGGTGGATTTAAAGGAATTAACACAGTTTTATCACTTAGAAACAATCTTTCAGTATTTGCAGCCAAAAAATACTCTGGGAGATAGAATGAAAAATCAGGTTGTTTGTATCTGAAGACTAAGGCCGTTGATAGGATATTCTTCCTCTGTACTCAGCACTGGTGATGCTGCACCTCAAATCCTGTATTCAGTTCTGGGACCCCACTACAAGAAGGACATTGAGGGGCTGGAGCAAGTCCAGAGAAGGGCAATGATGCTGGTGAAGGGTCTGGAGCACAGGTCCTGTGAGGAGCAGGTGAGGGAGCTGGGGGTGTTTATCCTGGAGAAAAGGAGGCTCAGGGGTGACATTATTGCTCTCTGTAACTGCCTGAAAGAAGATGGTAGCCAGGTGGGGTTGGTCTCTTCTTCCAGGCAACCAGCAATGGGATGAGAGGAAATGGCCTCAAGCTGTGCCAGGGGAGGTTTAGTTTGGACATCAGGAGGAATTTCTTCACAGAAATGGTGGTTAGATATTGGAATGGGCTGCCCAAGGAGGTGATGGATTCACCACACCTGGAGGTGTTTAAGAAAAGACTGTATGTGGCACCTAGTGCCGTGGTCTAGTTGACGTGGTTAGGTCATAGGTTGGACTCAATGATCTCAAAAGTCTTTTACAGTCTAATAGGTTCTGTGATTCTGTGTAACATGTTACGTGTTAAAGGATTGCAGGGACAGCTTCCCTCTGGGTCTTGCCCCTGTAAACATGCTATATCAAATGTGTATGTGTTGGAAATACAGCAGTCTTTTAGAGAAAAAAAATCCAACACTGACTTTAAGCAATTGGTCTGAATATGAATACTCATTTTCTAATGTGTTTGATTTAAATCTTTGTAAATCTCCACGGATCATTTCCCCCTCAAAAATAATGTTTTTTCCCATGTGAAGTAGTCTACAGTTACACCAAATAGCATTAATATTTAGCATAGTATGGAGATCATGCAGTTTGAGCATGTCCAATTTTCACTTAGGTTTTTTATTTAAAGGATTTCTATTAATGCAGCTCTTCAAATATCATGCAACACTGTCTGCAAATAGAGGCATGAAATCACTGTAATGCAGAGATCCCTGCAATTCTCCAGTGATGCTGAAGAGCTTTCTTGGTGCCTTGCAGCACGTCAGAGGAACCTACTTCAGCTGCATTCTTCCACTGCCGTTTCTGTGATTGCTTCCACCGTAGGAGCGATAAAGTGATATTTCACATAACTTTGTTCTTTTGGCAGTTCTTCACAGAGAACTTTCCAAAGCAGCAATGATCCATTTAAGCTCCACTTCAAGCGCTGAGGGTGTCAAAGAGTGGGTACATGCCATCACTTTTGGTCTTATTTTATGTGAAGAATTGATGAGTTTCATTTCAGGAATGTTAATTGAGCCATTTGAGTTCAGGTATGAACTCTTTGCATAACTGCCTTCCATCGAGGGAGTGTATTCACATGACTCTTGACTGTCCCTCCTGCCTTGTGTCATTTCATTTTATTACCACAGCCCTGCTCCTAGTTTATTCCATAACCTAGATTATGGCCAAGGGCAAGACCTACATAAGCATATGGTGCACATTGCACGTTGCATTATCTGAAGTCATGAGGGTGTGATTAATGGGCTTAGGGTTTTAATTTGGCCTATCTTACTCTCGTGTCTTTTTCCAGTGAGGTTGCAGAGCCTGATCAATGACTGCAGCTGCGGGGTGCGTGCACGAAGTGGTGAGGTGAAACTTTTTTCCTTGAAGTGCTGGGCAGCTGCTGGATGTAAACCTTGCTGCCAAGAGCGGGAGTGAGCCTGCATCAAACTGGCTGAGCTGGTTTGGATGGCACTGCTTTACCGGGTCTGAGTGTCTCAGAGCAGTTTGGGCTCAGCTGTCTTGAGTGTCACTGAAAAGAGTGGATGGTCTCATTCGTGGGCCATGTCAGTGATGTTCCAGGTGTTGCTTGGCCTTGTGCAGTGGTGTAGATGCCTCAGGTTTGTAGCAGGCAGCCGCTCCTGGTGTGCTTTCTATGACGGGGTTCAAGAGATGTGCGGGTCCTGTCAGAGAAGAGCTCCTACAACCTGGACCAGACTGATCTGCCTTGTGAATTTGCAGTCTGGAGTGTGAAAGTTGTACCTTAGAGCATAATATGTGGGGTGTCAGTCCTGCACGCATGGCAAGAGGCTGGCCTGTCAACTCGCCATACTAGATTTACAGGGCCTTTACCTGCTGTATGGCAGTGGGAGAGGATGAGTAGATCCAAGCAGTGGGTATAGAGGCTTCTGTATCTACACTATATTCAAACTGAGCATTTTATTCTGGACTAAATTTTGTCTTGGTCTTTGGACTAAATGGCCCCACTCCCTGTGTGGGTGGAATCTCCCCAAAGCACTACTTGTTTCATATACTTCAATCTTAATTTAAAGATGTGAAGGCATTTGGTACATCCCTAGACCTGAATTTCCTTTTGAGGAATTCCTGGAAGGAATTAATTTGGGCCCAGCAGAGCCACTCTGTGAAGAAAACTGGCTTGCAATGGAATGGATGGCTAGGGGGTTGCTTCACAACTGCTTCAGACCACCCCTTTGTGTGGACACAGCCAGGGTGATCCTAGCTCGAGGTTTAAGAAACACAGGTTTCTTTTCCATCTGTGGTTCCAAAGGCAGCTATGTGGCTTATGGGAAGCCACTGCACCCCAGGCTGCCCCATCTGCTTTAGGTAGGGTGATGTGAGCTCTCCAGGTGAAACCTGCTTCATCACAGCCAAGCACATCTTGGCTGCTGGGGTTTTCGTAAGTGCTGTATGTGCCTTGTGGTGGGAGCTGGGGACCTTGCACTGCATTCCTCTTGTATCTTGTTGCCTTTGCTACTTTTGCAAGGAGCCCCACACTTCATTCATAAAATGATCTTGAATGTGTAGTAGCAATGGAGCATAGTTGTCAGCCTTGATGGTAATTCAAAGGCTTGTATTTACTTGTAATAAGACATCTTAGAAGGAAAATGAGGCAAAGCTTCAGTTTACAGCCAGCTTGCTTAAGGTAGTGAAATTAACTTAGAGATACAAAAATTGAAGTTGTATCTCTTTTATCTGTGGTGTTGTGTTCAAACAAACTAAATTAGAAGTGGTGTTTGTGGACTGATAGTCAGAATTCTAAGTTTTTATTTATCTTGGAAAAATCTAATAGTTTGTTTTTAGCAATAACAATTCTGCTAATTTTTATGTTAGGCAGTCTAATGTTGTTGGTTTAGATATCCATGTCCTTCAGAACTGCTGTTTTTAATTTTTGGATTTGGAACAAACCCAGCATTCTAAGTTAAAAGCAAAACTTTTCTCAGCAGGTTGAGACAAAAAATAAAGCGATTGTATCACAGAATATATGCACTTAACAGCCAAGGTTTTTGATTCCATGGTTACAAGAACAAAACAAAAAAGCCTCACACGTATAGCCAGTTGGTGATTTTATTGTTCGAGTCAGATGGCCTTTCTTAAAATTAATTTTAATGGACAAGAAAGAAAGAATGTATTGCTGTACTTGTGCAACTAAAGTTTATGAAATAGGATTGGAAAAATACACAGAATAATTGGGCACATCCTGTACTTAGTGAATCACCAAGTTAGTGCAATAAACATTGCTGCGTTTGGGAATTTAGATCTATACCCTGCTCTTACCAAGAACAATGGGAATTGCTTGGGATCACAGGCTACCTGAACTATTTCTTTATTTCTTGTGCAAAGTTGTTCTTTTCTTTGGGTATTCTGTGTTCTGAGGTAATTTCTGGTTTTGTAAAGTAGGTGTTAGTCCAGTTCTATGGCATCTTAGTCTGACTTAATGGAACCTAGGAGACAAACTAGGAGCTGTGTGTGGCAGGGCCTCTGCAGACATTGGTATTGGTAAAGAAAGAAGATTCCTGATGCAGTCTAACCAACATCTTCCTTCAGGGAAACAGTCTTTTGTCTTCAAAAGTAAAAACAAAAGCTATAGACTTTTGATAATTTCAATCTTGCTGGCCAGATAAGAGGGATAAACATGTTTAAGAAATTACTAAATTTCCAGAAAACAAACTGTTACTTAAGGGACATGAGAACCATTACAAAGCCAGAAACAAACACAACATCCAAATCTGCTCTTGACTACGCACGTGGCTCTTGCAAATTATGAGAACTGCACATGCACAGGCTTAATGGAATCCTGATGGAAACCATCCAGGGCTGGAGTCTGGCTCCTGGTGAAATTAGGACTGCTGTCTGGCTAGGACTGAAGTTCGGGTCTCAGGCTAACCGATCGAGATGTTTTCTTCCCTCAAGGAAATATGTGTTTAGTCGGCAGCCAGAAAGACAGGATGGCCTGTGTGCAGGGTTTTTGTAGCATTGCTTATTGTGAGCTCTGGACTTTGTCCATCTTATTTACTTACCCAAAATATGATCATTCTTCTAAGGAGAAACTTTACTGTTTTTCCCAGTAGCAGAGGCAGTGAACCAAGCGTACGCTGAAGAATGTGGTCCTGTTGTTTCACCCTGCGAGGACAACAACCATCCAGCATTTCTGGTATCACTGAGATGAATGGCAGAATTTATGTATTCAGCCAAACCAACCAGTAGTTTCTTCAAGTGTCTGCTAATATGCATTGATAAGTCCCCAAAGGGTCTTTTACAGCTCTGTTCCATCTGAGGAACAAGAGCCAAGAAAGTAGGAATAGGCTGGAAAAGTCTCATTAGCCCCAGAGCAGTATTTCTAAGTAATATTTGAAGTGGTGGGAGAGACAGAAAGAAATGGTATTATTGAAATTTCTGTTAGCACAGTTTATGAGTGTTAAATTTAAAACATGTTTTTAACAAAACATGGTCTTATTTGTTAAAGATGTAGCTTCTACTGGGGGAAGAGAGAAATGGGTTCAACCAGCAGAAAGCATTCCCTGGTCTTCTCTCCCTCCTGGATAAACACCATTAAAGGTTCAGGATGTTTCTGAGGAGGGGAAATCAATTTTCTGCGCTCTTCTGTTCAATGCAGATGCAGCTGAGGCCATACAGTAGGTGACTCACTCTCTGGCCATCTTTTTATGAGGAAACTATTATGTGCTGCACTGCCCATTCAGGCATTTTGGTTTCTAATTCTCTGCCCCTGGCTCCCAGAAATATGAATAACAATGCTTTTACCGGAGAGGTGGAAATGCTCCCTGAGATGCAGCACCAGGGCAGGACGTGCTGTTGGTTGATGCCATGGATAGTATTAAGGATACCGGAGCATAATTGGCTTGAACTTTTGCTCACCCCCAGACTTAAATCCACAGCTTTTTTATCAAGTTCAGATAAGGTCCCTACCTTTATTTGACTCCCATTAGAACTCTGTCCTTCTGTGTAGTTCCTGGTGGTGTCTCCTCCATTCTGTTTGAGGTTTCAGGTGGAAATACCAGTGTGTGGTGGATGCAATAGTTGAACCCTGGCCTACAAAACCCAGCCGGCTCAGACGATAATGAAAGGCAGCTTATTACTCCAAGAGATGCCATTCCCACATCAGGTAGATTTGCATCAGGCAATTGCATGAATCAGATGCTGATCTTTATTACCAAAAAACACAGCAAGGAAAATCCCATTTCTGAAAGTCTTTCTCCTGTACACAGATCCAGATATATAGCACTGCTCTGTGCACAGAAAACAGGACTCGTATGTATTTTAATAATGTAAGTGTAATGTAATTATTCTCTTGTCCATCTGGCAGGTGGTGTTTTCATTAAGAAGTGAATAATCTAAGCTATAGGCTCTGTAGAGGGGGATGAGTATGGAGGAGATTCAGGTCATCTGCTGTGGGACCATAAATAGAAGCTAACAAGGGAGCCCTTTCTGTCCTTGTCCACTAAAACTGAAAATCTGTCGCTCTTATTTTTCCCTTAGCAGACTGCTCGCAGGCTTAGAAGCTGGTTTATTAGTGAAAACTTTTCACCATCATGCAGTTTAATTCCTTGTTTATGGTAGTGGCTGGAGGTACTGTGTGAAAAAGTAGGTATTATATAAGAGAAAAACACCTAAGTCCTTATATAAACCACTATGCATAGGAAGATTAAAATCACACTTGTGGAGGTGCCTGGTGTGTCTTTGGGCATGACATACTGATTGAAAAAGAAACTTAGATTACTTTTTATTCATGTAGAAGGTCCTGATTTTAAAAAAAGCAAATCAAAGCACACACAGAAGAAAGACAAGCCTAAGCCACCCTCAAAAAAAAAAAGAAGTTTTTGGAGGAGTGTTGTGTGTAGCTTTCTAAAGGAAATCTGGTTGCTCTCTGACCATCTGTGTGGCATCTTCTGTTTTTCAGACAAAGTTTTCTGATGTCCACATGGAAACAGGAGCAATTTCCTCTTTCCTTGTCCTAGCAGGACTTTTCTTGGCACAGCATAAGGCCTAGTTTGAGTTTTGCCCTGGAAAGATATAAATATCCTGGCCCTGTCCCAGGAACATTCAAGTAAGGATTAGGTTTTATTTTTTATCTGGTAACATTCAGAGAAACCTATCAGGTTGACCAGGCTGGGAGGGGTTTTCATTCAGTAAAGCTTATAAATAAAGAAAACCGAGCCTTTAAAAATCACTATTATTTTTAATCTATTTAAATTTAGAAGGGGATCCTGAAATGGTGTCGAGCATCATTCATTCATGTGTTTTGTTAGCATCACCTGGCAGAAGGTTAGAGATTGTCATTGTCCTTCTGCCATGGCACAGATTTCCATTCTGACGGGCTCGTTCTTTCATGGAGGATCCTGCTTATTTTCCTTCCCAGTAAAACTCAGGTTCAGTTGCTGTTCAGCCAGGGTGGACCACAGAGGCTGTCGCACCACCACTTCCAAGGAAACACCTCCTAGGGTGTTCATTACCCTGGCTGCAGATAATGGGAAACTGAAAACAAACCTGAGCAACAGGCCCTTGAAAACAGCTTTAGAGGCTGGGTGCCAAACTGTTTAGCGCTGTCTGGAGGTGCTAGTGTCTCTCTTCTTATTAAGGGTGCTGCTGAGCCTCTTTCTTTTGTGTGGGCACTGAGAATACTTGAAAGGAGATATTTAACTACTGCACATCTTACTCAGTACAAGGAGAAATGGGAGTAGGGACAGTAAATACAGCATCCCAGGCAAATGGTGAGCTAAAGCTTCGCCAGGCTGTAATAAAACATGGGTGAGCCTTTGTCAGACATGCTTTTTTCCCTCTATTTAAAGATGTTATTTATCCCCCTGACTTCATGAAGTGTTATTTGGAAAGGTTCACTGTGCAGATCAATCTTTACCCTAAGTCTCCTTTGATACACTCTGCTTTAGAGGGGTTTCTTTGAGTTCTGCAGGAGTCAGTGAGCTCAATGTTTTGTGGTTTCAAGCGAGAGTTTGTTTCTCTGAGTGCATCAAGGCTCATTTGTGTATGTGTGTGAAGGTCAGTGGACTTGTCAGATACCCAATTGTAAATCCTGTCACTAAATCAATTTCTTTTAATTAAAAAAATGTGCTGCTCTTCAGAAGAAGCACACCCTTTCATCTGGACAAAACCCATTATATCCCAACACAAATATGATAGCTGTAAGCTCTCTGCTAGTCTCATGTTGGCTGCTTGTCTCAGCTGGTATATTGGAGGTTTGGAAATCTTGGTGTTCAGAGGGAGGCTGTGTTTTCCCTTCCTCTGAAGGAAATTACTGTTGTTAATATTCTGACATCATCTAACTTTGCAGCATTAGAAACAGAAAATGTTGATATCAGAAAACAAGTAGCCACACCAACAGGTGAGAGACATTCAAGCCCCGTTCTTGCTCCCTGTAGTGCCTGCACCAGAAGCACGGTGAAGTCTGTCACGAGGCCTAAGAGCAGGATGGGATTTCACATTCATTTGGTAATTCCCTTGGGGTTATGCTCTTAGATGACTTAATGACTTGGTGTATAGCCTGTCTGGAAGATAAGCAGGCATAATTCATTGCAGACAGGTCGTTCATCCTTTGAGATAACCAGCAACTACACGCCATAGGGAGCAGGGAGATAAAGACACTAGGCATCAGCAGCTGTAGTTCAAGGTTTCAACCCTTCCACCTCCTTCTGTGACCCAGAAGTCATTTACAGTTGATAATTCAGTCATTTGCTTTCTTTAGAGAGAATACAGTGGCAGTGGTTGGCTGAAGTAAGTGCATTTTCCATTCTGCCCATGCCTTTCAACACAGCCACAGCATAGCTCTACCTGGAAGGAGACATTCTTGTGTCACTTAGAGGCTTTAGAGCTGTGTTAAATGCTGGTTTTGAAAACTTACTATAAATTTATTCCAGTTTGTCTGGTGTTGCTAAAATGGTGACTTGTTGTTCATGTACTGCTTGGGATGCTTACACATTTTTAATTTTAAGTTTCAGTGCAAGTGAAACTTTTAGGGGTCCAGTTTATGTGTTAGATCTAAACTGAAGCACAAAGAAAGGAAGGGTGTATTACATAATATATACATAGTATATTGATTTGTTGGCTTTCTTGTAAAAAGACATTTACTTTCAGTATCAGCAGGTACATTTTGAAACTGAACAAGTCCCACACAACCATGCTGCTCCTAAGCCAACAAATATTAGGATCAAACATATGACATGACTTCTCCCTAGTTAATATTCCCTCCTCCAAAAAATCTGTAGTCTGTAAACAGCAATCGACATCTTGAGATCCCTTGCATGCAAAGATAAATTATTGTCTCAGTGGGTACTTCATGATGACTAGCTCTCAGTAAAACATTTTTATCTTGTCTGCGTGCACAGCAAAAGAAATAACAAATACAAGGCTTTTGATATGGTCATATGATGGCCACAATGTGATTCACAGTCTGTGATGTTGCTTTATTTAAGGAGGAAGGGAGGGACAGAAGGAAAAGTCTATTTTTGTATGTTTGTTTTCTAATTACTTGGGCTGTTTTTTCTTTGACTCAGCATCTCTGAAGAGTACATACAGTACTACAGTAACCAGCAGTCAGGGCTGGGAAGTGGAACGACAGTGATAATAGAAGTGAATATCCTACATTCTCAGAGGGATTAGGAGGAGATGGAGGAATTAGTCTCGTTATGGTTTGGTGGGGTGTCACAATCCCTCTGCATCAGTGCTATCCTGTATGTAATCTTTCAATCTCTATTTCAAGTGAAGTACAGAGAACAACCAAGTAATCAGAATAGTTTTATTTTCACTTTAATTTTTTTCCACTTATGAAACTCATGTGTTTAGGTGATTGAAAGCATTCACCTTGCAAAAGAAACCATCCAGCAAACAAAATGTGTGTCTTGGTTTTCAGTATTTTACTTGACAAATATGGTGCTTATAGCCTGTTTGGAGTGTGTCCTAAGAACAGAGAGCAAAGTGGTTTTGACTGACATGAAATAATTTCATAATTGACATGAAAAAAATTGGGTGACAGGGAATGTGATGCTTTCCTTTCAGTCTACATACTACACAGCAAGAGTTGTGGTCTCATGGCACACCATGTCACTCAAAATGGTTTGAATCCCAACTTCCAAGGTGAGGCCTTACTACTTTTAATTTACATTTTCATTTACTACATAATTTACATTTTACATTTGTGATTTCAAATAATGAAAAGGCTCAAGGCTGTAATGGATTGCAGGTGATTCTGTCTACAAGGGGAAGAATTGCAGCCTGTGGACTGCTTTGTGCAGGAAGGGATGCTCGCTAAAGCACTTGTCATCTTCGTGTCCTGTGTCAGCCTGCTCCGTTAATGCTGGACATTCACATATCAGGGTATGTTAAGTAGAAGACTTTTCTGGCTCCTTAGGGGAACAGCCTTGCTTTAGTGAGAGCTGTTCATTAGACTTAGTTGGGTGTAAGTTTTAAGCAGGCTGTGAATTTTAAGCAAGATATCCAGGCAGAAGAGCTGGTGTTGACAGTCGCTGGGGAGAAGATTCTGGAGACTGTCTTTCAGAGATGCATGGCCTCTCGAACTGGGATTTGAAAACTACTTTTTACTCTATTTCATGGGCTACAAAGTGCATTTTTTTTAGCCCTGCAAAGTGCATTCTTCCCCTTTGCAATGTGCTCTTCTGAGAAGTTGCAAGTGATGAGGAGACACTGTGGAAAGGCAGTGGGCTTCTTGAACAGATAGCAGCTTCTATCTGGTTCCTTTCCTGAGACTGCTATTATGGATTTGTAATGATTTATTCCATGCTCTTGCTTCCAGTGTTCATCACAGGACTGAAAAACCTAAATATGCCCTCTTGTAGCCTTTAATTATGTGATAAAAACTGTGTCCAATTTAAAGTCTGTTCTTTTACCAGAAAGGGTGACCTGATGATGGCATTCTCTTGTGAGGAAAGAGGACTTCACACTTGCTGTTGATGGCCTGCTCTCCTTCTCTGTTCTTTACTATATTTTTTTCATTTCTCTGGTGATTGTAATTGCACTAAATGCATTTGATAATGCAGAAGTGACCTATTTTGTTCACAGTTCAACTGGTTCTGCAGTTGCCTGTAGGGTTTCCTAGCAATGTTCTTCAGCTACTCCTTGTTTTACAAAAGCCTGGTAAGTTCGGCATGGCCAGCGCAACATATTTAAGGCAAGGAAAGTTCCAGGTAATGCAGGAGGATGAACCATACAGGTGTGAACATGTTGGACTGAGTGTCAGTATGGCAAGCTGGAGGAACAGATTGAGATGACTAGAATAGATGTCATTAAACATATTAAACTGTTGGAGGCCCTTTGTACAAGTTTGTTAATATCCAATGACATGGCCAAACATTGTGCCCCTGTAGGCTCTGCAGTTAATGTATGGTACCTCTGGCATCTGCGGTACCTACTGAAGTACAAAAAAAATAGATGAGCTGGGACCCATTACCATAAACACTGTCTGCAGCACTAACCCTGGTAACAGATTGTTCTGTGCCTCATTAAAAAGGAGATAGCGCTGTCAGAGGAGTCAGGGCTTCATTTTGCCATGTTTGCTACATAATCAGTTAATTTTGCTTAATAGTGCATTGCGTCGCAGATGTGCAAAAGGGCAGAGCCGCTTCCTTTTCTGCATAAAACCTCCACTCTGGTGCAGCTGCAATTTTAACAGAGTGTGTTACAGCCAGTGAGCTGACCTTAGTCACTGTCCCTGCCTTGACCTGTCCTGGGTTCTCCCAGCAACCCTCTGGACAAGGGGCATGCTTGTACATGTTCAATCCACAAGTTCCTCAGATGAGGAGTTAGACCACAGAGTGGTCATTCAATGTCTGCTGGGCTTGTGCCTTTTTATTTCAAGCTTATATAAGGCACTGTCACGGACTTCCACACATTTCATTGGCAAGTATGTAGTGCCTGTCTTTCATCTAAGCATTTATTAGAATGTGAAAGTTAGCATTACTGATTTCCAATGAGATGAATCCAAATATGCCTATCTTAACATGGATCTTTAAATTTTACTTTCCTTTGAGTGCAGCTTTTGGGCAGATAATTAACAAGTCAAATATAGTGAGACAAAACATACAGAGAAGCCAAGTTTAGAACCCTGTTTAGGGACAGATTATTAAACATTACAATTCAAGGTTTTAGAAGATCAGTGTATTACATAGTAAAATAGCATATCCAACAATTAGTGCTAATCGTATGCTGCTTAAATTTGTAGTGAAACTGGGTATGTGTAAATGGTTTTATTCAGATGAAAGTTAATGTATTCCAAGTAAGTAAGTATATTCTGTATTCACATATCCCAGTCTGAGAATATTATAAGGATATAAATATAACGGAGTTTATAAACTCTGTAGTGTGGTGTGAACATTTTGATTAAAAAAAAAATCCTGAAAAAAGTAATGCTAGATGTCTGAAGGGGCCTTATTTAGAAGAATAGGTAGACATGTAATTAAGTTCATCTGCCTTCAGAAAAGCAAGCAGGCAAGCACTACTTAAATCTAAATGAGCTTAAGTTGTGTTTACTTCAAGAAATACTTAAGTATTGTAGTTAACCATCCACATAAAAGATTTTCCCCAATAAAACTTGCACACACACAAAGGGAGAAAGGTATTTCAAAACCTAGGTATGATTAAAGGTGTAAGCACTGGGTTTGATTTTAGAAGAACCTGAAGGAAGTAAGTGCATGAATCTAATTGAAATTCTATGAGTCTGTCTTGGGTCCCTCTGAAAGCCGCGGTCTCTTTTAAATGCTAACAACTGAGGGAGGTGCTGCCCCTTACAAACTGATTTTACTTCAGGACACACAACACTTTGCTGGATGTTTCTCCCCAGATACTCAGTGTGAGGATGGAACCTTCTGTGTATGATTTCCCCAGTATTGCCAAATGCACGTCACTTTGAATAGTTTTGAACTGACATCCACATCAAAATGCCAGAGTGTTTACAAACTTCACTGTTTATCACCCAGGGAGATTTGTAGAAGATGAAGGGCAGGGTGGGGGGGATGATGGTTTAATTGAGGTGCTGTGAAGTGAGGAGAAGAGCCTTTTGGAAGCTAGCAGGTCCTGACAAGAGCTTGAATTCATAGGTGCCTGACTTTGCTTCCTACCTAAGTCCAGGCATCCCACATAGGAAGATTAGATCTAAATTTTGAATTGTGCTCTTTCTCTGCTTTTGAAAGGTGAACCAAAACTTTTTTTAAAAAAATACTTGAATTTGCCGTGTTTGATTTAATCTGAAACCATGGCTGTGTATTCCCAAGGTGCTCTCATGCTCACTGAGGCACAATGCAGAGCACAGAGAGGAGTGAAGAAGAATAAAAAAGAGACAAGTGGACTCTGGGAAGGCTCTGTTTGGAGCAGTGCCACCCAACATGAACCTGCACTTGCAGGGTGGAAGACTATACACTCATGCACTGTACAGCAATAATCTCCAGAAAATCCAGGGGGACTGTCCAGGGGCAGCTGGGCTGCAGGTCTGTTTCACAGATGTAGCCATGGAGTTGCCATGCTGCTCTAAACAGATGTAAAGAAAAGGAGGAAGATTTGGAGTTGACTGGGGTTAGCTCTTAGGACACTAAGCTGAAAGTCTTGTTGGTGCTCTGTACCTGGCAAGTCCAGTTCTGATTATTGAGCTGTGTGGCCCATGGAGTGGTCCATGGCCTTGGGCAGGCAGTGGTGCATGCTACTTCCAAATTGCAGATTGCTCAAATCAAATGGTCTTGCATAATGGGACCTACAAGATCTCTGAGATGCTATTTTATTTTATTTTATTTTATTTTTTATTAAAAATCATTGGCAGCAATATGCCCTCCTGAAGCTGGCATACTTCTCCATTAGCTCTTCCACTTGCACGTAGACACATACAGTCAAACTTGTGCAGCAGCTTGTCACATGCAATTTGTATTCTTTGTTTGAGAAGCAGCCTATAGACAAAACTCATTTGCTTCTCCCTTTTGTGGCATTAAGCTGTTACTGAGGGGATTTTGGAGGCCCAGATGGGTTAGGCACCTGATTTCTGCTGACTTGAGTTGGAATCAAGGCATGCTACTGCTTCTGGTTACTGAAAATCTCCCCACAGGTTTTGGCTCGCTGAAAGCTTCTTCATTTTGTTTAGAAAAGGATGAATAAGTCTTAAAATAAGGAGTGTGTGCTCTTTGGGGGTGAGGGCCTTGTCTTGTTAAAGCCCTTAGGACTATACCTCTTCTTGTTTTTTTGTGGGTTTTTTTGGGTTTTTTTTATTATTTATTTTCTTATTTCTTTTAATAGCTGCTTGTTTTCCGAGGTGCAACTTCAGCTTTCCCAGTGTTGATGAGGAGATTAATGGTAAGGATCCCAGTTGGTGCTGGGCTCTTTACCTGCTGCCTGGGGTGCTGGGCTGGGAACAGTAGGTGCTGCCTGCTTTGGTCCTGGTCAATGCCTTCAAAATTAATCTGCTTTTAGGCTTGTTTGCACTCCCTTCTTGAACAATGTATGCTGTGTGCATTGTTTGCTTTTCAGGCTTTTAGTCAAGCAGAAAGGCAACTTTTGCACTTACTTTGTGCCAAAAGCGATGGAAGTATTTTCCCCATGTTCATATTTGGACTCAGTAATAAGCTTAACCGTTTAGTTACTGCTGTAAAATAAGCTCAGGGAAAGAGTTTAAAAATGACTGTAGTTTAAGCATGCACTGAAAGGTACTTCTGCCTTATTGGGATTTGGACAGATATTCTGTAGGAAAGGGCAGCATGAAGGCTCTTCCACTGGGATTGCTAATGACAGGGCACAATAGCCTCACTGTTGTCTTATTAGCTGGGTATTACAAACATGTTTCATGGAGACTCCATCAATAGCATTGCCAGCTTTCAATACATAGCAGAAGAAGCAAGGTCACCATTAAGACCTTGACTCATGGAGTTGTGGGGCGAAGCTCACGCCTCCTGCAGGCTGGGCAGGCAGCCGTGCTGTGCAGTGCCAGTGGAGGAGGCTTGCCCTGGAGTGGAGGCAGGGAGCTTTGGTCCCACATCCCTGAGGGCTGTGTCCCACTTCAGCCTGTGGATAAGGCAGGAGACACAGCTTGATCCTATGGGCAGGATTAGAGCCAGAGGCTGACAAAGGAGCATACTGAATGAGTTTGTATCTTGGTCATCCTTTTTGGGAAGTGCTGGTGAATCTCCCATGCCAACAGTCCTGGGCTACACTTTGGAGTGCTTTTCATGCTCTTTGCACACAGCTGATGCTGCTGGATCAGGGTCTTCCCTCAGCCGTCTTCTTTTGGAAGCACTGGCACAGCCTTTCACTTCCATCCTGCTAGACAGACAAGTTTCAGCATCCCCCTTCTCCTGCCCTTTGGTGTGTGGGGTAGCACCGGGGTGGTGGGTGCACAGCCTGAGCCCTTGCCCCTTGGGTAGCCCCCTGACATGGCATGAGCATGGTCAGGTGACTCTGTTGTGGCTTGAACGATTGTTCACATCCCCTGGGGTCTGGGCTCTAATCCTGGCTTGAAATTTTATATTGACAGAGTTAATTCCTGACTGCTTCAGACTGCAGAAACTGGTCTCTGATAAGGCTGTGTTTAATAAGGATATTCGTGGTAAAGAGCTTTGTTGGCTAGACAGAGCTTTACCTTGCTGAGCTCTGCTCTGTCCAACAAGAAAGAGAAGGTTTCCCTCTCCCAGCGTGCTCCATTCTTGCAGCCTGGCAGTGTGGTGGAGTAGGAGACACAGCAGGGGTGGGGGCTGATACCTCTTTCTTCCCGACAAAAAAATAGCCACTAAATATCTTCACACAGTTGGCTGAAAGAAGCACACGGAGCCAGAGTAAATGTACTCCTGCAGTAAGCCTAAACTCTTAAGTAAATGCCAAAAATAAAGCAGCCTGCCTTACTTTTTCCACCTTACATAGCAGTTTCCAACCACATCAAGTGAAAAGTCTAGGTGGGTGTATAGTGTTTATCATCACTGAGTAATACACATTGCATTAGCTGGGACATTTGTTTTGTACCTGACTACTGGTTTAAAAATAGTTTTAGTGAGGGCAAGAAAGATTATTTAAGTTTCTATTACTACCTAAGAGATAGGAGTGTGTTCCTGATTTGGGGAGGAAAGCGGGGAATGCAAGGAATATTTTCTAAATTTTTTTTTTCCATCCTCCTTCCACTACAACTGTAAATGAATTGAAAGTCCAACTGTTGAAGTGCAGTATCCAGCAGTGCAGTCTCACTGCCTGTAAGATTGTGTGATTTCTGTGCCTGTATTCATCTGCAGCAACTGCATCCTCCAGTATTTGGAAGTTCTTTAGATAGGTGGTAGCAAAATTTTATGTCCAGAGCAACAAAAAATTGTAAACAGTTTCATATCCAAAACTATACTGTCACTGATACATGGCCAGAGATGGATTGAGGAGGTTCATGGAATTGGGGTGAGAGGAAAAGTCAGAAATATACCACAGACCCAGAGGATATGTGAGAGTTAGCATAAGGGGAATGCTGGTGCATCTGGAAATGCTGGACAAAGAAAACCTTGTTACCTTGCGGTGCCTTAGCCTTTGATGCATTCATTTCAGTCACAGGATGTTCAAGTTTAGCCAGGAGTTGGCAGCCAGATGGACTGTGAGGCAGTTCACAGAGTGACTCAGTCTAGGCGAGCGTGAAGAGTCATTCACATAAAGGTAACCTATTACAGTATCTTCATAGAATATTTTTTCCCTGTTTTTTCATGTTTTTGTGGTAGTGCTTGTTTTTTGTTCATGGTAGTTTTCCAGTTGATCACTATTTCCTGCCTTCTCTTCCACCTGGTCATGCCTCCACATCGCTGGAACAGAGATACAGAACTTTTCTTGGCCTAGTTCAATGCCTGGCTCTTACAGGTGGCCAGGTGGCCTTGCCTTTTCCAGGATTTGTCAGGCAAAAGTATGGTCAACATAAAAACTGTGTCAGCATCCCTCTATTTCCTGCCCACCTCCCCACTCCTTTGCTGTCCATGCTGACACCATGGAGGATGGAGAAGTACCTGTGATGTGTGATTTAAGGCACTCATCCTCCTGCTCATTGCTTGGTGCAATCCGGTTTCTGCAGTCAGGCGAGCTCTTTAGGAAAAACAGTTTTGCTTGACCTTTCTTTCTTTCTAGAAAGCTGTGGTCTTGAGACTGTATCACATGATGGTGATGGTGTTTTTTTTCCTAAATGAGGAAGGTAGGAAAAGCACTGTATTTATTTATGGTGGTTTTTCTCAAGAGGGAGCTGAACATGAAAGTTTCTCTTCTGAGTGAAGGTAGACAGATTTCTCCTTTGGATTGAGATTTATCTGTTTCTTATCTTGTCATTTGATGCCTGCTAAATTGCTGTGAAAGCACCAGAGTGAGGAGCTAGTGATCTTTTTTAGAAGTAAAAGAAATTTAAAAAATGAAGGATTAAATAGTTTATTCTCTGAGGCTGAAATTACAGATATTGAGTGCTTTGTCTGTTTCACTATTAGACAAACCTTAATTGCTTGTTACAAGTCATTTATTTGAGAAGGGCAAGAGGAAAGTCTGTAGCACCTTTTTGTTGGTAGAGATGAATGACCATGTTGTTTCTACTACTAATTCCTTTTCCCATACCTTTCTGCCTGCCTGCTTTCCCTGTCATTTAGGCACGGGTGTTTACTTCCAGTCACCTTAATAGAAACACTATGGTCTTGAGATAAATTTCTGCTTTTTCATATGCTATTATTATGATTTGCTTTATTTCTCTGGGTATGCAAAGATGAGTACAGCAGCTTGCACAGAGCTTGTAATCCCAGCAATGAAAAGGGAGAAACTCAAAGAAAAAAATATCTTCAGGAAGAGAGGAGAAACTCATTAATGTCCAGCTTCAGATGTCTCTGTGCCTCACATGAGCAGCAGGGCATTTCTGACCTTGGGAACTCTGAAAGAAGCCTCATGTGTTAGGATGCTTCACTAGCCTTAACTCCCAGGTCGGACATCCAGGATGCCTAAGGCTGTTCATTGGGGCTTGTCCCTCTCTTCCTTGCCCTCTATCGCCAGCCTGGCATGCATCTTCATCTAGGGGATGGAGAGGGTGTATGCCCCAATACTGGGATGGTTGCTTCAGGGATGTGTGTCTTGGTTTGGTATCAAAGTAGTTTTAAAAACAACCACGCAGGCAAGACAGTGGCTTCTAGTAAAATAACTTTGGGAAGGTGCCTCAGGAGGGATTAAGATACAATGGCAAAGCTATTAATTGGGAAGATGCTACCTCCTCAGCTTCGGGTGTTTTTGCCAGTGTTAAGGAGGAACAGATCAGAGGTCCTGCCAAGAGTTAAAAAAACTCTTCAGGCAGGAAAAAGGCAGTTGTTCTGAGAGCCACTCACCAGGATCAGACACCTGCCTGTAAGTGTGCAGGAATCTCAACTTCTCAGCAGCTCCTGAAACATGTATTGGCATGGGACCAAGCTAAGAGAGACAAATACCCTCTTTTGAGTCAGTTTCAGAAAACATTACGTTGCCTACCTTTTGTTACTAGTAAATCATATTTTGATTTGAGAAAGCTGTTTCATGGGGTCACTGTCATCAGTAACCATCAAGACTCGAGGTCCCTGAGTGTCTCTCCTCAGAGCTGTGGTCACTGAGCCTCAGTGGGCACTTTTGAACAGGGAGAAAGAATGCAGCCACACTGGGGAGCGTGTCTGTTGCAGCTTGATGCTTTGTTGTACGCTGACCCTTTTTGCTAATTGAAATGTTGGTCAGGCTGCCCAAGGAAGTGGTGGAATCACAAAAAACGTGTGGATGTGGCACTTAGGGACATGGTTTAGTGCTGAACATGCTGGATTTAGTTTAGTGGTTGGACTTTATGATCTTAGGTTTTTTCCAGCCTTAAGTATTCTGTGATTCTATGACCCCTCCATACCCCTGGGGAAGCAGTAAATCCTTGCTGGCCCTTGAGAAGGAGGGTGCAATGAGACTGGACAGGTAAGATCAGGCGCCTCCCAGCCCTCCAGCAGCAGTGCTGCATCCTTTGTTCAAGGCAGGTATGGCCACAGGTACCTGCACAGCCTTCAGCTTAAGGCATGTAACTCCAGGAAGCCTGAGCTTTTGCAGTCTACTTTGAAGTCTCTCCTGCCTTCTCTGAGGGTTTTTAAAAATCTGCTTTTCCAGTGAACAAGAGTCTCAGTCTTTGCCCTTGTGCTTCCTGTCCTATCCCACTCCAGAAAAAGGAGTTGCTTGGCCTCACTGGCAGACAGTCTCTCATAAATCTGTATGAGCCAGATGGTTCATAATTTATTGCCCACTTTATCCCACCAAATATTTTTACATTACTCCTGTTACTTGCTGGTCTGATTCTGAAATCCATTTTCTCATCCTTACCCAAATATTTATCCAAGGCCTTTCACACATAAAAAAATCCTCAATTTAGATGCATCAGTTTTGAAGAAGTCTGTATCCTCTGCTTTGGGTATTTGGTTTGTCCTTCTTGACTTTGACTTCTCCCTAATAGAAAACAGTGTTGCAGAGGAATCTGTGGCTGTTGGGTTGCCTCTTGCTTCTGCTCTCTTACTTGAAGCAAACAGCTTCTGAATTTAGGAGGCTTAAACAGTGTCCTTTCCTGGATCTCTTCTGCCACATGTCATTTCTTGTATGGGAAGTTGTTTATTTGGGTAAATTATGGCAGTCTCTGGCTTTTGCTATCTCTGCAGACACATATGGTCCTGCTGATAGAGTCGTGTGTGTCTGCCTCAGATTTGTGGGTGACGGTGGCCTGTGCAGAAAGAAATGGGTGGAGTTGGCTGCACTGTACAGCGTGCAAGGCTCTGCAAAATCCCTATCTGTGGGAATTGCTAGTCAGCTCTTATCAGTCACGTCCCGATGCAGTGAGTTGTAGAAATCAAATTAGCAGACAAGTCAATTGCTTACGTCAGTCAGAAGTTTTGCAGTGGGGATGATGTGATAGCCCAGGGCCCCTCACTGGGTAGCCTTCCTGGATTTGATTACAAGAAAAAATGAAAACCTGACAGTGCAGTTTCACTTCTGTTCACTTTTTGGTTTTCCTTCTTTTGTGCTCAAAAGACTTCTTCTCACTGTTGTTTGGGGCAAGCAGAGCAGAGACTCTGTCCTTGCTATAAAAGTAGAGAAAGCTCTGCCCTGTTATTTTACAAAGCAGGTTGTTGTGGCATACTACGTGGTTCCTCACATCACTCAGTAGTTCATTAGTCTGTCACTGTACAAGCATACTGAATGACAAGCTGAAAAACAGAAGACAGCACAACAGTCTATTAAAATTCATATAAGATATCAAATATTAAGAGTAAGGGATGTAAAAAGAAGCTGCTTGCTGTAAATACTAATACCTGTAGTTACATGAACATAATGAAGAATTGCTATGCACCACCAAGCAGTGGTGCTGACAATTCCACAGCTGCCTGGGAATCCCTGTAGTTATTTATTTCCAGAGAGCTGCTACCACTTCAGGGAAAGGTCTCCTTCAGAAGCTCCAGCCTGTCATGTGAGCCTCTTCTCCTAAACAAACACCGTGGCTAACTTGAAATTGGAGGCAGGATCAATTACTTTGAAGCTCTCAGTGTCATGGAGTAACGAGACATGATGTTATTAATTTCTTGAGTCCAGGGCAAAAGCAATGGACCTCAGATTTAACATTTTGGAGAGGTTTTATTTCTTTTTTCCTGTACTGCTTTCTCTGGAGAGTTAACATCACAGGTCATTATATTCTCTAGTAATTATTAAGTTTCTTTGAAACTGCCTGTATCAGTGAACTGGGACTTAACTTCCCAAGCGCGGGCAACAGGCAAGCTTTTAGGTTTTCAGGGCAGGACTTCTGAGTAAGATTATCAGAGCTCCCATCTGATCTTTCAACAACAAATCCCTAAATGCAAAAACTTAAGGCAATGGAGAATCCACCCCACCTTCAAGTGTGTTTTTCAGAAGGTTAGTTGCCTTTGCTGTTAATATGTACACACTATTCCTGCTGTGGTTTTGAGTTCCAAATACTTGGGCCTTGTTAAGGCTTTGTCTGCTATTAATATTTCCCCAGCCTCCTCTACCCAAATCTGTAATAAATTAGTTTTTAAGGCTTTTGTCTGTAGCGATTCTAAAAATAATTTCTTATTGGAATCCAATTGAATCCAAGGGAAGCGAGGTGATAATCAAATGATGTCACTCTCACGTCTTGCACTGCATCTCGCTGCCTGCCAAAACTAGCAACTGTTGCTATGTACCCAGGGGAAGGTGATACTCCCAGCCTTTTCTTGGTGCAGGAAAGCTCTCCTTTCCAGTGCTTGTCAGGCTTCTGGGAGCTGCTGATGTCTCTTCCAGGCTTTTCATTCTACCCTTATGTATTGGGATAGTCATGGAGAAACATGGATCATGTCCTCTAGGATGCTTGGAATTTTTCCTGTTTCTGAAGAAGACTGTTTCTATCAACCACTGCAAGTCTCGAGGACTGATGTCGCTTAGCACAGCAGTGCTAAAGTTGCAGTGCTTGGGCTGTGGGGTGGAAACCTTGCTGCAACATGTGTGGCAATGTCCAAAAATCCATCTAACAGGACAATGGCATCACACCATGACATTTCCCAGGCAGTTTTTTTTTCTTTTTCTCAGTAGCTCCCCTGAAAACTTGGCTCATGGGACTTATTTCCCAGCTTTTCTCTAGGACTTCCCGAAGTTGAAATATGTCACCAGAAGAGCAGAAGTCATTGTCATTTGACACATAGGGATCCAGGAGTTCCTCGTCAGCAAACCAAATAGTGCCCCCAGATTACTTCCATGCACCTGGGGCTCAGGGTGGAAACCTGGGAGTAAAACAAGTCAAATGTTCATGACGTTCCACCCAGGTGGTGCCAGTGCATTTTGGCAGTCACTCCCTACCCTGTCTGCATTTAAAAGGAATTGCAGTTTTAGTCTTCATTTTGCTGTAGTTATCTAAACATGCAAACACTGTCTTTGTGGTTTTGGACAGCAGAAGGGGACTGAATCTCAGGCAGCCTGGGATACAATCCTGGACTTCATTTTTTATTTCAAACATGCATGGCTGCAAATAGCATTGTTCTGAGTTCCAGCAATGTCCTAATTCCATGGAGGGAGTGGGGGACAGAGAGTGGCACAGCAGAAGAAAGCACTCTGTGTTCACTGGCTGTTGTACCAGAATGATGGGGTAGGGTTGAAACACCGAGACATTCTATGGTGTTACGTTTCCCAGGGACTCTTTCCCAAGCATATGCACTATCCCAGTATATAGCAGCAATCCAGAGCTAATTGACATGTAAGTGCCACGGGGGAGTAAAGTTATTTGAAGTTATTAAAGTTATTTTGTCTTTCACCAAGTGAAAAAATCCAAAGTTAACTAGGTGGAAAAAAAGAGAGGAGGAAAAAGCCAGCAGACTACCAAACTGTGACTCGTTCAGACTAGCTTGTGAAAGTATCTTGAGGTCATCTATCCTGAAAGCCTTTGAAATTTGAAGACTATGGACTCTTGGCACTCTGGCGATTCCTTCTCCTCCTCCTAGCAGATTCTACCTAACAGTTGCCCTTTTTTTCCACTTCTAAATACTCTGAATCACAGAGCTTGCTCGTTTTCTTCATTCAGGTCTAAGGCCTTAAGGACTGTGTTGGAGTAATGAAAGGACAGCGTGTACTGGATGTTGGAGCCAAGGGAGAGGGGGTGTGGGCAGAGGGAAGAGATTACCCTGTTTCCAGGCTTTGGTCCTAATTCTGCAAACTTTTTCTCATGTGAAGAGTCCTACAGAGGTCAGCCAGACATTTTGCACGAGCAGCGACTTATTTGCTATTTGGCATCATGCTAGAATTTTGCTTAAAGTAATCATAAAAACACGGTCAGAGTTTGTGATAAGGCGTGGGGGTGCTTTAAGCCAACTCAGCAGGGAGTCTGCTGAACACATGCATGGGATTAATTAAATAGAAATTTTGTATGTTTGGCAAATGTGGCTGGGTTTGGCTAAGCTCTAGGACTCGGAAAAAGTGCCTCCCTAAAAAGAATATATAAATGCAGTGCCACAAGTGTCCAATGTGCACTCCCTGGCATTGCCCCCAAGGAGGAAGGTTAGGCCAAGCGCACATGATCTTGCCAGGAATTATCTGCCCAGGTGGCCCAGTTCCCTGCATGCCAGTATCTTGTGCACTCCTGTGTTTGGCTATCAGATCAGGAGGCAGTGTTCTGAACCACCCCCTGATCGTGTTGCATTTGTGATTACATTGTTGGCTCTTGCAGTGGGAACCATTTGTTGGGGCCTGAAGGTGCAAAAGCAGCTCCCCTGATACAGCCCTGAGTCAGGGCTATTGCTGACAAACATGACCTTGGGTAAACAAGCAAAAATTTCATCCTGTTGTGCTGTAAAACCTTGTGACTGTGTGTAGGGTCTCCTAATACAGAAGGCTTTGTCAGGTAGCTGCAGTTGATTTCCTGGAGAAGCTGCTTCAGTCCTTACTTTTCTGATGAGCAGATATTTTCCTAGAGTATGCATGTATTTCTTATATACTTGCAACTTGCAACATGGAGTTCAAAGTGTCCAACGCTTCTGCAGTGATGGAAAAAAGATGCTCCTCTGTACACAGAGCTTTAAGCTTTCTTGCCATCCTGATTTTAATTGCTTTTGGCACACTCATTTAAGGGCAGTGGGGCAGGGAGGGGATATAGCTCTTCAGTGTGAGTTAACAAGAGGAGCCCAACTGCCTGCTCCGGCTTGTGCAGGCAGAGTGCCACAGGGGCAGCAGCTGGCAAAGATGGCAGCTGCTGCAGATGCAGGAAAAGACAAGTACCCAGCTGCTCCCTCCTGCCTCCTTTTCCTTGTGTTGACAGCAATAGCTGTTTGTCCTACTGAATCTTGTGTGGCTCTCACAACCCGTTACCCCCAAGACCGGAGTATGGTGAAAGGCTGGGCTGCTCCCAGCCTCATCCTCCTTATTTATGTGTCATGGAAGGAAAAAGCCTAGATGGAGATAGACTGTTCAGGGTCATCCTGTTGTAGTTACAATGATGGCAACAATTCAGAACTGAAGCATTTGATTTGTTAACCTTATAAAAAGATGCCATTAAATACTGTATTTAGCTCCTCAGGGGAAGTAGCCTAGTTTCTTTTTCATTTTCTTTTTCTCATCCCTGGTTTAGCATTTGTGACTCAGCTGTCACTCTCCTGCAGAAGGGCTGCTGGTGTCATAGCTGTGATTGGATGGCACCAAAAACCCATTTCTGCTGAAAATAATTAATATGGTGCATTTCCACCTCAAAAAGAGACTGTTACAAAACTACTAGAAGGCTTTCATTAACTTTAGCAAGTTTTTAAACTTGCCTGTGAACAAAATTGGAAATTTCTGTATGTCTCCTCATGTTTATCCTTGTCAGCAAGGCAGAGTGTGGCAAACACTGGTGCACATCAACCCTGCACATTGAGGGCATTCCTGTTCAAGCACACAAAGTAGTTCGTGTGCGTTTAGACATGCAAAAAAAGCCTTCACAGGTGAGAATCTCACTTTGCAACAGGCACATGAGCAGATCCTCATAAACAGAATTAGTTTCCACTAGCTGTGAAAAATGTCAAGCTGGAGATGAGTGTGGACTCTTCTATCTCATTATTTTTTTCATTCCCCCTTTTCTAACTTAATCCAGAAAGCAGCCTGGTTAATTTTTTCTAGATATCCCACCACCTCTAAACTTCAATCATGTGGGAAAGGGGAGGGCAGAAGAAGAAGGAAATAAAAAGCACAAAGCTAGTAATCCTATTTTATATTTTGCATGTCGTCTCATATTGCAAAAGTCTTTAGCAGACATTTCATAATGTATGTACATCTCAGGGTTCTTGGTGTGGGTCCTTCCCCTTTCTGAAGGAAGGAAAATATCCCCTTAAGTATTTTCATTGCTCGCTCTTTTTGCCCTCATCTGTTCTACTGCAACTTGAAGGTGCTTGTTTCTTGTGTACTTTGGTTATGAAAATGATCCCTGGCATACTTAGAAGGCCTTTCATTCTTGAGCTATGAATGCTGTGAACAGTGTCATAAGAAAAAGATGATGTACAAAGGCATCATCATTCTTGACAATGTCCTTTAAAGTTTACCCTGTGTCTTGAATATGCAGGTGTTGAAAAAAAAGCTTACTTCAAGCAGTGTGGTTCCACTAATAAAACTCAATTTTACCCCTAAAAACCAAATGTGGCCTGTGACCACCCAACCCATGTGGGATCTAGGAGAGTTTCTCTAAGAAGCTGAAAGTTATCTGAGAGAGAATGTATCTGGAGGACTTGTAGGGCCATCTCAGAGTCCATATGACTACCACAACCCCAAAATGCATAGATTTTGATTCATCAAGTCAAAACTTAGAATTTTCCAGCATATAGGATGGTGTCTGTGAAGTTGCCTCAAGGTCTGTCCTAAAGGGCAGGGAAGGCAAGGCTGGTTTGTGCTAGCAAATGAAAGCGAAACAGGTTTCTTGATTTTTATTTTCTGTAGCATCTTTATAGTGTTAGTCTGTCTGCATGTTGAGGCTATAAACTTTCAGATGCAAGTGTCTTCTAGGGGTGCAGTCCTTCCCACACCTGGAGCTCAACCAGACTGCATCTTATTGGGTATATAATTCTTGTCATAGTACCTCTTGTTGACATAGTCAAGGTGCTAAAACCCATTGCCCTGTGGCTCCACAGCTGCCTCTGAAAAAGGAATGTGTGGAGCAATACAAGGACCCCATCATGGCCTGAGTGTTGGCCTCAGGAGGGATTACTCATGTGTACAAGTTCAAGTGCAGAACATTAAAAGGCTCCTCCACTCACCATTTTGCTATTCAGGCTCTGGTGTTGGGGTGGGGCTTTAACAAAGCATGAAGTGCTGAAGCATTTTGACAGTCTAGCTTTAGGCTCAACATTGAGCACTTGAGATTATGATTGTATCTGTGACAGTGGTCTTATTTTCTCAAATTAGGTAAACAGCTTAAAAAAACCCAAAAAAATGTTACTTTCATACTTGTGCATTTACCTAGGTTGTGAGGTTTCTGGGATGGTGCTGCTTCCAGTTACATGTGAAACAGGAATGTCCTGTTTGCTGTAGCAAAGGGGTGATTCATTGGCATTGTAATAGGTGTCATATTCCCTTTTGTCAGCTCCTCAGGTATATTTTGCCTTGGCAGTAAACAGAAAATAAATTTTAAAAATCCAGTAGAACCAGTAACATGCAAGTCATCTGAGTGAGGTGAGGTTCAATGAAAACTAAAACAGTTCATAAGTGGGGTTAGGTGAGGCTGGGCTGAATGCAGAGACGTAGAGTTTGGTTTGAGTGCAGAGGAACTCTCTGAAGCTGCCATGCCCTGGGAGGCACTGGGAGTCACCATCCCAAAACCTCCCTGCCAGAGAATGAGCTCTACTCCCACCAGCAGAGATGGTCAAGCTCTTAGAGGAGAATAGGAAGAGAGGCTGGTGGGCCTGTTTGGTGGATGTGCCTCTTTCTCCCTAGAATTCCCAAGTGTGTCTGGTGTCAATAGCTCCAGCTCTGACCTGTACCTGCCCTGATTTTAAGTCTGCAGAAAAGCTTTTTCTGTGGGGAGGGAAAAACAACCAAATGCTATCAACTTGGAGGTTACATCCAGGGCATCACAGCATGGAAACAAAAGCCACATGCCTTGGTGGTGGGCTTCTGGGCAGACCTAGTTTTGCAACTGAGTGCCCTGATGCAATGTATCAGTGGAAGTCAGATCAAAGAATAGGCTGCGGAAAGACTTCTGGAGTAAACTCACCTTGCTACTGTTCTTGTAAAAATTATGTGGAGATGGATATTTTTGTCCACCCATGTCATCTGGCACAGCATGAGCTGTGTTTGTGTATCCAGAAAGCAAGTCTCTATGATTCTTCAAATATACTCCTAAGTGCAGTGTTTAAAATATGTTCCCCAGTGCAGAGGGAAAATACAGGAATCTATTTAAGCAAGAGGCTAGGGAGGGCCCATGTGTTATTCTCAGGACAAAAGCAGAATGCACATCAGAATACATCAGAAGGAAAACCGATCACTTTTTACTTTGAGAAGGCATTAATATTTTACAGCTGCCATTATGTTTTGAAGACTGCTCAGGTATTTATTGGTAGCTATCCAGTCCAGAGTCATGAAGGAGGAGATACCTGTTTTTCAAGTTGTTCTGTTCACTTATCCCTCGTCTCCAAATTCACACCCTGTCCACACCAGTGCTGCAGTAACTCAGTGGATATCTGGAGTCACAGTTGTGTGTTCCCACTGCCAGCTGCCCTTTGGGAGACTCTCAAGGGCTTTTTACCTGTAAAAGTCAGTGCGTCAGACCCACTGAGAGCCACGCTTAGGTGCATTCCCAACTTTCCCCAGAGCTCAGGTCTGTTGAGCAAGATCATTCCCTTTGCCACTTCAGCTGCCAACTGAAGCACATCATATTTTAAAATGCTGTTGTTTTTTTTGAAAATCAGATAGTATCTTCTGGTTCAATAATAAAGTAATTATGTGCTTAAAATAGCACAGGAGAGGGGTCCTGTTTCACATTAGTTGACAGAGCAGAAATGCTGGGGGCTGGTTTGGAGGTTGCTGGTGGGCTTTCTTGCGAGAAGGTCTCAGGTGTCTGTTCTGGCTTTTGAAGGGTTTGCTGAGGCCTGATCAAACTCAGTCAGGCGACAGTATCAGATCTATTCCCCTCATCAGTCACATATTTGCTGTAACTGTCACCAGATTCACAATTTAGTGTGTGCAGCTCAACACTCCAATTAATCCAGGCCGGGTGTTTAACAATCTATCATTTCAGAGCTAGCACTTTGCAGAGCTGCATGCAGGGCAGCCTTGAGCTTGGGTTCCAGGAGCCCTGGAATGCTGTCTCCATGCACATAGATTTTACTCTTCCCCTGCCACTGTGGTGGGAGCTGTTTCTGGTTTAGTTGCATTTCTTAAGATTAGAAAGTGTTAAAAAAAAATCAACCTATGGCTGAAAAAGATTTCAAAAAATAAAGATTTATAATAGGTGATTCAGCAGTGAGAGGCTTTTGTGATCTTCTATGGGAAGCTACTATTTTTAGTGAATTATTATAAGCAGTAGCATCACTCACATTTATTTATAAAGGCATGAAAGAACGCCCATACATGTTTCTAAATAGTCAATGTATAGTAACAGCCATATGCTGAGAATGAGTAAAAATGGAATTGAGCACTCTGACTTCCACAACGCTGCGTGAGAGTTGTGCTGGGATCTTTGCATCTAAGAAATGAAAAACAGAGGCTTTTTTTTCCCCGTAGATATTCTTTCTAGCAATACAAACCCAAAGCCTTCATGGTGAAAGTCTGCCTTGCAGTAAAATTGCATTGTTCTCATTGAGGTCTGACTGGGTGACCACTGAGGTTTACTCTTCCAGTAGCTGCTGCAGCTGGTGTGTTGGGGCTGTGCTGACAGGAGTTGCTGTTTGTGTGGAGTTACTGTTATGTACAGTGTTCAGGTTGATTAGTTGTGTGTGCCTGCACTTCTCTGGGGGCTCTGTGGCGTGGAAGAGAAATGCAGCAATGCTGTGCTGAAGGAGCTCCACAAATAAAGCATGGTATTATTTTGAAAGTTCCTACACTGGAAACACTTGAAATGCTGGGGCTTACCATTGTGAAACCATAGGAGAAAAGAAAGATGTTATCTGCTGGTGATAGCACTCCTGAACAGAAGTTACAAATGATTTCCTCTGGCTGTGCAAAGACCCAGCCCTGTGTGTCCATTGCACCCTTTTTGTATGGGACTCCTCAGGTTAAATTCAATAAGGGGCAGCATCTCCCATTTTCTTGCTGACTCTGTTCATGTCCCAGTCAAGCCTGTGATGAGTTGCCCTGGGATTTCACCTTACATGAGCAATACCTCGCAGTAAATTCTTGCTCTTAATTGAGTTAAATCCTTTTATTTAAATCAACTGTGTTTTGGGGTTTTAGGCGGCCACAATGTGAAGTGGCTGGAAGGGACTGAAAAAAGTGCCTCTTGACAAGGTGCCCTCGCAACATCTCAGTGACAGTGCCTGCCTCCTGATTCCCAAATCCTAGTCTAATGTCAAAATGCATTACCATAGCATGCAGAAGATAACACTTTATTTTTTAACAGACTTTCTGTAGCAAAGGGTGCTGAGGTACCTGGCTCCAGATGCTAAGACAGGTTGCTGGAGACCCTGACCTTCCTGTTCTGCAGCTGTGTTAAAGTATCAGCATCTTCCTTGCACTCTGCTTCCCTTCTCCCAACACCTGGTGTAAACGACAACCAACATGTTCTACTCACAGCAAAACAAATGCTATTTATTAGAGTCCTCATGTGGTCAGAGCTTGCCTGACTGTAAAATAACTGGAGATTTTTCTGCTAACTGGAAGAGTGGTGCTGTGAGGCAATTTCCAGGCAGTGTATATTTTCAGCTAAGTTTTATTTACGTCAGTGTAGCAATTTGCAGTATCACTGTTTGCAAAGAGCAAGACAGTGACTGTTTTAACTAGAATTAATTTTTTTTTACTTTCTTTACTATTTTTTTAGGAAAAACTTTCAAGTCATTACTCAATTCCCTTAGGTCCATGCTTTGAGATGCTTTCCTTTTTAAAGAGGAGGGCATAAACCCCCTTGGTGGGCAGGTTGCGCAGCTGGGGAAGTGTGGCATGCATCTTGGGGAGGGTTTGTTTTCCCTGGACTAATCACTTTCTCCTGTTGTAATTTGGCACAGCCCAGTGCCCTGTGTGCGGGACAGAGGCAGATGCCTGTACTGCTCTCCTGTCTGAGCCAGCACATTTCAGGGAATAAACCTTTTCTGGACTTACTGTTCTCCCAAGGAACTTAAATCCCTCAAGGCTCTACTCTTCTGGGGTGGGGGACAATGGGCAGAGGTGCAGGCAGAGCTAATCACAGGGGAGGCCTCTTCTAGCGTTCTTCCCCTACCACCAAGATCAGAAAACTCCTTCGAAGAGAGGATGAGGAGGGGAGACCACAGAGCCACCGTTCAGATGCTGAGCTGACTTTCTTAAATCTGTAGGGTATTTTTTCCCCTTTTCCTGAAGGAGGGCATGCTTGGGTAGGGCTGTCACCCCAGATATGCAGGAGTGTGAAGATGGTGCCTTTGCCAACTGGGTGTGAAGAGGTGTACCCTGCAGGACTCTGGTGTGCTCTGGCTGCCTGCTTCTGCTGAACATCTGGTGGGATTTTTGGGAGCTGCCTTGGGAACATGCAGATGATACCAAGCATCAGGCATCAAAACCACTCTGGATGTCAGAAAAGATTTCTTTTTCTGTGTGTAATTTTCCTAATGCTTTTTTTTGTCCCTGCAGCTTCCATAATTTAGGGAAAATACAACAATTGGGAGCACATAATACTTGTTTTAATATGGAAGAAGAGGTATATCAGAATGGCTGGATAGATACTGTGCAAGAACTTTATGTTTTAGTTCTTGCTTTTTCTGTGTCTGCAGAGCACCCTCACTACTTCATTAAATTATATACATTTTTCTGATTTGCAAAAACTCATGGGAAAGAGGAAGAAATTCTGAGATCTCTTTGGGATTTCAAAGTTATTTGAGAAGAGTAGCACTGCAGCCTTATGGAGCTAGGCAACAATGGATGGTATATAGGAACCTAGGTATAGGAACCAATAGATTGGTACTTCCTAAAGATCAACTTCCCTAGACTTGCAAATCCCTTTCACCAGGAATTCCAATGTACATGCACACGATTGGCAACTCCAGCCACTGCATCTATTCTCTTGTTTGGTTGCGACTGAATCTCCTTGGGGACTGTAAAGCAAACAAAATGTAAAACATGTGAAATATAAAATGTGCTTGTCCCACTCTGCTCTGAATTAGTGCAGCATCCCCTTTAGTCCTGTGTGCAGTTTTAGGTACCACAGTGTAAAAATGACATTGAGCTATTACAGAGTGTCCAAAGGATGTCCCAAGGATGGCGAAGGGCCTTGAGGAGAAGCTGTGAGGAGCACTGAGGTCACTTGGTCAGTTAAGTCTGGAGAAAAAAGACACTGAGGGGAGAACTCATTGCAGTCTGCAACTATCTCGTGAGAGGAGGAGAGGGTACTGATCTCCTCTTTGTGGCGACCAGTGACAGGACCCAAGAAAATGGCATGAAGCTGTGCATGTGCACGAAGGAGAGGATTAGGTTGGATATCAGGAAAAGGTTTTTCACCCAGAGGGTGGTTGGGCTCCCCAGGTAAGTGGTCACAGCATCACTTGTCTGAATTCAAATGTTTGGACAATGCTGTCAGGCATACAGTGTGACTCTTGGGGTGTCCTGTGCACAGCTAGGCATTTGATTTGATGATTCTGATGTGTCCTTTCCAAGTCAGCATATTCTGTGATTCTATAATTCTGTGAAAACTGGTAGTTGAAGCAAGTTTTGAGTTTCTCAATGAAAAGGCACAGACGCTGGTCTGGACAGATGGGTTAAATGTGTTGAATTATTAACAGACTCCAGTTTCATCAACCACTGAATGCAAAAAAAGTAGCGTTTTCTTAAAGAAAATAATATTTTGGTGGAACCTGTCTCTAGGGCTGTTCATCCCAAACAAGATTTATGTGACAACATTTTGAGCAAGATAACATAAGCTGAAAACTGAAATTCAAGTGAGCAAACAGAGCTGGAGAAGCTGGACTCTCTCTGTTCAGCTGGAGGCTGATAACCTGGAATTATTTTCATGGCTTCTTTTCAGTGGTGTTAGATCTGATGCCTTTCTCTACTACATGGCCACCAGACAACTTCATATGGTGAATGAAAAACGTTATATATGTTAATACAGGATAAAATAAAGTGAGCATAAAAATAATTCTCCCAAGTGAGCATTAGCAGCATTTATGGGTCTACAGACAGTGTTTGTTTTTCTCCCACTCTGTCCTAATATCCTACTTGTCAAACTACTGCTTTTGATTTTTAGCCCTAACTTTACAGTTTAGGAGCCCATATCTGAAATAGCAAATTCACTACTCACTACAAAACACTGAAAGAAAAACAGACTAGTGTGTAACTTGGACTCGTCAGCCACCAGCTGCATCTCATCTTGCTAATCTTTAGGCTTTAAAAAAAAAAAAAAAAAAAAAAAAGCAGGGACTTTTAAGAGTTAAGTTACACAACTCTCATTTTATTTTTAAAGCGAGTGGATTCCTTGTTGCGTTGTCGAGGATGATAAATTGATACCACATGTTCCTTCCAGACAAAAAAGACTCTGTACTGCAGTGGAAGCACTTGCAGCTGGTGTCTGAGTTAGTGGACAGGCTCCACAAGGTAAACACGGCTTGGAAGAGGCTGAAATGGGCACAGGGAGGGGAAATTTTCTCCATTTTAAAAGCTCAAGCATTTGCTGCTGTTGTCTGACCGGGTCTGAGTGTTGAAATAACATGCAGACCCAGCCTCCTTGGGAGACTCATTCAGTTGTCTGTATCAAATTAGGAATACTGCACTTTGGAAATGTTTAAGTGTCCTCTCTGTCATCTTGCCTGTTTCCACTCTTATCAAAATATTGAGAAAGAGTTGTATAATTAGGACATGGTAGCTATCTCAGGGGATTTTTTTGCGAGCAAAATGTAGCTGGATCCCTCGAGGAGTATTAACTGAATAAAACATGGTGCAGTGGATCAACATTTATTGAAATTGAGAGCATGTCCCTTAGTTTGGGGAAAGTGATACAAGCCCTGGTGGTGCTGCCCTGGCTGTTCTGGGTGCCCAGCTCACCCCTTCTCCTGGTGCCGTCAGCCTAAGCCGAGGGAGGACAGCAGCACTGCTTGCCTGTAGCACTGCACCACCCTCTGCTCACACCAGTTCTGCCTGGTCTCCTGTGTTCCTCTGCCCTGAGTCTTCCTTGTCTCCAGGGACAGTCCCTCTTCTTGCAGGACCACTTTCAAAGGGCACTTCAACCCAGCTGGTCTGGCCTCAGGGCAGTACACAATGCTCTAGATGTTATCTGCCAGACCCTCAGTCTTCTGGCTTTCAGTAGAGTGCAGGACATTCTTCAAGTCCAGTATAAATAGTAACAGTAATAAAGGGAGGAGCTCATCATATTTCTTTTTTGCTCTGCTCGAGTACAGTCCATATGTTGTACCCATTGGTGGTATCTGAGCTGTCTGCAGCCTGGCTAGCATCTATCCCATCTACATATGGTCTCCAGGACAGATGATGGAAGTTCCTTTATGGATCTTTTAAAGTTTCTCATTGCATTTTGGCATGGAAAAATGTTTTAAGTTTCCATCATCATGGCCTAATTTATCTCCTACATATGTCAAAGACAAATCCCCATTAATTTCATCAGCAGTAGGTTCAAATGATAAACGGTATTTTCTTTGCTTCCCCACCTCCTTTATGGTTTGTGGCATGGTCATATATTAGCAATGCACATGGTTGCGAGCAACTATTTTCCCCATATACCTTTCCTATCTTTTAAGCAGATGGGAATATTTTTTGACAGCTCAGAAAACAGGTAGAAAATACAGTTATTTCCATCCAGATTGCCACCTGGTAGCACAGTGCAACAGCCTTTACTGATGTGAATTGTCAATCCTGGTAGCTTCTGTAGCAAAACTTGCATGAGAAAGGGTAATAGGATCCAGCCCTAATTTGATTTGGCAGGGCATCCAGCAGAAGGAGAAACCAAAAAACTCAGATGCTGTTGCTGAGGAAGTTAGTGGGGGAGGTTATGTGAAAGAAGTGGGTTTTTAGGCAGTGTTTGAACAGAGGGTGGAGATGGGGTACACAGAAATAAATTGGCCCATAATTATACTTAAGAAAATCTTCTTGCAGAAGAAAAGCAAAGAAAAACAGAAGCAGGATTATAAGTGGCATAGTGCTTAATGTAAAGGAAAACAAACTGCTTGGATTTTTTATAACCACCAATTTTCAATGCAGAAGAATTGTTACATTCTTTTATTATTTGTGTAAAACCAACAGAGAGCAAAAATATATAATAAGAAGAAAATTACACATATGCACATACATATCCACACATGCAGGAGTCCTCATCCCCTCATCCTGAAAGGTGCCTCAGTCTCACAGTTTTACCATTTAGAATTTTTCATGGTTTTAGGCCAAATACTTTCATACTATAGATACCAGCAGCAGAAATAAGCCCTTTCATGAGAATACTATAGGCTGAAAACTGTTAGCTGCTGGCATTTTGGCTGAGTGTTTTTATATCTGAAGCTGTGAATGGCACGCTGCATATGCCACCTCAGGTGTTTCTCCTCTCTAAGATTTATTTTTCATTAGCAAGAGTCATGATGCCATGTATTATTACACCAAACATTTTTAGGTGGGGAACAGCACAGCTGGTGTGGCTTTTGAAACCTGGCATGGACTTTGTATGGAGAAATCCCCATGTAGATTTTCTCACAAGTGGTTGTCCTTGGAAGTTACAGGGAGTGAGGGTGAGAGCTATCTGCAGAGATGCAGTATAAGCTGGAATATCAAGAAAGGTTATTTAAAAAAAAAAAATCAGTTCTCCAGCCAGTTTTACAGGGAGAAACCCAAGGAAGTAAGGAGTGATGCCTAGTTATTAGAAGTCAGACTGTTGCCAGACTCAAAATATGGTTAAAATGTCATCAGTTAAACAATAAAAAGCTTTTTCCCTCCTTAGACTGAAGAACTATTATGGTGCAACTCAATCCACCATATTTTGATGGCATTATAGTCCCTCAGAAATGGACATGTTTATAACTGAGGCACTACTCAAACTTCTCTTGAGCATGTCAGCAAAGTCTGATCAGCTGCTTTGTGTAAATTGTTTAAAACATAACAGTTGTTGTTTTGAAGCATGGTGCATATGATTTCTCTTTTCATTAAGTGATAATCACAACCATGTCTGCTGTCTGCGTGCAAGAACTTCAGGCATGTTTTCCATTTCACAATCTGACAAAAACCACAATGCTCAACAGTGGGGAAAGAAAGGCATTTTATACTGAAAATAATTGTTTTTTAAAAAGCTCGGCTGTACTTCTTTATATGTATCTCTAGTTTATTTATGTCAAGCATCCATTTTTTCCTCAGGATGCAAATGTTGAGGTGCGGGTAGATGATTTGTAGATTGATTCATTCTTTGCCTAATTAAATCTGGAGTTTCTTCAGTGTTTTGTAAACAAAGGACACTTGTTCTGAATGGTTTGGTTGTTTTACAGTCTTGCTGACTATGTGTTTTTAAAAGATGTTGATAGGACAAATGTGATTTTATCCTTTTCATAATTACACCTGGTAATTGCCAGAATTTAAGAAAAAATAACTCTGCACTCTTTAAGCTTAGAGGACTAGCACAAGTGTTTTTTCAAAGGAATATGGGATAGCTCCAAAAATCTTTTGACTTCCACATGGGAAAAAAATGTTGGTTTACCAAACCTGGAAGCATTCACACTAACAAATACTATTTGTTTTTCCTTTCTTTGATCCATATTTTAAGCACAAGGTCAGCAGGATGAGTGGAGTGGGATTTTCATGTTAGTTATTTTGGTTTATATCTGGTGCCATTTCTTTGGGGTTACCATGGGCTGGTTTTCTCGGGCTCTTTCTGGTTCTCAGGGGATTATCGTTGGTTTGAGCCAACGTGGTATTTGGGCAGTTTGATGCTGCTGACTAGTGCAAGCAGGTAGGATTCAAGAGCAGGCTGTGTGCATGCTCCCCTGAGGGCCCTGTGTTTCATAGCATCCTGTACATCATGGAGTATCTGGCTGAGTACAGCAGCTTTATACAGCTCTGTATCCAGCAGCTTACGGGGACAGGGGTATCGTTGCATACTGTGTCACATCATGTTTTGAAGACTGTGAGGATACTATAGCGAGGGGACAGCTGGCCAGCTACTGCCGTATGGGCATAATTCTGGTGCCTCTAATCAAGAGAGAAAGTACAGCTTAGTCATGCACAGAGTGCCTGTGGGAGAGGAGCAACAGCACTTGCAGTTTTCTCAGGAATTATTGTAACAAATATACAGCACACGTGCCCATGAAGAATTAAAAAGACGTTTGCAGAGGCTGCGACTACCCCTCCAGCCAGATTTTTGCTGTGCCTTTGCAGTTTTTATTTCAAGGAACTGATGGCAAGATTACTGGTCGTAATAGTTTGTCCTGAGTCAAAAGTAAGGGAGAAACATCTAGCTCCTTTCTAGCAGGAGTGTCACACTCCTTTTCTTAGGATGAAACTTTTAGGGATGTAGAGATGTGCCCAAGGAATGCCCAGCTAGTGTGAGTCTGGGGCTCGCTTTACGGCAGGATGCTGCCATGCCACAGTCACACTCCAGCCCTCCCATATCCAGCACCAGAGAAATTCATGGAGATGTCCAGGAGGGTTCAGGGATTTTATTTGTGTTGCTGTTATCATGGGATGTTAGTTTAATGATTTGGATTGTAAAAGAAGTGGGGTGCTGATCTTGACATTTTATTTTGTTCCTTTCCTGCAGAATTCGATCCGGCACAACTTGTCACTCCACAGCCGATTCGTCAGGGTGCAGAATGAAGGCACTGGGAAAAGCTCTTGGTGGATGATCAATCCAGATGGTGGAAAAGGCGGCAAGGCGCCCCGGAGACGCGCTGTGTCGATGGACAACAGCAACAAGTACACCAAGAGCAGAGGGCGGGCGGCCAAGAAAAAGGCAGCCCTGCAGACAGCCCAGGAGGCAAGTGAGGACAGCCCTTCCCAGCTCTCCAAGTGGCCAGGGAGTCCCACCTCCCGCAGCAGTGATGAGCTGGATGCATGGACGGATTTTCGCTCCCGTACAAATTCAAATGCCAGTACGATCAGTGGCCGCTTGTCACCAATTTTGGCGAGCACTGAGCTCGATGATGTTCAAGATGACGATGCTCCACTTTCTCCCATGCTGTACAGTAGTCCGTCGAGCTTGTCCCCATCAGTGAACAAACCATGTACTGTGGAGTTGCCTAGGTTGACTGATATGGCTGGGACAATGAACTTGAATGATGGACTGACTGATAACCTCATGGATGATCTCTTGGACAATATAACACTCCCTCCCTCCCAGCAGTCACCCACAGGAGGGATGATGCAGAGAAGTTCCAGTTTTCCTTATGGTTCCAAAGGTTCAGGGCTGGGCTCCCCGTCAAGCAGTTTCAACAATGCTGTGTTTGGGCCGTCGTCCCTGAATTCCCTCCGCCAGTCACCCATGCAGACAATTCAGGAGAACAAGCAGGCCACCTTCTCTTCCATTTCTCATTACAACAACCAGACGCTGCAGGATCTCCTCACCTCTGATGCGCTTAGTCACAGCGATGTCATGATGACACAGTCTGACCCACTCATGTCACAAGCCAGCACAGCTGTGTCCGCCCAGAATTCCCGCAGGAATATAATGCTCCGCAACGACCCCATGATGTCGTTTGCTGCTCAGTCCAGCCAGGGCGGTCTGGTCAATCAGAACCTGTCCCATCACCAGCACCAGTCCCACAACTCCTCTCTCAGCGGCAGCCGTGCCTTGTCCAATTCCATCAGTAACATAGGCTTGAGTGACTCCAACAGCTTGGGATCCACCAAACATCAGCAGTCACCTGTCAATCAGTCTATGCAAACACTTTCTGACCCGCTGTCAGGCTCCTCTTTGTACTCTAGCGTGAACCTCCCGGTCATGGGACATGAGAAATTCCCGAGTGACTTGGACCTGGACATTTTCAATGGGAGCCTGGAGTGTGACATGGAGTCCATTATCCGCAGTGAACTCATGGATGCCGATGGGCTGGATTTTAACTTTGATTCCCTCATCTCAGCTCAGAACGTTGTCAGTCTGAATGTGGGGAACTTCACTGGTGCTAAACAGGCTTCATCACAGAGTTGGGTACCAGGCTGAAGGATCTTTGAGAACAGGGAAAACGGGCAAACAGGTCAGTGCCCCATAGATGTGGTAAAATAATTGGTTCCTTAGTTTTATTGGAGTTTGCACCAAACCCTTAATAGTTAGTGCACACTAATAATAGTAATTTGGCTTGTGATGGCTTGCTCTCTGTTGGTATGCAACAGGCACAACCAAGAAACGTGGAGGTGTGGAGGGAAACAAGGCTAAACTATAAAAGTTGCTCGACTGCTACACTGTCAGCACGCATCTGGTGCTCAGCACCCTTCTTAATTTAGGCATGAGAAATGTTAATGACAAATCAGGCAAACCAAGGTGGAATATTTGTGGTTTTCAGGAATCGAAGAGCTCTAACTCGCCTTCTTTGAAGTCGCAACAGATGGATTCTTTCTTGCAGCTGATGCCACATGTAGCCAAGCTGTGTTACAAAGGGATAGGGTGAGGGGATCTGCAGCCAGTGGAGCAATGTTGCCTCAGGGGAGGAGGAAGAGTGAGTGTCTTGCAAGATGAGAGCACTCACTGGGGATCAGGTGCGTGAGACAGATCTGGACAGAATCAGAGCTGTGCTCCTGTGGTGGCATAGCAACACTAGCAAAGTTGTTTGGGTTCACTTTTTCGTAAAATTGTATTTCTTGGCCAAAAAACGGTATCAAATGAAGGAATTATGTATTGGTGGGATCCTGGTCTCAGGAATGTCCTGGCCTACTTAATATTTTAAGTATGCAATGACTGTTGTCCTCCTCCCCCCGCCCCTGAATGGAGTAGATACCTTTTTCTTTTGGACTCCTCCAAGAGAATATCTGTAGATATGGGTTCTGACATAGGTATTTTTTAAATGTTAGCTTCTTCAGATTAATTTTTGTCAAGATTGGTATGTTTTTTTCCTTTGTTTATTTTCCACAGCTGGGGACTTGTAATCATTGTTTCTGTCATCCCTTTGTGATTCTGCAGGATCTTGCCTATACCTCTGCCTGCTCACACATACATATTCCCTGACTCATAGGGCAGGTGCCACACAAAGTGCCCTTTCTCCTTTGTTTATTTGTTAGTATAAGGGAGTAATTTTCAAAATGTAGTAGGATAAAAAGGTTAGATATAAATTATTGAAAGTGTTCTAATAACTTCAGAATAGTATGTAGAGCATCTCAGTGGTGAGGTTAAATGAGGCATTCATTCAGTTTTCAGCTTCCTTCTAGCTTTCTTATTTTCCAGGTGAAGGACGGAAAGAAGGAGTCAGTGTCCTTTGACTTTACAGTGCATAATTTTCTCCTTTCATCTTTAATTGCATTTTCATTCACTGTTTCACAGTTAGATGTTCAAGAGGAAGCTTGTGGTAGGTGAGCAGCAGTGGTGAACCTCGAGAATGTTTTCCTGTTTCCTCTATGTACGGAGCACCTCAGGAGATGTGCTGTGATCCACTGTGAGGGAGAACAAGGTTGCCCAGGCATCCTCCTTTCAATTGATCTGCAAAGCTGCTGTGCTCTGTTGGGGTGGTTGGTGTGCACAGTCCTTTCTCTGTCAGTGGAAGGATTTCCTCTGGCTCTTGCACATCTTCTCACTCTTAGTGAGAGCATTGCAGTGCACAGCCGGGAGACAGGCTGCGGAAAAGGGCTCTAGAGGACACTGCGTCCCATGGACCCTGAGCAAGGCAGCAGCTTGGCAATGCCAAGGCCACAGATGGATTTTGGGGTTTCTTCAGTTCCAGTAATGGAGAATTTAGGAAAAGCAAGGGGGGAAAAAAGGAGAATTGATTCAAGGTTGAAGAAGCAAAAGTTTGCAGCAGGTCATGCTGACCAGTTCTCTCTTCCTTCAGGTGCATGAGCTTCTTGGATTTAAAAACTTTCTTTGTACAATGTAAAAAAAAAGCCTGTAGGAACTTCATTGTTGTACAACATCCAGCAGTACAATCTGTCAAATGGGGCCTGAAAAATAGATATTATTGACAGCTTTTCTTGACACAGGCAAATAGGGCAGCCTCCTGCTTCCATAGCTTTGCGTGCTGTGTGCAGGTATCAGCTGCCGCAGGGGGACTTGCGTGGGCAGCGTAGAGGAGACACAGCACCCCACCTCCTCATTGATGCTCCCTGCTGCCTCTTCACCCCAGCCTCTGGCATCCAGGGAAAGCATAGCTGCCATGATCTTTTTCAGGCTACTCCCTCTGAATAAAGGAACTGACACATCTGTGTGAGCGGAGTCTCATTGCAGAGGACAGATTTATTAACGAGACAGCTCTCCTCGGCGGATTACTGTCCAGTCATCTGTGGAAGCCTCTCTCCCTCTCCCTGACAAGTGGACCGGCTGCTGCGGGGTGCCTGCGGTATCAGGTGCAGGCACAGATGATTTCTGCTGAGCTGGTTCATCATGCACCCTTCCTCATCGGTTAAGCAGCACTGTTTGAGAGTTTGCCTCCCTGTGAGCATCTCATGTTTTGATAGGGGCTTCTTGCATGACATCAGATGCCATCATTCTGAATTGCTTTTCTTGGTTACTTCTCCACTGCAGCATAAAGATCCCTGAATTAAAATCTTCTCTCAGCAATATTCATTACCTCATTAAGGAATCTTTACAACCCCAAAGACCAGGGAATGCTTTCGGCAGAACAACCTGGCAATTGCTTATGCTAAATCCGTTTCACAAGGGTAGCCAGGTGTGTTTTGCAGACAGGCAAAAGCAGTTACAGTGGTTTTATTGGCCTACCTAGGAATAGGGAGTGCTGTGTTTTCTATTAAAAATAAGAGAAACATTGGAGTCAGTTTTCAGGAAGAAAAGAAAGAAGGCAAATATACATACTTAGGTATAGAGGGAGGTTTACTTTGGAAGAAAATCAACTACAGTTTCTTCATAGGGAAATTAAAAAACCCTGCAGGAGATGCCACTGTTGCAGGTTTAGTGGCTGTGCACGTTTGCTGCACGCAAGCCTGTCCATAGTGCCTGCAAAAAACCCTGCCCAATCCCACCCCACCAACCTGTGCCTGTGAGGCTGCCCATGCCCAGCCTTTCAGAGGGCCCTCACTGAGTTATATAAATGAATTGGTTTGGTTCGGTTTTTTGGCTCTTCCAAGAAGGAATGGAGAAAATAATTTTTTTTTCTTGCTGTATTCACTCAGCCATATTTTTCCCTCTTTTTCTGCCTAAGGCCTCTGTTCCTCCATCTCTACCTGCTTTCCAAAAGCACTGGATTATGCCCTCCACCCACTCAGACAATCATCACCTTGGTATTTCAGTGGGTTTAGCAATAAATAGACATCACTATTCCCTCACCTGTCTCTAGAATACCTTTTATTTGGAAATTAATGGATCCTTCTCTTAGTCTGGGATTCCCACAGCTCTGCACTTTGCTCTGGGGTCTGTCTCACCTGGCAAGTCCAAAGGGACTTGGCTTTTGCTGAAGAGGAATCCCAAAACAGAGCATCAGGGAAGACTATATTCAGGGCATGTGCTGCTGCCTGGAAGGTCAGGAGCTGGTGAGCAGTTGCTGCATGGGCAGATGTTTTCTGCAGCACCAAAACCCAATCAAGTAGCTGCTTCTACCTGGATTGTTTCAGTGATCCAGTTTGCAGTGGCATCATGCAGGAAGCAATGCTGGCAGGGTTGGGCATGAGGTGGAGAAAGGCTCAGCACGAGCAGGACAGGAACTTCTTGAGTTGGTGTCATAGACTGAAAAACTTATATAAGCTGCATCTTCTGAAAGAGATTGCAATGTGTCATTTATCAGGGTGCCTCTGGGCTCTGTAACAGAGCTGTGCTGGACTCACACTGACTTATTTGAAAATTACATGTAAAGTACTTGACAGAGCAGTTAAAGTCACTCATTTTCTACAAGTATCATCTAGATCCCACATTTTCTTATTGCAGAATACACAAGCTGCAAATAGCAACATCATGTAATGCTCATACTCGATGATTAACATCTCTGGTGAAAAAAAAATCTTAGGAAACCTAACAAAAGGTCTATTAGTCTTTCATTAGTCCGTATCAGCTTGGACTACTTGCCAGTTTGTTAATTGGTGTTCAGCCTTTTTCTATGTACAATTCATACCTAAGACAAATAGGTCTGAGGGTGACTTTGTGTTTACCACACCATCTTAAAAGTGAAAATAGGTAGTCAGAGATTTCCATTGGGATGGAGATTTGAATCAGAGTTCTGTAGAATTTGCCACAAAGAAGATGATTTTCGTTTTCTGCCAGAAAACTTCTGCCCGTGAAAGCTGAGTTACTGGATCTCTTACCTGGTGACCTGTGACTGCCTCAGGACCATAGCTGCACTTGCTTCTCTCTTATTTTCAAAAATGCGGTCTTAGGGCTAGGGCTGCCAATTTTCTTACACAGAGCTAAGGTGGGGTTGTCTGCCTGTAAAAAATCTAAAGGAAATTCAAGAGCAGCACATTCTTCTGCTCCATTTCTACTAGGCTCGTGGTTAAGGTGGTGGCACTTGTAACATTTAAATGTTGTTTCTGCCAGCCCAAGTTTTGAAAGGTGGTTTTGTGACTAGTTGAACTCCATACATGCCAAGTTTAGTCTTTGAACAAAAATATCTATGTAGAAAATGTATTTTGTGGGGAACGGGGATCCCTTCAACTCCAAGGAAGCCCTGCCTTGAGCATTCTCCTCGGTGGCTGGGAACACATCAATGGCACAGGAAAAAACTCTCTGTTCATGGCTGCTGGGGAGGAGGAGGGGGGAAATCTGGGCAAACCCCATTGTGCAAACCCATGAGGTCTCACTGAAGCTCATCAAAGCCGCTTGCATACAGAGGCCAGCCAGTCCTGGGCTTGTAGGGATGCTGTGACTTTTGCTGTGTGAAGACAGTGGGAGCTGACACACAAACACAATGAATTGCTCACTCTTTTTGGGAGTAGGGCTTTTTTGTTTTGGCATGTTTTTAATCTGTGTTTATTGTTTGGGGTTTTATTAACCTAGGGAAAAGATCTGTAAAAACCAGGATTGCTTCCACAGGCTTGTGTTGTGTTGTGAGTGTAAAGCAGCTGAAGCCAGGACAGTGGCCTTATCCTGTGGTTTGGGTGTTCTTCTGTTGGTGTTTTATATAGATGTATTTTTTAGAACCTCATGCTTTGTCATGTGATTCAGCAGCAATAATTAGGCAGAAACTTGCTGTCCCTGCAGATGCTAAGATTACAGGATGACATACTCTCACCAGATGACAGCACAAACTGATATTTTTAGAACAGCCTGCATCAACTGGTCTCCCCAGTGCTTTCCTCCTTGGATCAGCAGTGCACAGGTTTTGTTACAGAATGAGTCTTTGCAAATCGTCTGTCTCATGTGAATGAACCATAATGATTGTTTAGAGCTGCAGATCAGTGTTGGTCCCTCGATATGTGGTTTGCCTGATAACTGGGCTGGTTACAGGTGGCTTTTCTTTGTTCATTCCTTCCTTTGAACCAGACTTTTAAATAGCCCCCATGAAAGCATATTTTCTTGAAGAAGTGCGTAATAAGAGCTCCTTTTTAGAAACATAGCGTCATGCAGCTGAGGAAAGGTCAGGATCTTTTTTTCATAGCAATTGGGCACTCAGCCCAGGTGATGAACTGACAGCTGGAGAGGTTTTAAGTCTTGTGTTGATGACAGCCAAAAAGCACAGGTACAGGGCATGTGGGAGTGCATGTTTGAGTAGCGCTGTGTGCCGATAGCCAGCCTTTCTGTCCTGGCTGGGGGAAGGGGAATGAAGGAAGGAGCCACCCTGGGCTCCTGGTGCCGATGGTGAAGATCTCGAGCATGATGTTCCCATCAGTACTGTCCCTGATCAAGCCCCGAGCAGTGTGTGGGGATGCTGACCCCGTTAAATTAGGTACCTGTGGCTGGGTGGTGGGAATGCCCCGCTCTGGTCCTGTCTGCCAGAGCTGTTTAATCAGCTTTTCCACTCAGATTGCTGCACAGGGTGGCAGTTATTGGAGTCTGGCAGAGGGGACATCTGCTGAGCAGGAATTGGATGGGGACACAGCTCGGCTAGCGGAAGCTGCTGTGCAGCCACCGCTGCCTGCCATTTCTCCAGGAAAAAGGACACTTTTCCCAGATGATGCTGTGGAGAATTGCTTGCGCTTATCCACTTCTACAGCTGAGCTGGGTGTCCTGCCCATTGTTTTTCCCTTGCGCTGCCTACATCTCCTGGCTCTTATCTGCATACAAATGTAGATAAAATCTGGGTTTGAGGTAGGGCCTTTCCTCTCTTGCCTTTTCTGCCACTTGTAAGTTATGATAGAAGATATCCTGCCTTTTATCCACATGGTATTGACTTCTCGTTTTCAACTTACTGCAGAGGAAAACAAGAAGATTCCATAGCAGAGAAGATGTTTTTAAAATAGGCTCGGTACCCGGCAAAGAAAAAGAAGCTCTCTATGAACATATTGAGAATAATAGGTACATAGCATATTTCCACAGCACTATAGACCCATAATTCAGGATGTCTCTAGCCATGCAGGTACCTTTCACTGTAGAAGGTGTCTCTTTTTTCTTCAGATTCAAAAATGCAAGCAAAGTCCTTCTCTGGTCTTGCACAGGTGCAGTAGTTACACATAATTTTGTGATCCACAGTAGACATCTCCTTCCCAGTGCTCCCGAGTGCCTAAAGAAAGCACAGTTATTCCAGCTGATGGGTTTTACCCCTAAAAAAAGGTGTATTTTGCAAGTATTTTTGGCCTTCTTCCTCTAGTCCAGCAGCATCCTGCCTAAAAAGGGCTGCGTTGAACACCTGGGCTGATGTCTCAGTCATTGGCAGTGTCACTCATAAATGGCAGTATTTCCATCCCACTCCTTGGGCTCCTGAACAAGATACAGGGGATAAAATTGTCCAAAAGGTTGTCAAGTAAGGAACCTGATGACCTTGTGCAGAGAAGTTGTCCTGTGTCTAAGCTCTCCTGTGTTGGCCAGGGCAGAGGATTATACCCAGCCAGATGTGATGGCTCTCAACAGCAATTGTGTATCAACAGTGCTTGGGCTCAGAATTTCCTTTTCAACTGTAAAATGGGTAGAAGGGACTTTACCCACCTTTGTGGGTAAGATGAACTGCCCGGGGAGCAGTGGATTCCCCTGTGCTGGAAATACTCCATACATGACAGGATCCTGAATAATCTAACCTAAGGTCGTGCCTTGGATAGAAAGTTGGACCAAGATGATGCTGATCCCTTCCAGCCTGGACTTTTGTATGATTAAGTAGACCAGTGGCATATCAGAATAACCTGCTTATAAATAGTTGTGACAGCTCCCTACAGTTTTGGCCTTCTTTCCCAGGGAGCTGGTACAGGATAAGAGAATGATCTGCTGTCTTAAGTTACATTTACTTCCAAAATACTTGGTTGTCTCCTATGGCTTGCAGTGTTCCTTGGAAGAAGAGCAGCAACAGAACGAAGAGACACTTTAGTGCTTTACATGTTTGTGTAGCTACAAGCACTGCAACATTTTAGCTCCCATAAGTCCTGGTTCTGTGCTGGCATTCTTCCTCTTTCCATCCTTCAACCCTTATTCTCTGCCCCCAGTTCTGAGCTGGGAAAGATCTATTTTTGGAAGCAGAATTTAAAAGGAAAAAGTGAAGTTGCAACATGCCTGAAAGTTCAGGAAATAAAGTCACATTAAGTTGCCAACTATTTTTTTTGTCTTTGGGCTTTGTCCCCTGACCTCAGTGTTGTCCTTCAGCATAGGGCCATCCTAGTGCAGCGTGTGCTAAGCCTGTAGGGTGTCACTGTGGCATTGGGATTTCCAGTTTTTATTGTGCTTGAAATATAAATCTCATGCTGTAATTTTGTTCTTACAAAAGACTGACCACAGTAGTAATCTTCCTTATTTGTTTTTAAACAAATTCTGTGTATTTTTCAGTCTTTGGCTGTGAAACCTCGGGCAGAATATTAACTTGTAACCACACATAATCAATTCTGTCTTACTTTCTGAGCCTATTCCCAGTTTGGAGTAGAAGCTCTGTTGCTAGAGGCTATGACAAATCGAAGGGCAGAGGCACCAGAACGAATGCACATCTGTTACTAAAGGACACAAGTCTCCTTGAAAATGTTTGTATCCCAAGTGTCTAGACAGTAAAAGTAGTTACTGGGATTTCCTGTCCCTGGAGAATTGTTGCAAAATGTTGCTCAGGGAGAATGCTTGTTTTACAGACCTCTAAAGGGTGATATTTTCCAACATGAGATCCACGCAACAAGCCTTCCAGCCAATCAGGAGATCCATGTTGGGCTGCTCATACCATAATTGTGTAAAGGAGCACACAGCTTTTATTCCAACAGAAAACTTTATGTGCTCGTTGCTGTGTTGCCTCACTGATAAACCAGGGCACATTATCTATGCCCCACTCTGGGAGAACATTGTCACATCACCTTTTCGTTCTGAAGAAATTTCCAGTGCTTCATAATTGGCACCACTGGAAATCAAGGGGAGAAAGCAATAGGTGGCAAATGATTCTTCAGGGCTGCTCTGATGGTGCACAAGCTTGGGAGTCCAGTCAAGTGGTGGAATGATGTGAGACAGAGGTGAAGAAGTGTTGTTTCTGGAGGGAAATTGGAACCAGTGAGCTTGGCCATAGAGTAGAATGACAGTAGCATTTGTAACTGGTCAGTAGCAAGGTAGGGGATGGGAGGGAAGAGAATAGGACAGAAGAAAGGGGCATCTCATCTCCTGTACGACTGTTTGCAAAGCTTTTAGCAGGGCCTTTTGCAGTAGGACAAGGTTAGTGGTTTTAAAACAGAAGAGGGTAGATTTAGATAAAATATAAGGAAAATGTTTTTTACAATGAGGGTGGTGAAACACCACAACAGGTTGTAGTGTGTGGGCAGTGAGGTGGTCGATGACCCTGCTCAAGACCAGGTTAGATGGAGCTCTGAGCAACCTGATCTAGTTGAAGATGTTATTGCTCACTTCAGGGGGATTGGACAAGACAATTTTTAAGGTCCCTGCCATCCTAAACCGTTCTATGATTCTGTGATAAATGGAGATGTTACTGGAGCATTTTTCCTGCCTTAATACAGTTTTCATCACTGTGAGGTAGCAGGCTGATAACTCACAGTAAATAGGCTTTTTGTGGTGAAAGAAAGCGAGACTGTGCAAGTCTGTTACCCTGTTTCTTTAACAGGGTAATATGAAGGCAGACAGGTTAAAACTTTGATCTAGCTCTTTTCATTTTTAATCCATTTGCAAAATCCATGTAAGCAGAGCTGTGAAAATGGAACATAGTTTGGTTCTGCTACGTGATGCACACCTCAGCTGTGCACCTGTCTCCAAAATGTTGGCACTGTCTGAAGTACAGTCCCACAAGAAAAAATATTTGGCAGTGCCACTTCCACAAAAGATGCTCAACTTAACCCACCTCCCATTTTTTTCTCATCACTTGGTTTCGAAGTATAATACTTCACATTTCAGATTCTTCACTTCACAGATTTTTAATTTAAACGTTAAGCAATACTCTGATGCTTTATTGGGAGTTTCTATACTCTTTCACTTTTAATCAATAGTTTTATTCAAAGTCAGCAAGAGTTCTCACACGTGCCACAGTTAAGCCAATGCCCAGCATAACTGGCAGCTGCCTGAGAGAAAGCTGACTTGCTGGGCTGTGGCATTTGTGACCTGAGTCTTTCCTTCAGAGGATGTCGTGCTTTGGGAAGTCACTCATTTCCAGCCCACTCTGGTGCTCAGGCTTTAAGAAGTAGCGAAATGGGCTTGCACTTGTTTGAGCTGCTTATGAGCCACTAGCCAGGTTTTACTGGGGGCTACCAGGCCTGTCTGGGTGTCTTCTGCTGACCTTGTTAGGGCCATCGGGGCACACCAAATGGAGTCCTTGCCAGGCAGGCACATTAACGAACGGCCAGCGTTAATTTGCCCTTTGAAAATGAAGAAATCAATATGTTGATCCAGTCGGAAATCCCTTTATTCACTAAACAGTCTACCCCAAACCCCTCCACGTAATTAAGGCTAAAGCCAAATTTTGTTTGGGTGAAATGCACAATCTGTCTGCTCCCTAAGCTGTGCTGAATGAAGTTCTCCCCTAATGGCGCAGGGAGCAGCTGTCACGCTGTTGCTCTAATAACCATGAGACAAAATGATTAAATTTCCATCAATCATTTAGCATTATCAGAATAGGTCATTTTAATAAATTGTAATCATTGGATCAGTGCCTGGCACCTTAGACAGGAGACAGTCTTTGAGTGATCCTCCTTGCAGGAGATGCCCATCCTGGTTAAACCAGCAGTTCCACTAAATTCGCCATTTTTCATGAAGGTGCCTGCTAGCAGGGTGTTTTGAAAGTAAAGACATTCCTGTAATCAACTCAATGGCTTTTTTGTTTTAGCCAGTGTCCCCTTGTTCCTGCACTGTATAAAAAATCATCAATCTTTCACCTTGGGGAAAGTCCTCAAAAGGTAGTAAGTGGTGTGAGGGGACTTAATAATTTTTCAGAAGCCATTTCAGAGCCAGAAGCTAGATGCCCAGCAACACAGATGTCTACCAAGTGGACTTACTGAAAATGTGAGAGGATTTCATGGGAATGTTTAAATGTACATACTTTCCAAAACCCCGTGTGGTGCCTGCCTATGTCTTTAAGCCACTGAGTACCTTTAAACTCTGTCCCCTTGGCCTTCTTGGTTGAAATGTTCTTAGTGTTTTACCTACTCAACATGTTTCTTCATAGTTATCTCCATGCTGTATCCCATGTGTCTTCCCCATGTTTCTCTCTATCCAGAGAAGTTTCTTGGCTACAGAAAAAGATAGACTCAATTTTTAAAGCCAGCTGGACCCTGTCTGTGTGTATTGTGTGAATAGGAAAGTGGAAAACTCCAAAGTCCACACTGGAATTTGTTGCTCCTTACTGTTTTGCGCATCCTCTTCATCTGTCCTTCAAGGATGGTGGTGGATTGTCAAAAACTTACAGAAGATTTATTCAGCTCTTTGGTGATGCTGAGAAAAGGTGATAGTGAAAAATGGAGAAAAGCTGGAAGATCCGTCATTGCTTCTACCTGGAAATACTCTTAACAAATAGACAGTGCATTGGGTTTCTGTAAATCAGACTTTACCATCATTTTTCATCAGAGAGAGGGTTTTTTCCTGTCCTGTTTGGGAGCAGCTAAGCCATCAAAGAAACACATGAACCTTGGCAAGGGAAAAGTATTTTCAGGCAGGGTCATCTTATTCCTTGCTATATGTTTGAAGCTCCTGGTTGCAACCATACCTAAAATTGCTCCTCACTGTAAGTTGTTTTGTTTTGAGATTTGCTTGATTGGTTTTTTTTTGTTGTGGTTTTTTTTTTTTTTCCCTACATGCAGTAATCTCACCGTCTTTTCTTGTTTTTCTTTTCCAGGCCCTCAAACTGACACGAGATGTAGAGAGAGAACCCTTTGCCAAATCTGCTGTCAGCAAGTGGACAGTGATACTGTTTACAGCTTATGACCTTTGTGAACCCTGCATTACTTTCCTAATGAAACAGACTGTTAATAGGCCCCTTACTGGAGTGAAGAACCTACTATTTTCCCCCTCTTTTTCTTCTTTTTCTTCTTGTTTTGTTGAAAATTGAACTCATTCTGAAGTATGCAAAATCTTCCTTTTCTGGGATGGCCAAGCACCTGCTGTGGAGACAATGTTCAGCACCATCCTGTTGAGAACACACTGTGTAGCCTTTACACTAGTTACTTGTCAATGAATATGTGGTGTTTCAATATATTAATGGTTTATGGGATGTTTTAAGTTGGCTTCTCTTTTTGGAGGTTTTCCCTATCTGCCCACCCTCCCCCCTACAGCCTCCAGTTTGATTTCAGTAGATTTTTTAATCATTTTTGCTTTCTCTCCCTGGGGAATCTGAGGCACTGTGCACATGTGTGGAAATGACTGTAACCCAACACTGCTCAGGTGTCAGGGTTTTCTGAAGATGCAGCATTTGTTAGTCCTGTCAACCGGCTGGATTCCAGAGAGGGGATGTGTGTGACCTGTTTGTTTGTTGGGTTGGTTGGTTGGTTGATTTCTTTCTTATTCTTTCTTTAAGTTTAATGGTACACCCCTGTTTTCCGTAAGGGTCAACCCAGAGCTGGTTGCACAGCAAGGGAAGCTGGCGAGTTTGCCTCTTGGCTCATGAGGATGGACTGACAGCGGGTGCCATTGCCCTCACGTGCACCGAGGCAGAGCCCCTTTCCTGCCCGCTGGAGCAGGCTCCCCTCCTGCCTTACGTTAGCAAAGCTGCCCCCAATGCCCCAGTGAGCTGGTGAGGAGCTATGGGCTGAGCTGCCACACAAGGTGGATGTAGTCACCTGTAGACATGTGTTTGAAAACACAGAAATTAAAGGAAATGTAGCAGCTGGGCATCGGCAGGTGACTTGCAGTGACAATGCCAGGAGCTGAGGCACAGATCACTGCAGGGTGTGTAATGGCGTTAGTGATCCTGTTTATTTTTGTTGTTGTTGTTTTGGACATATCCTTGATTATTTTTTCCTTCTCAATATCTATAATCCATTGTGGCAGAAGAAGCAGGAGTGGGAATGGCAAGGTGACAGTATCATACAAATGGCTTTTCATATGAGCATAGATTGTAGCAGGATAAATGACACTGAAAGACAAGGCAGTTTTATATATTTTGCTTCTAAGATTTTCTTTTGTAAAATGAATAATAATTATTAATAATAATGAATAAAAGGTATGGTGCTGTATAGATCCTCTCTATAATCTGGAAAGATTGATTACTTTTTATTAGTATCTTGGGGGGGAGGGATACAAAAAAGAGGGGAAAACACCAGTGGTACATAGGAACTTGGTATGAAGAGGTTCTGAATAGGACAGTGTATACATAATTCTCCAAAGCGATATATGAAGTTTTTTTTTCCTTTGCATAAAAGCATTATGCATATAAATATATAAATATATTTTATTATGTACAGAAATGGATCATTATGCATGGATGTTAGGAAAACAAAACTAGCAGTTTAACCCAAAGTCTCAGTGCATGAGTTCCCACTGACCCGTGTCCCATGCAATGTGGAGTGACTCCCTCTCGCCACTGCCACCGCACATGCACAGTCATGCACCGACACTCACACGCATTCATGGGCCCTTCCTCACTCCTTACTTTCCAGGTCCCTGAGGTGATTTTGGTGAAACACCGGCTTCTAGTGTGATGGAAGTTTTGGTTTTGTACCGTAGCCCCCATGCTGTTCTCTCATAAAGATGCACCTCTTGGTTTCTCCCCCCAGTTATGACTGTGTAGGCTCTGTGCAGTTGTGGTTAGCGTAGCCCTGTAACATATCAACTCTTCCAAGCAGCCAAGGGTTTATCATTTGCTTTTTAAAAAAACTTCTCTTTTCTTTTTACACTGAGGGGTTCTGTTTGTTAGCATGTGGCCTAGTTTATTGCAGTCATTGAAGCTGGCTGGTGCACATTGCCCATGTCTATCAGCAGCTGGCTTCCCAGGATGCTTGTGTGGCACAGCTGGGCACCCTGCTTACCCAAGTCCAGTTGCAAGCACCTTTTACTGAAATTGGTCAAGAGTTCATCACTGGCCTCCTCTGAGCGCGTGCCATTAGCTCTCAACTTCCTGGTACACTCCAAAATGTGACTGTGTGCTGAAGGACTTTTCTCTGGTGCTTATTTTGCTGAGGTGTCTCTGCAGCTGCTGCCCTGTGGCTGGGCCTGTGCCCCAGCTCCATGTTTTGGCTGTCAGCAGAGCTCACTCGGTGGCTCCCTGTGCTGAGGTGCAGCTTTTGATCCCTGCACAGATGAGCCTCCAGTGAGACCCATGGCTCTGCCCAAAGACGGATCACCATCACTGACAGATCAGTAAAGCCTGACTTGATGGTACGGCCAAAGTGACCAAACCCCATAATTTTTTTTTTCTTGGTACAGATTCAGTTCTTATCAAAGGCAAGGGAAGGCCTGTTGAAAGTTTAAATGAAACGACTGCAAATTCTGCTGTGTTCCAGCAACTTAGCCTGCTTGGGTTCAGGGGAACTGCTTTCCACTGGCAGAAGCGAGAGACAAAACTATGGCCTGCTCTGTTCAGGAAATGGAGGAAAAACACTTGGTTTAGAGACAGCCCATCAATGGCAGAGAAGTTTTTTTAAAAGAAATAATAAAAGCATTAGTGGCTGAAAGGCTTAACCTGCCTCTCAGCAATGTCAAGGGGAGCATTTCCATTGGCATGGCTGGGACAGCATGGGCCCCTGCTTTGGAGAACATCCCAGCACTCACTGAAGAGGGATGGACTTGGACAGCCTCTTCAGTTTGGTTTGGTTTCTGTTGCTTTTTGGGGCCAAAATTTTCAAGCAGAAGTGCCTGGTATCAGGCACCAAACACCGGGGACTCCAGCATGGTATCAGTGGTCAAGCTGCTCTGCCCTCACAGCTTCTTGAAGGAAGGGGAGGTGACAGGTCCCCCAGCCTCAGGGGAAGGTCATCTCCCTCTACCCCTGCTGAGGTGCCCAGCAAAGGCCCTTCACTCCAGAGGTGCTAAATAAATCTCCCTGAATTCAAAGGGCCAGTTATTTAGGTGTCAAAATTAAGCCCTGAATAGCTAGTTTGGGGACTTTTGAAAATTTGGCCTTTGAGTCTTTGAACATGTTTATGCCTAGGAGTTTTCCTTGTGAAATCATGTAAAACAGATGAAAGTCAAGGTCACAATTACATGGGTATCTTTTGAACACTCGGTCTAAACAAAATGTCTAAAAAGGTGTTATTTATGCATTTTCTAGTCACATTTTCCTTTAAAAAATTCTCTTAAGAATAATTTGATAGTTAAACACTGCTTAACTCCAGAAATTTTTGTGCCATTGCTTAAAAAAGTTATCTTTTAGGTCTTGTATTTCTCCAAAATTATATCATTGCTTGGCAATTGGTGTCCTTTAAGTGTTTCAAGTACACAATATACCTTTGGAATTGCCAACAGATGCGAAGGGGGACCAGATACATTTCGTAACTATGGGTTGGAAAAAATGGATTGTACATTTGGCTTCACATGTTAAACTTTTTTTTTAAAAAGTTGCATGATTGGAAAAAATATGTATACAGTATCTGTAAAACTGTTTTATCTGTTTCTGTTTCAAGCCATGTAAATTGGAAGAATATTAAATCCACAGCCTTATCGCGCATGGCCGTCTTTACATACCGAAGAGCTGAACAGTTTATACTTTTCATTTGGGCTATCTTGTACTTTCATTTGAAAGCAGACACTCTCACGTTGCAGTCTTACTGAGGATTTTATATTTAAAAAGAAAAAAAAAAACCACCAAAAAAAATCAAAGGAAAAAGATGCTGCCCTGGAGGAATATATTACCTTACTACTCAGAGGTTGGAAGGAAGTTTGTTTTGGAGCAAAACCTGCCCTTTTCCAAATGAAGTAGAGACGCAGTGCTTACTCCACTCGGTGTTAGTAGATATTGCCTTGTGTATTCCATTTTAAATTGTAATCTAGTTTGTAAAAGAGATGGTGACGCATGTAAATAAAGCATAATGGATCTCTACATTGCACATTTGCCTTTGCTCTGTTTTATTGTGTCATAGACAGACATGTAAACACAGGAGCTGGGGAAGTGGTGGCTTTCAAGCAGCAAGGGAAAGTGGCTGGAAGAACACTTGCGGCTGGGGAGGGGTCTCCAGCCCGCAGCCACTAATATCTGTCAATGCATATTGACATGAGCCTCGGCCCTTCAATCCTTCAGCCAAACCAGTGTAGTTTTGGTGGTCAAATAACCCCCAGGGGGATCATTTACTGCTGCTGAAAAATCACAAACTTCATTTGAATCTGGGGGCAGAGGGGGGTTGTCCCCAGGGGTGGCAGCTGCACTCTGCAGCTGCCTGACCTGGGAGAGAACCAGTCCAACTGCAGACCTGTTAGGAGAAGGGTTACACCCCCACCATGGGCTTGGCTGGGTTTCAGGCTGTCTTTGAAAAATGCCTGGAGTACTTGAAACCACCCATTTGGGATTTGGGATAATAAAACCAGCAGCCTGACTCAGCAGAAAGTTATACTGAGGGCTCTGGCTGAGGCACTGGAGAGCGTGCTCAGAAATGAGAGACATGTCAACAGAAAAACTCGTCTCCCACCCTGATGGGAAGCCAGAGATATACATGGTCTTTCTGAGTCATTTTTCAGGAGGAAATTATATTTTCAAGAAAGAGGAGCCTTTCCTCACCGGAGGGAGGGGATTTTCATTACTCCTGGGGCACAAACCACAATGTTGTCCATGTAGAGCCCAAAGAATGCTACGCTGAAGTACTGCAGCAATAAAGAGCAGCTTGGGGATATCCCTTGTTAAATACAGCAAGTGCTGCTCAGGTTTTGTTCTAACTAGAGATAGCCTGAAACGTGACAAAATCCAGACAGATAATAAATAGCCTTTGACCAGGAGAAAATGTTCATTAAAACTTCCCAGAGTGAGAGTACACTTGTCCTGCAGCAGCTACAGCTTCCCCTCACAAACAAAGCTGTTGCTATTTTTTTTCAGAAGGCTTCTCCAACACAGCTCTGCCAGGGAAGGACCCGTGCCCTCTGAACTTGGCATCACCCCACTGATATTTGGGAGAAACTATTATGGTCGTTTGGCCCAGTGAGGTTCTAGGTCAAAGGGACTCATCTTTAACCTGAATTTAGGCAGGGGCAACTGCAGCAATCTAGATGAGCTGATCAGATCCTGAGAGAGTTCTTGTCCTGAACCCACTTGGGTCTGTTGTGCAATGCCTTAGCTGTGACCTTCGCTTCACCTGGCCTTGGAACAGATCATTCTTATCTTTCACAGTACTTTCAAAATAAGTCCAAACATTTTAAAACTTCTCCAAGTTGTCCCAGAAGGCAGAAGACTTTTCAAGTTGCTGCTGAGGCTGGTGAGGCAACAGAGAGCTATTTTAGGAACTCCCCACCACATATGCTGAGTCGTGAGTTCAGCCAGACCAGGGAAAACAGTATTTTACAGCTCTTGTTTGGTTACTGCTGCCAAGGAAGTTGGGGATGCTTTCAAGAAGGCTGAGATAAGTAAATCTGGGAGGCTACCTCTTTACTGGTTGGAGTCACCATGACTGGAATCTCTCCCTTCAAAAGGAAGTCTTCCTGGATGAAGTGGAGCCCAAGACAGATGGAGTAGATACTGTTCTTGCTGGTACAGCCATTCATCCCATGGCCAGCGTCTTCTGCACTGTCTCATGGCATCTCTGTTTGCCCAACCCAGACCACAGAGCTTTTTTTCCCACTGCCTCTGCCTGTGGAATTTTTTAAATGAGAATGTATTTATCACATAAGTACAAAGCACAGAAAATTCCACTAGAGCAACAAAAACAAAAACAAAACAACGAAAAAAGTAAGCTTGTTTTTTTAAACTGTGATTTAAATTTTTTGGGAAACTTTGGAATTGTCTGACAAAATTCAGAATCTCCAATCTGGAATTTTTATTTTTGCACCTGGATTTTCTTTGCGTACTCATGACATGAGCAGCTTTGCATATGTCAAAACATTTACTTGCTGGAACAAAGCATCTCCTGGTTTTATTTTTTGATGGTTTGATGACATGGTTTTATCTAGAAAATGAGATAAAATGTCCCAATTCAGTAGGAACAACTGGCCTAAATGAGGTTAACTGTTGTAACATTCTTTTAATGTTATACATTCTTTATGCCAGCAGGTTTAAAGAGGCCTATATCCTATGAGTGACATGGTGAAATGGGGGCAAAAATACATGACATAAAAGTATTTCCAGCTTCCAAGACAAATAAAATGCTGATCAGGAGTCTTCTCCCTCCATTTTCACTCTTTTTGAGGCAATACCTTAAAACTTTGTTTTTGCTGAAATTTAAAGCACAGAGCAAGTTCCACGTTGCCTTTCCCTGGGGATTAGCCTTCCAGCAGTGCTCACTGCAATGAGCATTGAAGCTACTGCTGGCAGCTGTGGACCCTGGCACCACAGGAATGTCAGACTTTGGCTCTACTTAGGAAGTAGAAGTTTGGCTGTGAGGGCCACTGTAAACCCTGAAAGATCCCATGGCTGGTGTGATGAGGTATGGTGTGGGAGGAAGGGAAGGACATCAATGGGAGCAAGCACAGCAAGCTTCTGCTGTGAATGACTGGCCTGGTGTTTGCCTTGCATTTGTTGTTTCAGTAGAAAATTCGTATTTCACCAGTGCTTTATCTTAAATTTCTATTAGGCTTCTCTTACTTTAGGCTAACCAGGCTTGTACACCATCAACTAAATGGATGAATGTCCTGGAGAAAAGTCACTGCCTAGCAAGCAACAATGCAATTCATAAAAGACATACAATAAAGAAAAAGTCTTTTTAGTCATTAAATGAAACCAATTGTCATTCACACTTCTATGAAGAGTCAAATTTGCAATATCAAATTGTGTTATCAACCTCAGTGTACATCTACTAGTCAAAACTTATGGAGAGTCTGTCTCATTTATACAGCAGTTTCTGCCATGCACTGTCACTCAGCCTAGCACACTCCCATGGAAAAGCCACTATTCAAGTTAAAATTCTACTCTACCTGAGTGGTTATGAAATTATAGTGGCTTTCAGAGCTGGATCTAAGTCACCTCCTGGGGACTGCAGCTACCTTTGGATGTCTTCTCTGAAGCTTCTGCCTCTGGAGAAGGTAGCAGAGGGGAAGGTCAGGCATGGATGTGCAGTGGAGCTGTGTTTGCTCTGCAGCCTGGGTACAGTGGCTGTCACCAGAGGGTCAGTGCTAACCAAGTGACACAGACAGGAGCAGTCGTGTGGGAAGTTAAGAAAGGGCCTCTGGGATGCCAATATGATGTTGCTGTTAGCAGGAGACTCTTGAGGTCTGCTTTTCCCACACAAAGGGATGCGTAAGGAGCAGGGGGGTGACCAGCTCCCACCTTACAGATCTCATGGACCATGTACCCAAGGGGACTTCTCCTTGTGTGCAGAGAAAATATCAAGAGATGTGAGCACATAGGAATGAAAAATAAAGCAACAAGTGGAAATGATTTCATGAAATGCTACTCTTTAAATTATGCAATGCCATGGGGGCATCTGAACCACTTTTGCATTCCCTTCAGTCATTCTTCAATCCATATCTAAAGTCACCAGTGATTTCCATTGCTGTCAGCAATGATCTTCTTATCTTTTAATCCTCATGCATCTTTCTTTGGAAAAAATATTTCTTTTCTTCCTTTTTTTTTCCCCTTTTCTTCATTCTATGACTTTTTTACATCCTCTGTTTTTCTAAGGCCAGTTATTAAAACATTTTTGGGATCGATTATGTAAGTTGTGAACGTGATTATTTTTTTATGATGCTTTTATTTAAGCAAGAAGCCCAGGTAACACAGTTCCTTGGTAAGAACACATTGCTAGCACAAGTCACACCATTCCACCTGCACTAGGAACAAATGCTCCTCATTTTGCTACTTCAAGCTGCACCTGAGTCTGAAGACACAGTTTGCTGCTCTAGCTGCATCAGCCACCCTTTCCTGAAAGGAAAACCCTGAACAATACTTCACTTGGAATAGTAAGTTTTCAGCCAGCGTGGTCTGGTGGCTGTACTCACAGGTCTGCTAAGGTAAGGACATGCAGAGCTGAGATTACAAATGGTCTGTGGACTTCTTACCAGGTATGGCAGCTCAAAGGAACATGAGCCCACCACTTCAGAGCAAACTCCTACAGACAAAAAAAAAAAAAAAAGGAAATAAATGCCTTGTTTTTTTTAGAAAGCGTCTTATGGAGAGCTAGGTTGAAAGGACAATGCAGGAGGGAATCTTCCCCAATGACTTGCAGCTGTACTGATTACAAGGAGTGGAAACATCTACGTCTGTCCATCAGTTTGGGGGATAGAAAGGAGTGGGATAGCTGGCTGTAGGTACTTGGAGTTTGAGACTGAGAGTCTGCTGGAAGAAGAGAAGGCGGTTGCTGCCTGTGCTGTGAGGAGCCAAGGGATCTGCAGTCGTGTAAGGGAGAGATAAGGTAAGAAGATCCTGTGTGAGGGTCAGGCAGCTGGGAAAGGGACAGCTTGGGGTTAGGTAGTCATGCGGAATGAAAGGAGGAGTCAGAACTATGTGGAACTGCCTGTAAGAGAAGGAATCAGTACTGTGTGAAGCTGCCAATAGGAGAAGGAGTCAGAGTTATCAGAGAGAGGTCTATGAAGGAAGGAGTCAGAGTTGCATGAGAGAAAGGTTTGTGAAAAAAGGAGTGTGGAGTTTGTGAATAAAGGACTGGTGGGAATGGTAGCTCAAGGGCTGGTGGTGATACCAGCCCTGTCTGTCTTGACATAACTGTGACAGCATCTCTCTTCATGCTCTGCCACGTTTTTCTGTGAGAAATGAATGTTGTGAAGTAACTTTGTACGGTTTAAGTGCAGCCCAGAATAACCAGCTACAGAGTTGACAGTGGTGTCTGTTCTCTGGCAGTGCTGGCATGTTTGGCCTGCGATTCTTCCCCAGGCCATAATCTGCAAAATGGAATTTAAAAACTGATTCTATTTCAGTGAGTCAAGGATCTGCAAACTTTTCCAGCTGAAGGTTATCAGAATTTGAACATTTTATGCTGATTATCTCATCCATGGACTAACAAAAGGCTTATCTGTTTCTCTTCCACTATAACTGACAGTGCTCTGTAAGCCCATGTTCAGCATTTCAAGAGTAGCTTAAAGGTCAAATTTACCATACAGGTAGATTGGATGAGCTCATGGTTGAGGAAAGACCATCTAAAGGTGACTTGTCTAACATCTGTTCACACACACTTCTTTTTGGTCTCAGACATGACCCATGTGCAGAGAGTATCAGAATGAAGCTGTACTAGAAATGTTAGATTTGGGCTGAATCTGGCACCTGAAACATAAAATAATAAGAGTCTGGCAAAAGAAGTGTTTGAAGAAAGAGATAGAATTATTTTGTTCTGACCCTTCTTATCTGAATCCTGAATTATGACAAACTATTGAAGCACTTTGTGTTTCAGCAGTTTACTCCCAAATGTTGGGTAGGCTGTCATGGGATGCAGACTCGCACTGGGAAACAATGACCAATCCTTACATCCTTGGGATTTCTCCACTGTGTCCCTCAACGTTTTTTTTGGCCAACTGTCAGTCTTCAGCCCCTCTACCTTCCACCTGGCTAAAAAATCACAGGTGCTTGACCAGAGAAGAGGAATTTGGGGATAGCATCTGTTTTTTCACCAAGACATTTCAGTAACTATTAGCTTACTTGTGTGCATTTCTAAAAGTAGGACTAATGTACTGTCTGTCCCTTCTATCCTTCTTCTGTGAGCCCAATCCTGCGCTGTGCTTGTCCCCCTGCTCTTCCTGCCACCTGGCCTTGGCTGGATGTCCATGGCTGTGGGCCCTGGAAACCCAAAAGTTAGCATCGGCCTCTGAATGCTGGTGTATCGGGCAGCCCAGCAGCTGGAGGACACGTGCCCGGCAAGGCCCTGTGCAGAATGAGGAACAGGGAGGGAAAATCAGCCAGGTGAGATTCAGCAGACAAAGGGGCTGTGCTGAGGAAAGAGAGCAGCTGCCAAAAGCCAGGTGGGGTGCAAGCAGCAGCCTTGGAAAAAAAGGTGTTGTGGGCAGTAATGAGGTAGAAACTGTCCGGGCTCTGGCTGTGGAGCTGTGGCACTGGGGCCCCCTCAGATGTTTAAGCCAGGCTGAAGAGAAGGAAGAATGAGCAGAGGCAGTGAGAATGAGGACCAATGGGGGAAGGCTGATGTAATTTGTTAGAGCAAGTTGAAAGGGGACACAAAATACCTTTGTGTTACTTCATGTAGAAAATCAAACACCACCCCCCTGCTTCATACCCACTAAGGAGAGGACATAGTCGCGTTTCATCTGCAGGAAATTTAGGTTATGTTCTCTTAGCTATGGGATAATTAACACATTTCCTAGAGGTGTGGACTTTTCTTCATTAAGGGTGCTTTTTTGGGAGCAAAACGTTTGCCTGGATTTTCCATGGCCCTGTGTCAGAGCAGGAGGATCATCTCCTAAGGTCGGTCCTAACCTCATGCTCCTATGATTTGCCTGAAGGACTTAGAGCAGCTTTAAAACAAGATAGAATAATAAAAAAAAAAAGCACTGAGGCTTCTGTCCTTTCCCACCTGAGGCACAGGTCTCTGTGTACAGTAGCAGAGTTATCTTTTCTGCTGGTTTGACTGTAACAGGTGTTGAGCAATGTTGTCCCACTGTGCTGACACATGAGCCTGGGTGTGCCCCCGACCCCAGGGAGGTATTGATGTAGTAGAATCACAGAATGTGCTGAGTTGGAAAGGACCCCTCAGGATCATGGAGTATGAATCCTTCTGGACCAGAAGTATAAATGCAGGTGAAAATACAGATATTCCTGCAGTGGGTCAGGTTTGTTTCAGAGGTGTCCTGTTCCCCCTGCTGAGGGCACATGCTGGCCCTCCTGGCAGGGACAACAAGCCAGACCACAAGCAGCAAACCCCACTGGCTGTGAGCAGCAGGACTGGAGTGGGCAGGGACATGTCAGGGAGAGGCAGCTTTGCCTGAGCACTTGCTTATCAGAAAACCCAGGCCCTGGTGAAAGATGCAGCCTGAAGCCTTTTGGGTGTCTCCATCATTGTTGCCAGGCCACCAAGGCAGGTGTCTGGGACGATGTCTTTCTGGGGCAGGAGGATCCAGACAGTCCATAATGGCAACTGTGGGCAAAGCTCCAGTGCCTGAGCAAGCAAATTATGCCAGAGGACAGGAAGATGCTCATGGCAGCACCAGCCTCCCCTCCTGCTGGCAAACAGGAGTGGTGGCTGCCTTCTTGCCCTGCAATAGGGCCAGCAGTAACCTCACCAAACAAGGTCCCAGCACAGCCAGCCAATAAACTGTACCAGACTTGGGCTCCCAGACAGAAAAAACAACCCCCTGCCTGCTGGATGTTTACATTAGGAGTTTATTTTACAGTTCATTTCACAATCCGTTTCTCCTCTCCCTTTGAGGTGATTTATGGTGCTGCAGATCCTATCTGCCTGCCCTGCCCAGGGCACAGACCTGGAGCAAAACCTGCCAGGGGTCTGTCCTTGTCCTTGCTGCTCTGTCATCTATGACTGCCCTTACCTATGAGGTAAAACTAGCGCAGTTCCTTCCAAATAATAAATCAGTCTCTCTTGCTCCCCTGTGCTGGTGTTCTGAGAGGGGAGTGGCTCAGGGTCTCTGAAGAGAATGAGCAAACCAACAAGGTGCCAAGGGCTATTCTGAACTTCCCTCTGGTTGCCTCCTCTCCTGGTGCCACTGGTGGGGTGTTGAGGACTGCTGCTTGCTGTGGGACTGCAGACCCCGTGCCCCTGGGTGAGGAGGGACCATTCCTGGCTGAAGCTGTTGGCATGATCCATGGCTGCAGGAGATGGCTGGTCCCTGCCTGTCCTGTGCTGTAAGGGACTTTCAGGGGCTGTTAGGATTAACTGGGATTAGTTGCTCAACAGCACGTTTAAATGCTGATTTTTATGTTTCCCTGTTTTAGTGACATTCAGGGAGGTGGTTTAGCTTCACTGGTTTAATCAAGAGCTCCAGAGCTGAACATGCAAAAATGATGTGCTGCACTTTACTGTGAAAATAAGAGATCTCATCGGAAGATCTGGTGAGAAATCCCTGAATAATACTTGACCATCCTCACTGTCTGTGTGCTTTGAAGGCAAAGGATTTAGTGCTTCCTTGTGCAGAGCCAGGTGTTCCCTATGAATAACTGGACCCAACCTAAAGGCAGCAGGAAGTGTATTTAAAAAAACAGAGGTGCGGTAATGACACTATCAAGTTTTTTGTGTGTTGTGTAATCCATGTGCGTGCGGCTCCTGAAGAGCCTGCTCCCCAGTCATGCCTAAATCACTCCATGAAAACAATGACAAAACCCTAATAAGTTGACTGGTAAGAGGGGTTTGCTCTTTTTTCCCCAAGAACATGGTGTTCACCTCACATAAATACGAGGTTTTGTGGACTAAACGCTTGTGTGACAGACACAGTGACTTGTAAAAGTTCCGGTTGAAGTTTTCTCTTACAGTTTTCTTTATCACCACCAATTGCCCTGATGATGATGTGTGCAGGTGGTAAGAAACAGAAGAGTTTCACACAGAGGTCACTGAGAACCTGTGATTACTGTACTAACAGCTAAATAAGTGTCTCCACAAACTTTAGCAATTTACACCTTTTGAACAGCAGTTGTACCAAGTGGGGGGAGCTTAAGAATGTCAAGAAATTTTTTTCATGTTCAACCTAATGCAAGCTAGAAGTTTAGATAAAGGAAATCTATTTTGCAATACATGTGTTTGGGCTCTAGGTGACTGGTCCAAATTTAGTCCATTCCTACACTGGTAAGATTTCTTAAAGACAATATAAAAATACATGCTTTTTCCTCCTTTCCTACAAAAAACATATATACTTTTATTTAGCCGTGGGATGGTTCCTTCTTGTGTGTAATAATTTTCCAGACATTGCAGAATGATGTTGGAAATAGAGAAACAAAATGTTCAGGGAAGTACAAACTTCTCTGCTTTTGTGCACATGACTAAATGCTTGAAGGGAAGATCATTCCATCATTCATTTCACCGTTTTATATGTCAGTAACACCATCAAACAGAACTAGAAAACAAAAAAACTAACATTCTCGCTACAGAAATTGACCTTAGATTAGCTGGAATTATATCTGATAAGCCCCAGTAAAGCTTAAACCATTTGCACCAATACTGTGAACCTGAAATAGGTGTTGGGGTTTCTTTTCTCTAATTCAAGGTGCACATTTTAGGAAAAGCAGCAAATCTGGCACTACTCAGCAGCCTCTTATGGAGACATTCTCAAAACCCTTTAAGGAAGTCAAAGGTAGAACTGAAAAGCTGAGGGATGGCAGCGCTAGCAAGGGCAAGGATGATTTCTGCAGGATGATCAGGAGGTGAATTTCGTAAGAGAGAAACCTTCTCCCTGGATAGTTTTTCATAGCCAGCAACCATGCATTGCAGTTTCTGTCTTGCAACACAAGTTGTCTGCAAAGATTTTGTCTCCCTACCTGACCTTCATGTCCTGAAAGAGGGCCATGAAGCCTCAGGGGAAAAACAAGGCCCTGGGGTGTCCTGTGGACCCCAAATAACCTCTCAAGCCTGGTCTAAGAATCTGCCCAAGAATCATTTGCAGAAAACAGACTTCCTCCTTACAAGCCTTCCTTCACGTGGAGCAAATGTGGAGAGGTTGTCCCCTTCACCTCCTGCCAACCTCTCTGGCCAGACCAAACTCAGAACCCCAAGGGAAAAGATTCAGCTGGTGTGTTGCAACATCCGTCTTCTGTTTTTGCCAGTTCTATTTCTTAGTCTGTTGGCTAAGGTCCAGTATAATATCTCAAGGACACCCCAGTTCCATAGGGGGAAAAGGAGAGATGCAAACAATTTTGAAAACACCCGCTTGCATTTTTTTGTAATTTCTTGGGAATCTTAAATGCAATCACCTTTGAACCTTAAATGCAGCCACCTTTCCCAAGGGAAAATGTTAGTAAAGGGCTTGTGACTACATCCACAGAGGACTACAACATGGTGAACATACTGCTGCTAAAAGGAACAGAGATATAGCTGCTCAAATCTGGGTTTCTCTGGTTTATAAGCCAAGTTTAGTGCCCATTAAGGGTGTCCACTTCCTAGCTTCTGAACAGCTTGACTCCTGAAGCTCTGCTTCTTGCAGTAGGCTTTGTAGGTTTGGGTCTCTACAGTTTTTTTTCTACAAAAATCCTGGCAGTTCATGAAGAATGGTTTTCTAGAGCTTGATTCTGTCACATCTCTTGAGAATGTAGCATATGATTAAAGCAAATCTATGATAAATTCTCAGAGCAGTCTGCATTTAGCAGTGTAATAGATGTAATACTTACACGGGTAAGCCTCCTCTTAAAAGTACATGCTGGAAAAAGGGCACAAGCACAGGGCTGTGCCAGCCTTGCCACTGGCAGGAATGCAGTGGGACAGGGACAGGGCTCCAGCAACTGCATCCAGGGAAGGACAGCTTCATGTGAGACTGGCAGCTCAGGGGTCCGCATGGAGCGGGCTGTGGACCAGGGGCAGGCCAGGTGCAAAGGAGCAAACTGCTGCAATTAAAAGAGCTCCTGCTCTTTATTTGGCATCCAGAAATGGCCTATGATACTGGGAAGGGACGGATCAGAGATCTGTGGATTGCTACTTTTTCATGCTGATTGAAGGGGACTGCTTTAATAGGGCTGCTGAATGTTGATAAGGGCTGCTGTAGGGAGAGAAGCCAACTGATATGATAAGACATATATTTTAGTGTCATATTTCAAGCAATTTAATAACATGGGTTGGGGGTGGGGTGAGCAGGAGCAAAAGTTGGGTTAAAAGATGTTCTTTATGTCAGAGCAACCTGCTTGAACTCACTTTCCTTTAGTTTAAGTGAAAAACTGGGTTAAATTAGTTCTGATAAAGCACTAACTGCAGGAATTATTGTTCACAGGCATGAAAATTTCTATCATGATCCTGCCCATGCATCCTTTTGGGTTCTGGGTGGGTTTTTCTATCACCCCCCACAGGACAGTAGTTAAGGTCTTTCCCAAATAATAGCATCAGTTGTAAGAAACTGCA